>KZ505938.1:257669-276717 GCA_002844005.1 Limosa lapponica baueri
AGGCAAGCCAGCTGCTCTCCCGGAAGAAGTGCTGGTTGCCATCTTGTGCTGATGGAAATATATTTGTGTGTTTTGCCTGCTGGCTTGACCCGCTGGGGGCGGCGGGGGTGCGGGGAGCCCCGCATGCGGGCGGCCCCCCAGCCGGGAGGCAGCTCGGTGCTGGGGGAGGGCGGGGGTGCGGCGGAGGGTGGGAAACGTGATGGCTTCGGGGCGCTCGGCTTTGAAAACAACTTATTTCAAATAACCTGAAGCTTGTAAAAGGGTACCTGTTGGTCTTCTGTCCCCTCCCTCCTCTCGAGCAGAGCACTCCTGTCTGCATTTTGCCTCCCCTGTGAGAGGAAATGCTAATATTTAATAGAGAGGTAGTATGCGTTTCTCTCATGCCTTGTGTTGACGTGTTCAAGAAGCGGCCAAAGTGTTCTCCATCCTTTAATTAAGTTCAGTAGTAAAATGCTTCGTTGGCTTTTTAAGGAAATGCCTCCTTTCCCAACTCCAATAATATTGCTTTTTCCAGCGGTAGTTTTTAAGAGGAAGGTGCAATGCTATGTGACCTGTGAATTCAACTAAGGGAACTGAACAGGAACTTCTGCAAACATTTTTCCAGGAGAAATGCACAGACTGTGTGACTGCATCGTACTCCTTTCATTGTGCCTTTTAAATGCTTGGGAAATATCTGGTGCTGGAACTTTTTTAATATGGGGAAATTGAGATTGTTATTTGCTTAAGCTATTGATCCTAGAGGTCGTTATAGTCTTTGATTAGGATGTTCTGTATCTATAAGAATAAATAATTAACCACCTGAGATGACATTATTCGATTAAAGTACAGGATTAACTTAATTTACATACACAATGTCACAGAAAACCTTTTGCACATTTTCCTTGCTAGTCTCGGAAGTCAAGGAATAATGAGCAGGCAGGGATTCCCCCACTGCCACTCAGCAAAGGGATAGATAGAGCTTCTGCTGGGATTTTTGGCTGGCGCTTCTGAGCGTGGCAAAATGGATCCGCATATCCACACCTCTGCGAGACGAGCAAAGGCTGGAGTGATCGATCCGCACACAGAGCTGTGTAGCAGAGGCCGTCCACAATTCAAATCCTTCTGCCAGAAACAATAGTTTTTGCCTCTGATTCAAAAGGGAGCAGGATCCGCCCCCCCAGGCTGCTAAGTCACAGTTATTTCTTACTGTCACTCGGGGCAGTCTCCCAGGACCCGAATGCAAGGTTTTTCATTTGAAGAACTCATTTTTGAGACACTGACAATGAAATTTCGAGACAAGGAAGCTGTTACACTGACACAGATGATTTCCTTAATTAATGGCTGTGTTTTTATGGGACACCTAAAACACACACAGCTGGTTTCTGTGTTAGTCTGGTCTGTGCTTGCAACCAGATCTGCAGTTAATTTAAGCAAGAATTAAATTTAGGTGAAAATTTGAGCTTTATGATCTTTGGACAGATTTTATATTTCTTCAAGATAATAATTAGTGGACATAACTCTGAAATCTCAGATATGCTTTTGATGGAAGTTCTAGCAAGTTTAGACTATTACTTTTTTTTACCCTTTTCCTTAAGCTGTTGTTTTACATTTTAAATAATAGTATTTTACTTATTTATCACTTTTTTACAACAACAATTAGAATCCTTAACTAGTCATGTCAAAACCTAATGGTGTGAGTGTCCTCTCTCGCATACCTGGCAGTCGTTGAGAATACAGGGTTGGGTGTGTGTGGAGTCCCATGACAGTGTGTACTGCATTAATTGCCCAGCAGAATTTGAAAAGTCATTGAAAATTCAAAGCCCACCATGGTTCTTTTTGTTTGTTTTCTGGCAGTTTTGCTGTTGCTTAGAATCTTGACAAGCTTCTAACTATGTATTGATTTTCCTCTCTTTAAAAATCTTTCTTAAATTGAGCTATTTCATTCTTAAAATGATGTGACGGCAAGTGATAATACTGGCACGCTGGTCCCTGGCCATCCAGTGGGCCCTTTTTAAGTGCGGTGATAGCTCATGGAGTCACTACACCTGTGATTTCTTTATTACCTAATTAGACCAGCAAAACCAAAGCCATTCTTGTGACACTGAGATAAATGTTTTTATCCCTGTGACAGTATTTCACCAGGGCTTTGTTTTGGCTTTTTTAAACAACAGCATTTACCTGGAAAGGTGCCTATTTTTATTTTACTGCTCTATTTCCCATTCATCATTTGAGCCAGGGGAATGTAACATACAGAAATAGTTCAGGCTCTTACAGTGGGATTTCTCTTAATTCTACATAAATACTGTAGGGAGTGGTTAATACACAGTGGTTTCTTCCAGTAAGAACTGACATACCCCATGAGTTTTCCACAGTCTTTTTCAAGTTAAGCCAACAGTAGGATGTGGAGATAAATGTTTATCACTTTCAGAGATAAATTTAATGCACTTACATTTGATCCTAACCTTAGGTACAGGTATGTAATTTATTTCAATAGAATACTCCTGTCTCTTTCCTTACACTTTCAGTTGTCAGGTCAAGGACAAAAATACCAATTACACTTGTTTTATTCTACTCTTGCCTGTGTCTTCCCAGGGACTGATCTATGATGTATGTGGGCTTTTTTCTTTTTTCTTATTTTTTTTTCCATTTTTGATGGATCAAAAAGAGCTGGTTTGAAGAGGACCTGTAGAGTAGTGCCAGATTCTTCTCTTATGTACACTCATGCAAATCCTGAGAACCCAGGATTTGGTAGAGTTACAGGTACGGTAAAGATAAAAAGGAGCTACTACCTTCAGATGTAGACAATTAGGTGAGTGGAGACAATGGGCTTAGTGAGAGTGCATAGGGGTATTGAAGGCAAAATTTCATGTGCTGTATGTGAGCACACTGTTATTTTGGCACATTTACTTGTCAGTGAAAGGAGCGAGCGCTCTGCTGTAGCCAGCTATCTTTGTTAGAAGGGTGTTGCTGTGAAACTCTTGTTCTGAATTTCAGTCTAGCCGGCAGCTGCTCTAATGTTTGGAAACTACCAAGAGAAACTGTGATGGATGTATCACTTTTCTGCTTTACTCTGATGAAAAATTTATGAATGGGGCAAAAGAAGCAGTTCTGGTTCATTGAGAGCACTTGTACAAGAGTCAGGAGATTTAGATGTTTAGTTTGACCATTTAAATCCCAACTCTGATAGCTGCAGTTTGGATGTACGTATAAAACCAAATAAAAATAAGCCCCATGGCAAGTACTGTCCCCTAGGAACTCTGCTGGCATCTCTGAGGCCTCAGAGACCTCAAGAGCACAAATGGCCTGAAGACCAAGCTAATCTGTTGTCCTTGATGTGCTGCTCTTCCTGGAGACACACTGGTGCAGCCAAATAGGAAATCCAGCTTTGATCCTGCCCATTTTGTGTTTCTGGTCCCTCTCATGAGCAGTAAATCCATATTAAAAACATAAATAAAAGACATTGAAGTTCCACTGTAATTTCCCTTACTTGCCATAGTTTACCTACAGGTTTATTGCTTGCAGTAATCAATCATGTTGCACTGAAACATGGTGTACTGCTTCTCAGCCAAGAATTCAGCTGGCCTGCCATGAGGTAAAGAAGCTGCATGGAGACTAATTTTTCTTGGAACTCCCACACTGAAGTAGATGGTGGAGTTTGTGGTGGAGCACAGACTCCCTGCTACTTTGTTCTTCCCTCTGTTTCAAATTCTACTTCATTTAGAAGCCAAATGCAGTCCGGATTTTGTGTGCTATTCATTAGCTGTCTACTACCTCGGCTGAAACACGGGGACCTCCAGAGCTGAAAGCAGGGGAACTATGGTAGCAGTTCCCAGATGAGCTATCAGGACTGCAGCTGAAGTTTAAAGCCAGGCAGAAATTCAATTGCCAAACTACAGCAAAAATCGCAGCAGAAAATCCTTGGACAGCTGCTGTTGCTTGGTGAGAGGCAGGTTGTGTTTTAAGGACTGTAACAGTCTGATATCCTTTCTGGGTCAGGCATAAAGGGGAATAAGTGCTCCCCTTTCTTAGGGGGTACAATCCATAGGAGGTACTGGAAAAGCTGAAAGATGTTCCTCTTCTAATGTCATGTTGCTAGTTGATGGAAATGAAGATTCTATGCACATTTAAGGTGGGATGGCAAAGAGCTCCACAAAGAAATAGCCAGTAGGATCCCAATGTTGTCCACTTAATGTAGAGTGTCCCTTTAGATACATCCTTGCGTAGGGGACAGAAGTGCAGAGTCTGCCCGTGGTGTAAGGGATCCACTGAAGTTGCAGGTCCCAAATACATGAGAAATATGTGGAACCAGGCTGTCTCAGAATAACTTTGGGAGTCATGCGAAGCAGTCCACATTGCTAGCTCACTATTTAGCAATGTGAGAGTGAAGGGGAGCTTGTGGTCTAACTGTAATTCTAATAACTGGGAATGTTCAAAATCTTGACTCTGGTGGATCTCCCACCTGCGTCTCTCTCTTCAGTACTACCCAGCAGCTCCTCTGCTTCCTCTTGCTTTCAGTGAAAGAGGGTTCAATTCTCCCTCCTCTGAGTCTGAGTGATCACAGGATAGTCTATCCCCTCCCCTCTCTGTATGAATCTCTTCGCTGATTTCCCAAACAGTAAGAGAGAAGAAATTGAAGGGACTGTCAGGATTTTACTGCTGCCCACTCAGCTGTCATTCCGTGAAGGCCAGAGTCAGAGAGCTGTCTGTGCCATCAGGAGGACAGCATTGCAGTCATCTGTATTTGAGAGGTTACTTTTGTCCATTAGTGAAATCTGGATTTGCTTCATCTTCCTAAAGATAAATACCTAAAATGTGTGTTTTGGAGAGGTTGATGGCCTGAGGCTTTGTTTTGATGAGGAGAGTTCCCCTCTCTGCACTGTGGAATGAGTCTTTCAGCTGCCAGAAGATACTTCATAGCATGTTCCCTTGCACCAAGTGTCAATCCTGTATATTTTGGAGGTCCTTTTCTTGGCACAGCTTTGTACTCATTTACTATTGGTCTAAGTCCCTATGTAAAGGGAAAGGTGATAGAGAATCATGCCTAAGCACACCTCCAGTTGGTACAAAACTTCTAGTAGCAACAAGGTCTTTGATGTACCTGACAAAAGCAGAATAAGATTCAAAGCTGGAAGTTGGAGTCAGAGCATTTTGGACTAGAGAATAAAGTGCCCAGTTTTTACAGCGAAGGTGGTGAGCTAGTGAAACAGTCTCTATGGGAGTGCAGTAGTTTCTCTGGCTTTTGAAATTCTTCAATGGAGCAAGATGGAGAAAGGATTCCTTGACTAAATATTGTCTTTTTCAGTGTAGACATCTGCATCCAAGGTAGTCAGTCTGGGCTCTCTTTATAACTTAGTGGAGTCTGGGGCATGATTCATTCTATCTTTGTGTAGATGTGTAAAATAGGACAGAGGACCTGCTCTCTAAAATGCCAGTTTCTCTCCATGGGCTTAAGGAAATATGGGGTACTAGTTGAACCATAAACATCTACCTTGCAGATATCCATGTCTTGAGTCTGTTGCTAAACGTAGTCATAGATATTCCAGAGCATCTCAGATGACACTGAGCACCCCATTAGTGCTCTGCAGTTATGTGAGACAGGTACTGCTCTGCACATCTATCCAGGGTTTCTCAATGACATCTGCAGTGGGATGTAGGGATACCTGAGCTGCGTGTTTGGAGCTTTAATTTTCCCAGGTCCCAGTATCCTTGTGCAGAACCAGGTTGGATCTCCCAGCACCACAGTCCAGCTGTAGCAGTGAGGAGCTCCATCTCAGCCAGATGCCATCTTGCTGCAGAAATTGCTTGGTCCATGATTTACATGCATACAGAGCTGTTCTAGAACATTATAATGCACCTCTAGCTTTAAAATTACTTAATCCAAATAGTTAAATGTCATCACAAGCGCAATACTTGCATTTATTCCTCTAGGTCTGTATGCTTGCATGTGTGTTGTCTGTACGTTACTGTACTAAACAGTGGCTCACGTGAGGTTAACAAGCAAAGCCCATTTATTAAATTGTTTTATGTACTGTAAACCTTGGGTAATCCACTAATGCATAATGCTGTCACTTAGGAAGCTTGGCATTCCTTCCCAATGCAGCATCGCATTTAGCAGGTTCCCATAGTGTTCATTTTGAAAAGGCTGCAGTTGAGAATAAAATTTTAAAAATAAATCTACTTTACAGAGTAAATCTAAACCATTAGAGGCTGAATGCTCACAATACAGTGGTAACTGTCCCAGCTGTAGCATGCATTCACCTATAGATGCCGTGGATTTTCTGCCCATTTAAGGACATAGTAGCCCGCAGAGCTTGCATTGTAGCAAGCAAAGTTTGTGTTTGTAGTGTCCTAGTTGCCCTTGAAATGGATTATCGAGGTTATGTTAGAATTCTGCTTTTGCAACAACTGGATTTGTGCACCTGTGGTGCTGTCGGTAAGGTCCTGGGAATTCCTGGAGCACCTGTGTTGTACTGCTTAGGCTGCACACTGGGAAGAAGAGTGTATCTTGCAGGTGGTTTCCAAGCACAAAATGTTCCCCTTGGGATCTGTACATCCAGTGATACCCTCTTCATCAGTATGGAAGTCAAGGGTGGGAAAAGGAGCAGTGGAATCGCCTGTGGTATTTTGAGCAGGGGAAAGAAACATTGCATGCGTAGCTAAATCTGAGTTCAGCCCTCAATTGTAAATAGGTGGTTCCCAATCTGTACACTTAGAAGACACTGCAGAAGAATTACAAACTCAGTGCATGTCCAGCAACCAATACAGGATTTTGTTTGTAACAGGCCTCTTTCATGGTGTGACTGAATGCTTATTGACTTTATTACCAGCTGTGAAGTATTTCCACTGTCTCATCCCAAATTACTAGGGAATAATGACTTTAGAGGTTACCCTGAGATGCACTCAAAGCAAGTATGAGAAAACTGACCAGTCAAGACAGTGGGATTAGCTGCAGTGGTGAACGTTGCACGCCCAGGTGAAGCACTGGATGGTAAGCAGAGTGGTCAGTGCTGTGAAAAATCCCTCTCAAGTTATAGGCAATACTGGCCAGAAGATTTTGTCAACTCAGGCATGTGTAGAGACAGTTAGACTTGGCATGAATTCCAGTCACACGTTAGATGGCCTCATTCTGTAGTCATTATTCAGCACTTACTCAAGCAAAACTTTTGCTGAACTTAACAGGCTTACTACTCTGCTAAAGTGAGTAAGAAATTTGTTCTGAGCCTCAGGTGCTTTCAGACCTGAGTCTCAACCCAAATCCCCACCATGTTCTGTGTCACTAAGGATTTTCAGTATTTTTTTTAAAGACAGCAAACGGTGAAATATACTGGATTTTTCCTTCATCTCATTTTGTAAGTTGTCCCCCATGGAGAACCCCATCAGCTCCTCCATCAGATGTTTCACAGAGCATGCTGCATGCCTGCACTTCTACTTGTGTTTGTTTTCACTGATGATGATAAGCTGGAAAACATGCTGGAAATGAAACATTTTTATTTGTTTATCATTTGGGACTGAAGTTATTGCAAATGGGGAGAAAAATTGAAATGATAGCTTGGCATGTTTTCTGTAAATACTGAGTAGGTCTTCTGCAGTGCATGATATAACCAAAGTAACTTAGAAATAAGCTTGTATTGCTCTTGTGCCTAATTATGAGGATGTGAAAAATATGCTCATATTAATGCCTTCTCATCCGGCTGTGAGGGGGCTGAAAGTACCTCTTATGAAGATCTAGTTTGTAAAGCGAATGATTGTAATGCGGGAGTATTACTATTCATGAGCTCTGAGTTTATTGACTTTGTTAAAAAGCAGATCTATGGTCCACATGAAGGATATGTACAATGCTGTGGGTAGAGCAGTAGTTCAGAAATTAATTGTAGTTCATATCAGTATGACTGAACCTTTCCTGATCTCACTATTTGAGAGTTTTTCTCACAAAAGGGAAGTTCATGCTACATTCCCCATTGCTTCTATGTTATTCTCTGTGCATTTTATTTCATTTGCGTTAACCATGTACATTTACATTTACTATTTGTTAAAAACGTTGTTAAGGAAGGTACTATTCAGTTGGATTTGGAAATTTGTCTAGGAATCAAAAACTACACAGGATTGCAGAAATTTAAAAAATAAAATTTACTTACCTCCTTTTTTTTTTATTCCAGTATCTTCAGTTTTACAGATATACCTTTGTTTTTTTTTTTTTTTTTTTTTTTAAGAGAGCATCTCTTACCATTTTCTTACTCAGATTTTGACAGAACTGCACTCTTGGAAGGGAAAGGAGGCTGTTGGTAATATCTAAGGGCAACAAATAAATAAAACCTGTATCTGTGCGATAGCAATTAAAGCAGAAATCACGTACTCCAGAGGCGTGCTCCTTGTTATGTTCCCTGTTCAGCAGTGTACTTAAGCACCTGTTTAACATTAATGGTAAGCATATGCTTAAATGTTTCTGCTGACTTGGGAGTTATGAGAAGTCTGCCTTGCACACACAATAGTTGAGCAGCCCGTTTTCCATCTGTGTGCGAGCCCAGAGCATGGTGCTAGCTGAGCATTTTCCAGGTTAATTAGATTGGCATAACAAGATCCCTAGCGGACTCTGTGCAGTCATCAGCTCTTCTGCGCTCTCCGGCTATCGGGAGCTCTGCTTGAAGTAGTCTATCTTTTGCTTATAACTGAAACAGAATATTGCACTGTATTTCACCAGTGTGTTCAAATGGAAACAAAATTGAATGGATTGTGAGTACACCATAAATACCAATTTGGCTCCATATTGCTAGCATGAATATGGTGCATCCTTCAAATGCACAGTGTCTACCAAGGACTATTTATTCTATAGAGCTACCAATAATGGCTGTGCTTTCATGAATTATGCATGTATTTGTCCCTAAACCTCACCTGACCGTGATTTGGAGTGTTCAACATTTTAAGCTGGCTGTAAGTATAAATTGCAGATATTTTTCATAAAATATAATGTCCTTACAGGTTTCTTTGCAATGTTAGTCAGAGTCCATCATGCCTATATCTACAATAAAATAAAATAAAAAAAATAATCAAAAGAATTCTAATTCAGTACAGGGGAAAAAAAATAAAAGCTTGATGCTCTGAAGTCTTGCAAGAAAAGGCAAAATTACATGAAGTCAAAGGTGTTCTATCCATCTATTCACTAAAGCCAGTGAAAGGAGATGGAGTTCCATTGTAGAAATAAGGGGGTTGTTATTTATCAAATGAAGAAAGGAAAATGACCCCACCGTTATGCCTAGAAGCAACTTGGCAAGGTGTAAAAATGTAGCAGTGAGAATTATATTAGCTATTCAGGCCTTTTGATGGATTAAAATGAGGAGAAAAAGCGCATGCTTTTAGGGAGATATTAAATAGATGGGGAGGAGTATGGTCTTTTTAGCTGAATTCAGTGGCACAAAATTTAGCTTTCCAGTATTTTTAGGGAGACACTGCCTTGGTTTCCTCTGAAGATTCCCTATTCTCCCTGTTTATACAGTTCTATCACATTTGAATCTCTGGTTTCTAGAGACTTCTTTAGTATTTAATTTTTTATGTTCAGTTTTGGTTTTTTTGTTTTGTTTTTTAATGTAACCTGTTAAGTTCTTAAGGAGTTATATCCTTGTGAAGCATTGCATATTAACAGCGACATCACAGAAAACATTGAGACAAAGTGGGCTAATCTGCAGAACGGTGACAAATGGCTGTAGTGCTGTCCCGAGCTCTCTGCTTCCTGCTATATTAAAGGCGGCATGTTATGAATAGATGCAACTAAAGAAAGGCAGAACAATGGAAGGAGCAGAAACCTTTGGGCAGTTTGCGTTTAGGTATGGGGAAGCTTTCAGTCTTCAGTCAGAGTTTGAATCTATCCTAAATTGATAGTTATTGATGGTTGCTAACATCCGTTGCCTGCTCGCTAATCTTTGTGTGCTGTAGGAGGAGGAGAACCCCAGCTGCATGAGTAGTTGCTGTGAACCAGCTTGTGACCACACTTCTCAGGCACTCTCTGGAGGTGACTGATGGAGTCCATGTTGCACGTCACTTGGCAGGAACCCCTCTAGTCCTCAAGTGGCCTCATTGTTACAGGAATTAAAATAACTTGTGTATGCGTTTTCAGCTCAAAGGGCAGGATTCGGTCCTTCTGAATAATGGTTTTGTTCTGTAACATGCAAACACGTGTGTGGCATGCAGGGGTTGAAAGTGTATGGCCTGCTGAGACAAGACTGGAGGAGAGTCGCAGGAGGAGATGTGGCCTAAGTGTGCACTGTCTCTCTGGGGCAGGCTCTGGAGGGACTGTCTTTGTGAACTGTGCCTTAAGCAGCATTGCTTGGAAAGCAGCTTAGAGGTAAATTGCCACGTATGAAGCACATACACTCAAGTCCCAGTTCCTGGAGTGAAATAAAGAGGGAGCTAAATTTGTAGTCAGGACACACGCAGTCTCCACTTATGGGTAGAGTCCGTACGTCAAAGAATGCTGCAGTTGGTGAATTCATGCACAGGCACATCAAGAACTTGCAACGCGTAGAAAGTGTTGGATTGGAGGATACAGAGTCTAGTTCCCAGCTATCTACAGTAATTGTAGTGTCATTTGCGTACATAGGAGAAACTGTGTTTGAGGCTAGTAGAGTCCACTGGCTCACAAGCTGAGCCCAGTAAACACATTTACTATCTGAAAAGTGAATTCAATTATTTCTCTTGCGCCTTGTATATGTGTCAGACTGGCACATCCACTCTGCTACGTTCAGTATCTCGTGCTTTCTCCTTTTGAAAATTCTCACAGTAAGCCACTTTTCCTCTCATGTAACTAAACATGTAGAGACTTGTAACAAAAATATTAAGATTGGTATGAATGAAATACAGATGCAAATGTGTTTCTGTAATCACTGGAAAAAATAGTGAAATAAGTGTGAGAAGAGTGTCATGTACTGATAATAAAGAACATTGTTTCCAGCAATAAAACTGAGGAATGTGCTGCACTGTCAAGCCCCGAAGGTCTGGGCTCTGAAAAAAGCCATGCTACAGGCATCTCTCCAGCACCAGACCTTGCTTTCTAAGGACTCTAAAAGGCCACAACATACTAGCGCAATTCCTTTTCCCGTTTGGCCAACAAGGAGGTACACTGTAGTCAAACAGATGTGTGTATTTTCAGACATACTCCATACAAGCAAAGCCAGGTAATGAGCTGCAGTATTGCTAACATTTATGAATGCCTATGCAGACAAGATTCTGAAGCAAAGGACCACCCCTTATCAACTGTTGGCTCACAAAAGGTATAAAAGGCCTGCGAAAAAACTAGCTTGCTATTTCCAGTCAAGAAAAACCCAAGTGTTGCTATGCAAACTTAATAGTTGGTATCCCTTGTCCGCTGTGGCACATACAAATTGTCTCAGCTAGACCACTTGAAGACACACATCTTGGTGCATGTGACAGTGTGATGAATGATCTCTAAGAGAGAATGAGTGTGAATGGGTAAAACCAGCACATTCGGATTTTGTTAATAAACCATTGTCTTCCATAAGGTCTTGCACCAGGACTTGTTATGCTAATTTCACACATGCTCAGGAATTGACGTCTTTCTTTCACTGCATGCTAACAGCAAGGATCTGTATGTTGTGTTAGGTCACAGATGTTATGAGAATCGCAGAAGATTGCACCTCCTGACCTCCCTAACCATGTGATGGCAACCGTGCCAGTGAAAGACGTGACTGGAAAAGATGGTAGCAGGGGGGCTGGAGGCTGTCAGAGACCAACAATGGAATGTGTTCAAATAACAAAGCCACATACATTTACAAATGTCTAAGTGTATTACACCTACACCATTACCTTATCAATCAAGTCTGTAATCTCATCAAGAAATAAGATCAGGTTTGTTTGACAAGACGTATTTTCCAGAAACCTGTTTAGACTAACATTAATTGTACTCCTGTCCTTTAGTTCTTTATTAATTGACTCCCATATCAGCTTCACTACTTTTCCATTCTGAGAAGGAGCCCTTCTAAAGGGAGACTAGCTAAGCTGCATCCTTTCTGTGGGTAAATAGGGCATTCGCTTGGAAAAGGTTGGTTGTAAACTGTGTAAGTCATGGGTGTAAAATCAACAAGGGTGAAGAGGAGATGCAGGGAGCCACTTTGTGATACAAGGTGAGACAAAGCACCATCAGCAAGAAGGTCCATTCAAGATTCTGTGGCATTAGTAAAATGATAGAGTGCATGTGTCCGTAAGAGGACAGGAGAGTGTGAGGGAAAGCAAATTGATGTTAGTGAAAGTCCTAAGGCAGTGGTATTGTTTGTTATACATTTTATTTGTGAGCAATAGGAATGTATGCTGAAGGTGTGAGCAGAGGCAAAAATGATACTGATGATTCTGTAGAGAAACAAATTTATGATGAGAAGAAAGGCACTAACAATTCTCAGCCGTAACGAGGACAGACTGGGGTGAGAAGCAGAAGAATACTGATGCAGTTCTGTGTATGCTGTGCTGAAGTGGAATTATGTGTCACGCAGTCTGATGGAAAAGCCTATGCCACATTGCTATGATATGGAGCAACTTAAGAAGTTGTTAATGCAAATGTGTCCTGCCATGGGGAGAAAAGCAAGTCTAGAGATTTGACTATAAACGAGAGGAAGGACTAACCTATGATAATGAAATGCAAAGTGTCTGATCAAAATTCAACATGTTAATCTGAACAGTAAATCTTTTATATGAATGTGTCACTTGAGCCCCATAGCCTGCAAGCTTTTCTTCTTACAGTATATGTTGCCCTTGATGTCCATTTTGATTGCAGAGTGTGGTAACATTTCACTGTTGCCACTTTGTTTGCCTGCCGGAGCCACATGGAGTCAAATGGCTTTAAAGGTTTCCTGACTACCGGAGGCTCCAGGATGTGTGAGACAACTGTGACTTGTGTAGGGACTTTGCATGTGATTGAGAGTGTGATATTTAAACAGTGGCATTGCATCTGGTCTAGTCATAAGTAAATGAAATTTAAAACAAAAACTATATTTACATGCCAATGAGTGTAATGCTCACAGGAAACCACACTGAGCCGTGGCCGTGGAGTACTTGTCAATACTTAGCATTATATTAAATGATACAAACATCATTGATCTATTGAAGATACGGCATTCAGTAAGAGATTATAGGAACACGTAAATCTCTACAATAGTAGTTGAGCTACACTTGTAGAGCAGGTCTATTCTAAATTACAAAGAAAACTGAGGATAATATCTTCTATTCATGTCCATGTTTGTGTCTAAATTGGGGTTTTGTTATGAATCTAAGCAGTATTTGTCACAGTTGGTGCACAGCAATTAACTTTTTTAGTGGATCAGGCAATATCCTATGCATTAATAAACTGGCAATATTTCAGTTGATGAGAAAATTCTGACTGATAGTGGAATCCAGTATAAAATTTTCAGATCAAATATTCTGTATTTGCGCCATTAACCTCATATAAGAATATCATGGTTTTGGTAGTGCTTTGATTAGAAAAAGAGGAATTACAGCACTCCACCAAAGTCTGACAGCTGGAAAAAAACTTTGAAATTTAATCCTTGATGGTTGTTTGCTTATATGTTATATAAATAATATGTGGAAAATTAATTATTTCAGTTTTCATAAAATGAGACATTTTGGTTGATGGGAACTGAAATTTTGTTTACTGGGAAGTTTCAACAGTCCCTATTTTCATCTTGCTTGGGAAGGAAAACAGATATTGAAATAATTTTTCTGCTAAATGGAGATTTAATTTCCTTTCCTCACCTTGGTTTTGCTTTTTAGCACATATTTTTCCCATCTGTCCACAAAATATCAATAAAATTAAAAATTTATTGTAAATTGAAGTGACTGAAGAAAGTATATTTAGACACAAGCTATTAATCAGTGCTTAATTCATCCTTTTCTGTTGTAGCCTTTGTGTTATGCATGAATTGACTCCTTTCAGGTTGCTTGTATAAATAAAGTGATCAGGATTGGGTCTAGAACTGTCTACAGGATAGAAATGTGTTATATTAAGGAGTATCTTGTTTCTCTGTCTTCATCACAAAGACAGATATCTGCTCTTTGCCATCTGTAAGGGTTGTGCGTAGCTTGCGTTATCTTGATGCCCCTTTGGTTCTGATATGATTCCAGAGGAGTCATTACAGCTTTCACAATAAGAATGCAATAGCTCCTTTGCAGCCATGAATATTCCTGTAAGAATGTACTTTAAAAGTCACTCATTGTGGAGAGTGCACTGATGAGTACTGAAGGCATCCTTAAAGTCCTTGGCATACATCATGGGTTGGTGTCAGTCAGACCATTCTTTGTTCTCCATATGGACAAAACTTTCAAACGTGCCTAGCTGAATCTGAATAAGGCATCCAAATCCTGCAGTGGGTATTCACTCTGGTTTCAGTGCCACACATTTAGATCTTGGTTCTCCATGCATATCATATGCAGTTGTGTCTTTCAAGAGGAGCAAAGAGAGGGAAATGATGCCTAGGGTGAAACCACAGTGTATAAAGACACTTTTCTTCGTGTTTTGAGGTAGTCAGCCACGGACAGTGAAGCTGGGTCAGGCAGCTGCTCTGAGCACCACGTTCCCATGGCTAGTCTAACATCATCCCAGACCTGCTTGTATAGATGTATTTGAACTGCTGTTGCACCCCGACTGCATTTAAACTTGCCCTTGATCACAGTCCCACCTCTGTTCATTTGTTCTAAATGCAGTTTATTCTGTCCTTATTTGCCTTGCCAAATTTGCTGAGAAGTGTGTGTTGGCTTTAGACAAATAGCTCCTAGAGAAATGCTGTCACTTAAGGTAATCCTTATTACATGGCAGGTTGCATGGCTGGTAGAGTGTGGGGTATATTCTCAGGAATGTGAGTTTGTGGTGAGAGATCCTAGTGTCCCAAGGTAGCTGGCAGCTATCTGCAAGAGTGGTGCCAAGTGACTCGGAAAAGAGTTATGCACAAAAGCTGGCCCAGTGGTTTCATGTTTTTTCCTAAAGCAGGCACGTCAAAGTTTACACTGTAAGTCAAGTGAGCTTTTTTAGAAGGATGTAAAAGAAAAGGAGAAGAAAAGAAGAAAAGTGCTGAAGCATAGCACTTGGTGAGTTCTTTGGAGATAATTTATAAAGGATTATTTCTTTAAATACTGTTTGAGTTCTTACGGTGTTCTTACTCCTTGATGGACTGTATGTCTCTGGATCATTGTCTAAAATAACTCTGTGAAAACATCAGTGACAAAGTTTTTAACTGCAGCCCTAACGTGGTTGATTTTCTCCCCTAGTTTCCACCCTCTCCTTCCTTCAGGCCTTCCCTGTGATCACAAGTGTAATGTCGGATGAAAGTCATGCCCTCCTTATGGTTTATGTCCCTGTACCTTTACAGGGTTATGGTGTATAACTAGGTGATGGTCTTATTTTGCTGTGATGTACAGGAGAGGCAGTCTTTGAACTTTGCCAGGAGACAATTTGGATGTTACACTGTGGTGTTCCTATTTCTTACTATTTTTTCACTCAGCAATGTGGCAAGGAGCACTTCTGTATGCATTTTTGCAAAATGTGATTGATAAATATTGAATCCAAAGCACTGGATTTAGCTGCTAGTGAGGTAGTTGTTGCATATTTCTGTACACAAAAGCTGTCACAGAGTTTGGGTGCCAACTGCTATTGAGAATGAGGTGATGTGGTGTTTTTAAAGAAAAAAAAAAAATCACTTCATCTCCAAGCTGCAGTGCATAAGGACCATGTCTTTCTAGCCATGCTATCTGCAGTCTTCTGTTGTAATGATGAAAAATCATGACTATTAGCAAACTGACCCAGATAAACCAAAGGATGGTTTTATTGCAAAGTATGTTTTTGTTCTCTTTTCACTTGGGCTGCCCCAGCATTGCACAGCAGAGACTTGTGGAGCTGTGGATAGGATGGAGTGATCCTATAAATGACCCTGATTATCACTTTCATAAATGACTCTGCATTTTCTAACCAAATGACCAATGAAGCAAAAGACATCGAACAAGATTTATAATTATAACAAATGGAATCTGTGCTCTCTAATCAGATTGTTGTACAGGTGGCTATTATTCATTGCTAAAAGTTAAAGCAATTAAACTTCAAGCAGTCATTGGGCAGATAATATCAAGGAATTTCTTAATTTGAAGGTTTGGGTTGGTTTGGATTTTTTTCTGGTTTTTATTTTTAATTACAATTTCTAGTGGAAACTGACAGTATATTGATCTTTCAAATTTGGCTAAAAGTGAAGTATTAATACTAGTGCCAAAACAGCTGCTGCAGGCGTTACTATTACAGACTTGCAAACCTGAACAAATTTACTATTGGGTCCCCATTTTGTAAGAATTGCTGTAGTCTTGCTGTAGTCGGGAGCAGAAGGTAACTTAAGGTTTTCTATTCTATTTCTTTTTTTCTTCTTAGGATATCTTTCTTTATCTGCATTTTCTGTCTTTTCTCTGAGCTGACTTTACTATGTCCTTTCTCCTTTTCTTTTCACATATATCAAAGCTGACTGCTTGCCTGTCAAGACAAGTGTGGAGGGTGTATCTATTTTGGCTCTTTTGGAGACTAGGGTGTTCTGGAGCAACACTGAGAGGAGATGTGATCCCTCAGTTTAGTATGCAACTTATTGCTGATGCCGTATGATCCTGTTTTGAAGAATAAAGCATAATGCTTCTTTGTAACATATTTGTGCTAGGGATTTGCACTGATGCAGCTACTTTGGTGCAAAAAATCTCGATTTCAGCAAACTCTAATTGCTCTCATTGTATCTGTGTTTACCCGTTTGTAAAGTGGGCAACTTAATATTTGTCAATCACATGTGAGTTTTGTAAGGCTTGCTGAAGAGTTGCTTTTAAAGCATTTGGAAATCCTTGGATGGCAAGAAATACAGAAAAGCACTGATTCTATGCGCTGTTTTACTGCTCTCCTTTTCAATTTTAAGTCCAGCTCAGCACTGACAACAAAATGTCAGCACTCTGCTTCTGTACAAAAGCAGGTGTGCTCACTGTTTTTTTTGAGAAGTGGTATTTGTATTCCCCATGCATGCACACACAATGCCTTTAGAAATTAGAGTAAAGCCACCTAATTCTAAAGAGATTTAACTCACAGCAGGGCACACCACAAAGATGCTTCCACATCCAGGCTGAATGTTGCCAGAATTCCTCAGCAGGCTTTAGTTACAGAAGCAAGGAAGAAAACCAAGTCCCTAGTTCGACTGCTTTTCCCTTCAGGCCTGGTGATTTGGAATCAAACAATCAACTAGTTACTTAAGTGAGTTTTGAGTGATGTTATGAACATCCTTCTTAAAGGATAAAAGTTGCTGCTTAGTCGGATGTTTTCCAAAAACTTGTTGAGATTTGAATGCCTGGTTTTCAGGAAATAGAATAATCGTCAGAATGGCCTGGAAAAGTCCAGCCTGAGCGCTGCAGTTTCAGAATGACTTGTTTTGTCACTTTACCCTCTGGATTTCTATTCAAAGGCATTTCTTTGGACGGGACGTGAGGCGGCGGGTGGAGCGGGACGGGGAGGGGGGACCTGTCCTTGGTGGCGGGGGAGCTGTCTGTGGTACTGAACGCTGCCGCGCCGCCCGGGGAGGGTGAGGCCTGAGCGTTGTCCTGCTTAGCCCAAGGACGGATGAGTGCCTGTCCTCCCCCGGGTTTATAGCCCACAGGTCTCAGCCCTCTTCTTGCCAGTCAGCACACAGGGATTCCTTTGAAACTAACACGGGGTTGTAATAGAATCCTGTGTGCAAAAAGCTGTACAGAGGCTTGTTCCAGAGGTACCACGAGAATGGCATCTTCTTAAAATAGGTCCAGAATTAGCCATTCAGGAGCCATTCTGAAAACACAGCACAAATATTCACTGCCTTGTCCCATATAAATGTGTTGCAGATGAGGGGGAACGTTTATACAAGACTACTTGCCCCTTCTTATTTCTGTTTGGACGCTGTCAGAGCTCATCTGCTTGGGGGTCCTCATCAAGGTTCATCTGAATTAAGTAAATAATTGTCAATTGGCTATTGAAGCTACACTGAACTGTCATTCAGAATTAAAGTAGCCTTTATTTCATTTTATTTATTTTACTCCTGAAGTGGATTAAGCTAAACTAAATTAAAGCTATTTTAATTCCACATGGGACTATCCTCTCAGATATTTAATATGGCATAACTCATCCATTTACAAAGTAAATTTATATGTATCTTCCTGAGAATCTCAGTGTAAACGGGTCCTTAGTCCTTATAAAAAAAAAATAAAAAATTTTTGGTTGGTGTTAGACAGTATACTTTGGAAGTGTGTAAAGTTATAATGAACAAGGGCACCAAGTGTTCACCTGGGGAATTGACGTGGAACAGCAAATGGACTATAAATTCACATCCTAGATTAGCTTGTAGTACTTTTCCCTCTATAGAGACAAAACAGGTTCTGTTGAGGTCTATAAGCATTTTCCTGTGGAATTTATGACCCTAGGTTCTGCTTAGAAACATGATAATCACAGATTCATAGAGTGAAGTTGGAATCTGAGGTCTGATTCAGCAGGGAACACTATGCACATGATTATCTTTAAATATAGAGGTAGTTTGATTGACTGGTTAAGAATTGTGCTGAGTCAGAGCCAAAGTGCAGTGGCTTTTTGTGACATTCATATGGCTTCAGGATACGGATGTTCAATGAAAACTTCAATGACAGTCTTCCTTAATAATTCAGAGGTCTCCATTTTTCTTCAGAATTAATATCAGTCTGGATGATACAATCATTCTGCTCATTTGAGTCCTGGCAGTATCAGGACTTGTTTGCAGGAAGTAGCTTACCGATTTCAGCTTTATTACAGGCAGCAGGAGCATTGGGCTGTAACCCCTTTTTTTAATTAAAGTTGTTTGTCATTTATTAAGGCTATTTTTAAACTATTTTTTAGCTTCCTAGGAAAACAGTGGTGTCCTTTCCAGCAATTTTAATTTAGTTCCATTTACATATGTGCAGCTTTTACTACAGGAAGTCTCTTTTCATCATTAGGAGGTGAAAAACATTAATAGCAACAAGTAATGCAAGGCTGTTGATTTACTTTATTGCAGTCACAGAATAATAT
>KZ505938.1:295254-327885 GCA_002844005.1 Limosa lapponica baueri
GGATCATTCCCCAGGATAATGTCTCAGTAATGCTTCACTTGGGTTAAAAAGCTGGTGTTTTTCATCCCTTAAGCACTTGGCTAATAGAAGGTAATAATTGGGTTGATTATAATGTTTAGTTTGTTTTGTTGGTTTATTCTGTTTCCCACTGTGAGAAATATATTTGAGATGGTTTTAAACTGTTTCATTTTGTGGCTTGAAATCAAAATTAATCATAAGGCTCTTTTTTTTCTTTTTAATATAATGAAGTGTTTCAAGTTGTAAGATTCACCTTGCGTTGTACACCATCTCATACAAGCTGCATGCTTCACGGAGTAACAGAGTCAGGGCTTTTAATCGTAAGTAATGGCAAAGGCAGAAGCAAATTAAGAGCTGCAGGCAAGAGCAGAATAACGTGTCCTGGTGAGATTTGAGAATTGATGGTTTATGTGATTATTCACACTCCGGGAGCACCTGTGGGCTTTGCTCATGGAAGGTGGGCCAGGTGTGGTAGACGCATGTTGCACAGGTCATTCCTGATGGACAAGAGGCAAAAGGTGAATGAAATATACAGATGGAGCAGGGGACGATGCAACAGAAATATGCCCAGTTATGTTTTTAGGAGAGTAGCTGTGGGCATAATAAAGCTCTGTGGATGTTATGGACATTTGGCAGCAGCAGGAGTGGAAGGGGTCCAGTCATGGCTCCTTAGGGGAGTTTTGATTAGTGTGTAGAAGCACAAAAAGATACTAATGCTCACAAAGTGGTTCCAGGGCACAAGAGCTGCAAAGGAAAAGGTGTTTAAACTCGCAGTTTCTGGGTGATATGAAGAGATGGCAAGTAATTTCATTGTAGGCAAGAAAAACTCATCATGGATGTGATGTCGTACTTGAAGTTGTATTTTTAAAAAAGGAAATAAAGGTTTTAGTAATATTGCAGAAAATGCCAGCTCTTGCCTGGGAACTGAGCACACAGTTATTAAGCCCCAAGAAGAGACTTGCCAGCTGAACCTTGCTGATATTTTCAGATTTCTGGAAAATCAATGCATGCAAAATGAACTGATATAATTTGAAATATTAAGAATTTATATTAATATTTATTAATGTACATGTCTATCAAAATATGGTAATTCCGTGCAATTGGATCATCATAGCATTTAGTATGTTTGGCTGATCACTTAACTCATTATCATTTCCAGCCTCCCTCTCCAAAGCTTTGTGCTTGAGGCAGTCATTGATATCCTGGGCAAGGAGGAGTAACCCTCTGCCACAACAGAATTGTGATTTACTCTCACTTTGCATGAGTGGCAATCATTTCACATGCTGGGAAGTAACCTGAGAGGACTTGCAAGTCCTGAAAGTAAAATAGCCATGGGTTAAGGGAACGTTTTTGCCCTAATGTGACAGTTTTGTCTGATTCTCGGTCCATAGATGAACAGATTATAATTTCTGCTGCTCCTTTAGAGTTTTCCTGCTACTACCTGTGCACCACCTTGCAAATCCCATGTCGTGTCCTCTGTAATTCTTGTGTCCTGCATGGCAGCATGCAAGACAGGTAGTTGTCTGTTTGTTACACAATTTTGCATGTGGCTGTTAATAACAAACCAACACCCTGTGTTTTGGTAAACACTGATTAGTCATTACCTGTTATTATTAGTGTTGTAGAAGACTGTTGCTGGCTGACACTGTAGTGATCCTTAAGCTTGAGTTCTGCCTCGTTGATGTAAAGCAAGCAGAAGGCTTTCTTCCCTTGCCCTGATCCACCCCTTTTCGTTCGTTTCTCTGCATTTACTCCATAGTTACCTTCTCCACTGCTCTCTCTCTACCTCACCCCCCTAAATTTGCAGTTCTCTAGTACAGTGTGTTTTCTACTGCAGTTTAGCTTGTTTCCTTTGTGTGGCTGTTTCAGAGCTGGAAGTAGCCCAAATTGTCCGTTTGCAATGGCTTTAGGTTCTTGGCTTCTTTGCTTCAGTTGGATGCCTCCCTGGTTTGGACTTCTTTTAGCTGCTTTCTTGGCTTGATGGTCATTTTTCTACTAGGCTGCAGTTGTCTGGTCTGAAGAGATCAAGCAGAATCCTGACCCTCTGTCCTCTGGAAGGAGGTAATTGAAGTGTTTCAGTGTTCTTGAAGTAGGGAGTCCATATTTTCCCTCTCGCTTCTGCTGTTTAGTCTCTTGGTTTTCTCTACTGCTGCTTCTGCCTGCCTTCATGGATAAACAGGGAAGAACTGGCACCACAATGCTTCTGTGTTTCACCACGGTTATGGTTGTGTTTACTTTAGTCTGTTGTCTGAACCCAGCACAACAGATGGCAAACTTTCCTTTTGCTTCAAAAGTCCGTGCTTGAACTTCTCCAGAACTCCTGGATTATAGATACCAGAGCCATGTCTGATCTGTGATCAGACACTTCCCCATTAAGTGCTGTAGGTGGTGGATTGAAGTCAGTGTTCATATATGATTTATTTTTTTTTGTCCATTGATAGCAGCTCAGTGGTCATTTCAGTGGCTGCAGAAATGCTTTTGATTTCCATGATCTTTTTCAATGACTCCCATGAACTCTGCATTTCACTAGCCTCCTGGGCTATATGGGAGGGTTGTTTTACCTCAAAATATG
This sequence comes from Limosa lapponica baueri, assembly GCA_002844005.1. NCBI lineage: Eukaryota > Metazoa > Chordata > Aves > Charadriiformes > Scolopacidae > Limosa > Limosa lapponica. Next base: position 297,845 of record KZ505938.1, read on the forward strand.
TTTTTTGATTGTAATACAACGTAGCAAAAATTCTCTGGTGACAGTTTTCTCTTTTGTGTCCCACTAAGATTTCCTGATGTTGTACTGCAATTAAATCCATAGCTTTTGCTTCCCAGCAGTGGCTGGTTCTCCTGTGTGTCAGCTACTGTCGGCTGTATGCAGGACTTGCTCTTGTTTTTGTGGATCTCTTATCGACATCCTGCATTTGCCCATTGGCCTCAGCATAGCTTTATTGTTTATCATTAGCTCTCGGTCACAAGTATTATGGTCTGCTGTTACTGCCTTGTCAGTGTTGTAAGGATAGCATTGCAGCTGGCTACTCAATCCTGCAGGAACAGAATTGGTCATTGACCTAATAGCGTAGCTGCCAACATGGTGATTGAGTTGTTGGCAGTTTTTCCTATAGTGTGTATACATTGATAGCCCTTGGTTTTGCTGAAGTCACATTGTGTAGCTCTGTGTAATTGGAAATCTCTGCATCTTCAATCACTGCATACATTGCCTGCTTCTCAGAATAGTTGTGGCTTTTAAAATGAAAAGATAGTGATTTTCAGCACATTTGATATGCCGAAGACTGCTTGTTTGTCTATTGCCTGTTCCATCCCCCACCCCCTCTATGTATCCTGGACCCAAATGCCTGTGTGTTGGGTATGTGTCTTGTTTTCATTTTACCTCAGGCTTCAGTACTTGTTCTGACTGTTACTTTTTTAACCTTTTCCCTGTCAGATCACTTACCTTTGCTGTTGGCAACCACTTCTCTAAGGTCAAGTGCAATTCCAGCCTCTCTCCTACATGATAGAATAAAATGTCCCAAACCTTTCTCTGGTTAGGAATCTCTGATGCCTACAGAGTTACATGCTGATTGGAGAAAGGTCCTACTTACTACAAGACATGACCCCTCAGCACCGCATAGCTCAGCAACGACCAACCCCTCTGTTCCATTTCTTGGTTCTGGCTCTATGAAAAAAGGTATTTCTCTCTGGGCTTTTATTTTTTCCGTCTTTTTTTCCCTTGAATGTCAGTACTTAGTAAACGCTCTTATTAGCTGTTACTGGGTTTGAGGCAGTATTCCTGGCAAATGTGTCTCATAGACCTTTCATTTTTTTCCTCAATTACGTTGTAAAAGTTCTAATTTTTTATTCCTGATAATTAGCTGTTAATACAGATTGTTCTTTCATTTACTGTCTCCATGTTTGAGCAAAGATTTTGTGTAGAAACTGCTTCTTCCAGTTGCCAACCAGAAATCTGAATCCCTATCTGTGCTTAAGTTTCTAGTAAATGGTCTTCTGTCCTGTTACTCCATTCTTTGTTTCCATGTTTTTTTGTATTAATTGCTAGGTCATAAATTTTCCCATTTTTACATCTGAACTCACCTTTTTATTCAGATAATGACCTGCAAAAATACTGTATGTAATATGAAAGATGTGAAAATGTATTGATTGTCTTATGTCTTCATCAAAATCTTTTCAAGATCTGTTTTATCCTCTCCTGCTTTCATGGTGTTTAGCCAATGTGGTAAACAAGTGATTCAGCAATATATGAGGCAATGGAAAACCTTATTTAATTTCTGATGTGAAAAAAAATTAGTTAAGATTATTATCCCCCATTACATGTCTGTGCTTTCTGGGTATTCATCTTTCTAGTCTTTTGCTATTGGCCATCTCACAAGTTTTCATGTCTTTATTGTTTTCTTTTCTCACATGGCTTGAGTACTAATTTTGTAGTAATCTGTATCTCTGGTTCTCCTCAATCCACATCAGGCTTATTGTTTTGCACAGACTACAGGTAAAGTGTGATACAGACATGTTTATTGTAGGGAACGAGAGCTTAATCCAAAACCAGAATTCAGCTGATTAAAGCTGAAGCTGTCAAGAATTTCGGCATGTAAATTTAGGATTACAGTCCTGGGAACCTTGGCTCTGCTACAGCCTAAAACTAGGATACCTACGTGACTTTAATATCTTACTTTTTAATCTTAGTCTGCCAAGTTCCTGGACAGCTGCTTTTTGTATGCTTAAGTTTGTCTCTTTTTTCCAAAGTGGAACAGCCTCCTGCCGGTGCTGTGTCAGGCGGAACAGTGTCCAAGTCCCAGCAAGGCTGTTCTAGTAGGTGCTGCCACTGTGTACTTACCAGGCATTCATCAAATGTTACTGAAAAAAAAAACACTTACAGCTGCTGCTTCAGATAGAATGATGGAAGAGTATAGAGGATGGATAATTTATCTTTTTTTCTGTAAGACCTGTGGTTAGAGTTTTCACCTATAGAAAGCACAAGATCCTTCCTCTACCTGAGTGAGATCAAGCCTGTATGTCCCTTCCTGGATGTAGAAGAGAATTTTCCCGTTATCCTTTAAAATGCTAGCATTCATGCAATTGGAGATTCATGGGACAGTGTTATGGCAAGACCCACTGGCCAGTTGATTGAAGTGCTTATCTTTGAATGGGGAGTCTTGGGTTCTCATTCTTGCTTCTAGGCCTGTTTATGTGTTTTGAATTAAGCAGTTATTGGTTATAGCTTTGAGTCCTTCAAACTGATATTGGATGACTTGTTTCATTGTATTTTTAAATAGCGTACCTGTCCTAAAGAGCTAGGTGATAAACTGTGTCTGTCAGATCAAAAACTAAATAAATGTAAATATCCCTTAGGCCAGGGAAATTCTCAGTTTACCTTGCTATTTTTGCAGTAATACAAACACTTGGAAAAATCAGCAACTCAACTTCAAGAGGAGTTTTATGCAGGAGAAAAATGAATACAGGAGAAATGTGTGCAAAAGCAATTTACAGTTTTCAGTGGCTCTCTAAAATCCCTCTTCGTTTAACCTTTATCCACAACATATATTTAAAAAGCATTCCCTCCACACCTGGTCTAACTGGGAGTCCTTAATCAGGTCTTTGTCACTTTAGTTTGTTGCGAATTGGAGAGAAATCACAAATTCAGCATTTTATAAACACAGCAAATAACCTCTGGTGAGGTGCTTCGATTTGTCTATACTGCCACTGATCCCTGTGACCTTGGGCAAATCCTGGAGGCTTTGCGTGTAAGCTGGAAACTGAAGCAGGTGATACATCGGGCTTGTAACAGACCCTGTCCCTCCTTGTGCTTTTTAGGAACCCTGAGAAGTTCTCATACAGCTGCACCAAACTTATGTCTGACCATCACCTATGCATACCATTGTTAACACTTCTCTCTCTGGGATCCTGAAATACAGTGAATACCTTTTGTAGCCATTGGCATAGGCATTAGTGGGTGATTAGTGGGGCTTGCTCCAGAAGTATATATGGGGATTGGCCTGTAACCAGACTTAGGAAGGACCCTCAAAAGCCCAGCTGTATTTAGACTCTGTACTTTGCAAGTAGCAGATCAGGTTGGTATGAGAGTCCAGATATGCTTCTTCCCCTATGCTTAGACAGCAATCCCTTGTCCTTAAGACAAAGGAGAAACATGCATTGTTATCAGGCATTGAAAAACACTAGAGTGTCACTCTTGTTTGTCTGTTATTTGTATTCATGCTGGTACAAGCATTAGCAACAAGGAGAAATGTAAAGGAAAGTCAGAGCATAATACTGATGAACTGGATGCTTCATCACTGTGCCGCCCCAGTCAGTTTGGGCAGACTGACTTGTATTGCCTTCCAGGAGACCTCTGCTTTAATTAAATTTATTGGGAAGTGAAAGAAGTTCTGTGCTCTTACTGACATTTTATATTAATATCTTTCAAAAACACTAGACTAAGCTACTTTTGTGGTTTATGCATAGATGTACACATTCTGGATTGAGAAGCAATTAATATTTATTTCAATGCAAATATATTTTCTGTTTATGCTATGGTCTTATTATTACTTTATGTTCCTCTCCTATCTTTGTTATATTTGGCTATTTTGCTCTGATGTTAAGGCAGTAATAGCCTTTGTATTACCAGGTTTTATGTTTTTGAGAGTACGGCAGTGTTGCTGAGCATTTTATGGTGAACTTTCTCCCATCTTACAGTCACAATCTTGGAGTCATGTGTTTATTGGAAAATCTAATATTCAATTAAAGTGTTTTTAAAGGTAGTTTCTGTCCATGATGCTTATGGAGGAACTTGCAAATAGATATCATAGTCATTTGAAAATCAAATGGCAAATAAAAGCACTATAAGTAAGTACTTTTTAGACTGCATTATTTTTAGGCTTAGTTGCAGTATCTGAGGAAGTATGGTGGTGAGACACTGGAACAGGAAGAGGTTGCCCAGAGAAGCTGTGGATGCCCCATCCCTGGAAGTGTTCAAGGCCAGACTGGATGGGGCTTTGAGCAACCTGGTCTAGTGAGAGGTGTCCCTGCCCACGGCAGGGGGGTTGGAACTAGATGATCTTTAAGGTCCCTGCCACCTCTAACCATTCTGTGATTCTAAGTATAGCACTGAAATTCAGGCATACCTGTTCAAACCTTGTAGTGCTGACTTTTTGGTGTATGTTTTTATCATGTATTCAGTGATGCCTCTGGGTCCTACTTGGAAATATAATGAATAATAGTAACTTAGTAAATTGGACAGAATAAGGTATAAAGACTATACAGGCATGAACACACAGAGGGAAGAAATCACTCTGTTCTATAGTGTTTTTTAAGTTTTTATTCAGTATGAAAATCCCCATATGAAAACCACACTTTATAGAAACATAATAAATCTTCAGTAGAGTTCTAAAAATTAACTGCAGCAGGTGCTACCAAAAACATAATAGATCCTCAAGTATCTTCTCATTAATTCTACGTTATTACATACTGTACTAGACATACGGCACACCATCAGCAGAATTTTAAAAAATAGAGTTAGGCAGAAAGTGATATTTTATCTACATTTTCCCTTATTTACAAGGAAATGTTCACCTGCCTTCAAAAGATACTAATTCAGGTTGAGGGGTAGCTATAAGCCCCATTCACAAACCAGTCTTGTGACTGTCTGGTGCTGTGCAAACACTGCACCAAGTCCTAATCCAGATGCTTAAAATAGAAGTATGTACAGTGATTTCCTTCTCTGCTATGTTAACCGCATGTAGAGGAAAATCCATGCAGTAGATTTTCCATTTCCATCCAGTGAAATAGGTTCTTTTGTGCAGAAATAAGCCTTGATGGAGATGCTGAAAATATTGAGGGATATACTTGTGTGTCAGGGCCATCTTTAATGGGTGTGTTTTTTCTCCTGATGTCCCTGCTTGTCAGGTGCAAATTGATGTTTGACTTGAGCTGCAATTGAGAATGTATTTTAAGATGTTAATTTTAGAAGCTACCAATGTGATAAGGAATAGTATTTCAAAAGTACTTCATAATGGGTGCAGTACCTGGCTGTCTGCTCGTATTAGTGAGATGTGGTGTTTGTTCCAATATCCAGCTGAATATAGGACTGAGGATCAATTTTAGTTTTAGTTAACTGCCAAGACCCAAATAGTGCACAAGTTGCATTTTATGTCACTTCGGACATCAAAACCCCTTAAAACAGAGTAGAGAGCTATGAATGCTCCTTGGTCTCCTGCTTGTGAAAATACTGTAAGAAAAAAAGAATCCTGCTAACATATCATGTCAGGTTAAGGACATTTCTGGTAACAACATGTTGGTCTGAATGTGACTATTGTACAGTGTGTGTTTATTATGCTTTTGTTTTAAGTACTTTTATTTCCCCTGAAAAAATGAGTGCCATCAACCAGCATTTAGTGGCTGGGTAACAGCGTTCAAAGTGTCACTGATAACATTCTGGTCTGCTTTAGACTATGGAGAGCTTGGTTAAAGTCTGTATTTACTCCAGTGATTTTTTAAAACTTGATATATTCCATGCAGTTTCAGAGCATGTTGCAGAAGTGAACAGAAGTGGTCCGAGCCAGGTCTCATTGGTGTCTTGGTAATGGAGAAGTTCTATTGGGCCTGCCATACCTGTCTTGCACCAGTACTTTTTTCTATGTACTGACAAGAAGCAATGTGATTTTTCAATTGCAAAACTCATCATTCTTACGAAGTTTGTGTGTGCAAAGAGAGAACAGGTTTTTCACCTCATTGGAAAATCAGACTCCCAAGATTTTTTGCAGGTGGTACCTTCACCTGAAACAGTTGTTTTGTGTCTGTACTCTTACACTTTTTAGACCCTCAGCAACTTAGAAAACTTGCCAAGAGCTCAGCCACTTGAAAGCCTCTGAAATGATTAAGGTGGGTATTGTTTCTGCCTTTTCTCTTTTGATTTGTATTTCTGAGCTTCTGATAGCATTGCTGAATTTCCCAGAATTGCTGAAACGGTGTAAACAAAGTGATTTTTGCTATTCTGTGCTGTGTTGTGGTCCAGACTTCTTCTTGTCTTGTACTGTTGCCGTTGAAGCTTTTCAAACTATATTAAAGATGGAGGGCAGTACAGATCTGTGGGAACTATCTGTGTTCCCTGGAGAAGACAGAAGCTGTGGCTTCAAAATCACTTGTACTCGTCTGTGGACTACCAGATCACCCAGCAAGATGAACTGGATCTAATTTGGGTTTTGGCATGCACCCATATTTCTGTCATCTTCCCTAGCACACGTGCTTTCTTTCAAGGCTGCTGTGGAAGACAAAACCGTGCCTGATCTCACCAAAAATCTGCTGATAGAACTTCAACTTGTCCGTACTTCTGTAATGAATGCAGAATTCCAGCAGAATGAGTTTCCATTGGGAAATGTTTTGTGTCTCATAGCTGAAAGATTTTTGATCTGTTTCTGTGAGCCTTACAGCCAGGTTTGCTGTGTTACTGAGCTGTGGTCTGAGCAAGGAAATGTGAGGTTTAGAAATTCTTTGCTTCTTAGCTCTGCTTGTAAATAGTTAGAGGTCAAGGACAGGCTTGTGCAGTTTTTGTTGCAACAGGAATTTTAATAAAATAAGGTCTATTAAAAGCTTGCATGAAAATAGATTTACATTAATAAATCTAGCTTATACTTTTCAAAAAATGTTACATATTAGACATTTATACCTTGCTATAGATGCAAATGGCAAGTGGACCCCTGAAAGCAGTGCACTCCCTAATCCCACTGCTCAGGCTACCAGTATTGTCTTCACACTTCAGAAGTTGCTAAAACTTCATTTACTGTTTTTTCTAAGAGATTTACCAAAGAGAGTGTAAAGAACCTTTACAGAGGGTAAACAGTTATTTTCTTATGGCTTTGTGATCTACTCAGTATTTGACTTTCACAAAGCATTTTACCTGATTGTAATAGTTTAGCTCAGGCCTCTTGTTAATTATCTCTTTTTTTTTTTTTTGTTTTTTTTTTTAATAGAAGCAAGAATAATGGTAGTATCCTTGGTTGACACTGCTTGTCAAACCAGCAGAGACTAATATATGCTAAGAAACATGCCCCTCTTGATCCTGACAACTTGACTAGGGTTTTGAAACTGAGTAGTTGAATTGGTAGTAAAACCTGTCTTAATTCTGCCAGTCTGCACTTGAATAATGGATCCATGTAGCAGACATCTGATTGATGAGAATCTACTTTATCACTAGACAAGAATTTAATGATAAAAAAACAAAACAAATGTGCAGTAAACAAATAAAGAATCAAGAGATACAATACCAAAGCAAGTCCTTAACATTATGCTTAGCAATAGAGATTTTCCTTATCTATTCTCAGTCAGTCATGTAATTAACTTCTACAGCCCATCATACATGATGTGCCCTGGAGACTTCTTAGAGCTACATCTCCTTATCTCCTTTTCTTTTATTTTTTTTTTTTAAAGCAACCTGCTTTCTTTTTAGTGTAAAATAGAATGATCCAACCTCGATCAGTCATCCCTTTACAAGACCTCATTTCTTTGTTACTTGTGATTTGGCACTGGGACATCACTGGTACTTTGACAGTATGAAATAGTATCTTTCCCTGTCCTTCCTAAGGTTTCTTAATTAACATTTTTGTGGCATATCTGGATTGGATTATATTCCTGGCTTTAAGATTTAAGTTGCCTACCCCATTTTACAGCCTTTTTAGAAGATGGTGATATGACTTTAGAAAATATATTATGAGAAAGATTAGCAGCATGCAGTAATCTTAAAACTTGTAATATGTAGCTCACCACAGGCTTTTCTCAGGAATATATCTGTGTACATGTATATATGCAGATAAAACTTAGTCTTTTAGTCAATGTGTAAGGCTAGAAAACCAAAACTGCCTATCCCTTCACTCTCTTTCACTTACACTTTTTTAGGTTTGAAGGGATTTGGTAGACTTTCCATTGCAGGAGTCTAGTGCTATACTGTATGCTCTGAGACTTATTTTAGGAAATACTAGACTATTTTTTGACACAATACCTGACTTCAAATGCAGTAGCTGTGCATCTGTTGCCTTTTGTTGGCTGTATCCGTCACACCAATTGCTATTGCTCAGAAGAGGTACAATTTTAAGGAGACATTCCTGGTTAGTCATGTCAGTTTAATATCGATGTCTCTCTGACTGGGCCAAAAATCTGTGTTCTATATTCCATCAATGAAAAAAATAATAAAGGAAATGTAAAAATGCACCTCTTAGAAGAATGCCTCCGTAAATTTTGGAAGCTGTGCTTAGGGGTGAAAGAAGTCTTCTCATGTTCTCTCTCACCCTCATTTGTCTTCTAGTCCCAAAACGAGCTAATTAGACCTTTACAGGACATTGACTTTTCTTAAATGTACATATTTCTACCAGTCAGGATAGACTTCAAAGGAATCAGTGAAAATTCTTAGAAGAACTGTGTGAGGCATGGAGAAAACTTGATTCTTCGTGTGTCCGTTTTCCAGTCTTGTTCTTTTCTGTGGAAAAATCTCAAAAACATCCCTCTTTGATGCTTTGGGTTGGAAAATTGGTGTGCGTCAAACCATTTTAAATGTTGTAATTGTTTTGCAGAACGTTTATCTCCAATGCAAACATCAGTGAGAGAGTTAACCATGTCAGCTGAGTAGTAGTCTGACGGTGAGGCATTTTCCACCCTGGTGTCCAGTGTGGTGGAGGAGCTATAGATACCAGTTCAGAATTAGAAGCTTATTATGCACTAATCTTACTTGTCTCATGTTACATATTTTTTGGGCAAGACAATCAGGAGAATTTGTGGAATTTTTTTTTTTCTTCCCCAGATAATTCAGTTAGCCAAAGGGGTCCAGAGGAACAAGGGCTATTTTGTAAACCAAAGTTAGTTTTAATGGCTCATTTTAAAGTAGAGCTTGCTGCCCATTGAAACCCTGTGCGTGTTGCCCTTTGTCCTTCTGCAGATGAAGGGCTACTAGGACTGGGGGCTACTGCTTGTTATAGGATAGGAGAGGGACCCAGGCACTGTGCCAGTGAAGTGTGCTTGAGACTAGGTTGTCAGACTGACTAGATGCCTGATTTTTACTGCTCCTTGTGTACTGATGAGAAGGGGAAGGAGCTCTAGCTTCTCCTTTTTCCACTGGTACATGTTTGTTCTTCAGTATGTGGCTCTTTTCTCCTAACTCTTGATGGATGCTTTGGCCAAAAAGCACTACACAGTGCATCACCTTCCAAGCCTGATGTGATGGGTTGAGTCAAAAGAGGTTATCTAAACTGTTTGTACATAGTAAGGTCCTTAGAGATGAATGTGTACATTTAGGATCTCTAAGAATAAAACTGAGATGAAGATTAAAATATATCATTAAATTAGCTGATAACAGGAATGCGTCAGGGAAAGCTGGTGCCTTGCCAGCTGTGATGTCTACTAATTTGTTTCCAAAGCAGACTTTCTAGTTCTTTGAAAAGCTATTGAAAAATCTACTGCAGCATAGGAGGAGGTTAAGGAAGGCTGGTCCTGTTGATACATCCTAGAGTTTTTTCCTTGGAATCATTAATAAAAGCAAATAGACTTGATGCTTTCCCTGAGTTCTGCAAATACTACAGTCTGTTACTGATGCAGTAGATATACATAAGGACTCTTAGGAATTTATTTTAATGTTCGGAGTATTGATCGAATAGTAATCAGTTTCTCTAATGTTGACATTAGTTTACACAATTATCTTTGATAACGGGCTAGTTCAGATTATGGAAAGAATCATAGATTTTGTGGCCTAAAAGGGATCATTATGACAACCTAATCAGAGCCTCTATGCATATAATCCTTCTTGTGTGATAGCCCCTAGTTTCCTTGGGTAAGTACTTTCCTTCACAGAAACTGCTTACAGTTACTGTGTCTTTCTGTATATCTCAAAGAAAAATACATGTCCGAAACTGAATGAAGTAAGGCCTGCTTAGGAAGCACAGAAATTTCATAGAATCCTAGAATGGTTTGGGTTGGCAGGGACCATTAAAGGTCATCTAGTCCAAACTGTCTTCTGTGGGCAGGGACATCTTTCACTAAATCTGGTTGCTCAAAGCCCCATCCAACTTGACCTTGAACACTTGATGGGGGATCTACAGCTTCTCTGGGCAACCTGTTCCAGTTATAAACATTTCTTTGTGTCCAGTCTAAACCTACACTGTTTCAGATTGAAACTGTTGCCCCTTGTCCTGTCACTATAGTCTTTAGTCTCATCTCTCTCCCTCTTTCTTATAAGCCCCCTTTCTTTAAATATTGAAAAGCCTCAGTAAGGTCTCCCTGGAGCCTCCTCCAGTGCTGAGGGCTCCAGAGCTGGACACAGTACTCCAGGTGGGGTCTCCCCAGGGTGAAGTAGAGGGGCAGAATCCCTTCCCTCAAGCTGCTGGCCACGCTTCTTTTGATGCAGCCTAGGATATGATTGGCTTTCTGGCTGCAAGTACACATTGCTGGTTCATGTCCAGTTTTTCATCCACCAGTGTCCCCAGGTCCTTCTCAGCAGGGCTACTCTCAATTTCTTCATCCTCCAGTCTTTGTTGATCCTGGGGATTGCCCCAACCCAGGAGCAGGACCTTGCACTTGGCCTTGTTGAACTTCATGAAGTTTGCACAGGCCCACTTCTCAAGCCTGTCAAGGTCCTTTTGGATGGCATCAGAGTTACTAAAGGTTATGTGAGAGTAAGATCAAGCTAAATAGCTGTTATGAATTGTAACCTTCCATCTTAAAATGCTAGCAAAATGTCTACTGTTTGGAAAGTTGCGAGTGTAGCCTGATCTCTGCATTCAAGACACGATTTTATTAGTGCTAGTAAATGGTGAACATCTACCTAAAGCAAAGCATACCGTAGTATTAAGGGGAAGTCTATTTCCCAGGCATAGCCAATGGGCAATTCTAGTTTGTCAGCTGATTTCTCCATGGCTCTGCTCTCCCAATTTCAGTTCTGTGCAGTTTTTCCCAATTTTCCATGCAGAGGAAGGTTATGAACTTGAGAACACCAGACCTGTTTTTCACATTCTTTTCTGAATACCTTCTTGCAACTCTAACTTTGAAAAAGTTTCAAAGATGTGGTTTTGCTGTATGCACAGATCCACTTATACTGCTTAAGGCAACATACCGTTCTTGCATACCCAAACAGCTTTACTCAGCTACCATTTGCCAACAGCACTTCTTTTGCTCCAGGCTATTTTGGGTAGGATATGTCATTCAAAAACAGGTCATTGTAGCTACGTGATTATGTGAATATCTTTAGTCATGCATGCACTACACCTCCCCATTAATTAGGTACTTGTTCCTCCAAAGTGATTAACAAACTAATTTATTCTGCTAATTACCAGAGGATTTGACCCCTGACCTGGAGAATTATCATAGATTTGAGACAGGACAATGCTCCAGATTTCTTCTGTGACTAGCTGATTAGAGATCCTCTCAGCTGTTGACAGTCTGCACAATCAGGGGAACAGTTCTCTCTTGAAATGGCTTTCCATCAATGGTGCACTATGTGAGGAACAGCAGGAGCTCTTTTATAGGGAGGAAGGCGAATCGTTTCCTTTGGAGTGCTTATCTTGATTGATGATCCACAGAAGTGTTCATGGCGTCCTCAGCTAACCCCAGCTCTGGAGCTCAGATTGGTTTCCAAATGCTGGGGTTTCTGGGCTTACCTCCATTTTAGGCACTTCCTTTTTACTTCTCATCTAGGATTCGAGGATCTTCTGCTTATATGTGTGTAGAAGTCAGAAATTCTCCTTTATAAAAGTTGCCATAATGACTTCTGAGAAAGGCATTAGAGGTGTGGTTAGACAGGCAGAATTTATTTGTTGTGAAAGTAATGAAACTCTTTTCCACCTGAAAAACACTTTTGCCTTTTCTATTTATGCTTGTAAGAGAGGATAATCTTGGTGGTTATCCGCACTGTGTATTTCCTCAGGTTCAACCTTCATGAAAGAGTTTAGCAACCAAAAAGGGGTCATGACATATGACTTGGTGTCTCCTGGCTCCCTAAAAACATACAGTTTGCCAGTGCCGGTTATCTTCCAGGGTAAAACACTATTTTGGAAGAGGACCTAAACTAGCTTTTACTTGATTGAGAATTAGACCCTTTACCCTTTTGATTCTTTAAAAGACAACTATGTTTGGAGAAAAACAAACTAAAAGTTATCTACTGTGACTTTCCTAGAGCCTTTAGAGGTGGAGTATCTTCTTGTATGTCAGAACTGTTTGCTCTTGGAGGGGCTCTAGGAAGGATAGGCTCAGCAATGCTATCTTTTACAGTCCAGTGTTCTTTATATTGAATAGATGTGCCCCTATTTTGGGCATAGGCTTCTTCAGAGAATGCTCTGAGATCTACAGAGGCATGTTCTCATTCGTGAGTTTTCTGTTCAAATCTTACGACTTCCAGCTTAACATTCTGAAGCTGGAGAAGCTTTGTGTCTGCAAAAATGAAATTTGTGTGTGGAAGATGCCCACCTGAGCAATGATGTGCCGCTGCTGGCGATCTCTAGTATTTTGCTATTGAATGTAATTTTAGAATACTTAGTAGAATGTAAGTTTGGTTTAATGTATAGGTTGTTAGACTTATTGTTGGGGTAATTCTTCTATGAGCTTTTCCTCAGATCCAGCCCATGTGTAAAATACTGAAGTTCATTAAGGCTTTTGTCTAGAGGTGGACTGTTGTCTAAAAACAGCCCCAGATTCTCAATATTCCTTGCTTCGTGCTGCTGCATTCATGAACTGAGAAGTGCGACTCACCAGGGGATGCAGTCGCAGCAACTAACTGGAAAACCCAGCCTTTTGAGGAAGCTTGTCTGATTCTGTGAGCATTTTCTTACAATGAGATGAATATACTCAGTCACTTCTATTGTTTATAAACAGACTGCTGTATTCAGCAGCTTGCTGAAGAGCTTTTCATGTTACCTGTGTTTAAGAACTGCTGGATTGAGTTATAGATCAATCTAGCCCCAGCTGCAGCGTTCTGCAGGGGTTCATCTGTCTTTCTGTGTTTATGGAAGCAAGTGGTGTTTCAAACAAATACATTCATGCCACTGCCATCAAAGGGACAATTTATAGGCACAAATGAAACCTAGAGGACAGTGGTAAATTGCTAAATAACCCCAGAACATTAAGATCTTGTAATCCCAAATCTGTTTTACTACTTCAGGCTGGGTTTATTCTCATTTAGAGTAGTGTAAAAACAGGAGGAATAATGCTGTTGAAGTCAGCAGGAGTGATGCTTGCTAAAGTGAGAATAGAATCAGAGTATAATCAAGTGAGAGATGTGTAGTATAAAGAAAATCATCTTAAAAATACCTGCTCTGACACATGACGGTTTGAAGGCTTTGAAGGGGTTTTTTTGTGGAATTTTATCATTTCAAATGTGTCTAGTTTTCACAGAATAGAAAGACTTTTTTTTTTGTGAGAAAGACTTGCAATCTCCCATGAGGACCTGAAGGCCAGACTGTGGACATTCTATCGTCTTCATCCACAGGAAAATCAAAACAAACAAGAAACAAAGCTCAACAACAAAAAAGAAGTACAGGGCTAAAAGGGAACATGAGAATTTACTTAGTTCATTGTCCAGCTGCAAACCAAGATCAGCTCTGCCTTAGTCATTCCTGAGTGATACTACAGCATCCTTAGAAAGGTTTTCTATCCTTAGAAAGGTTTTCCCTCTCTTACTTTCTTAACTTGTACCATCTGCACTGCCCACCACAGACACGGCAATTTTTGCCACTTTCTTTATGACTGGCTGTTAAAAAGCTGTTAGGCTTTTTTTTTATCCCTCTCAATTAAACAGTTACTTTTCCTTTTGTGCAAGTGTCTTTCCTTGTTTTTCTCCATGCTGTCTCCAAACTGATCTACATGTTGTGTCTCAAAATGGGCACAGAACCTCAAATGCCGAGTCACGTAAAAATCTTACTGGAAGCATATTAAAAGCTTTTCTCTCCTTCACTGATCCCAGCATAGTATTTGCATTTCCCAAAAGCATAATATTATTGTCTGATACTGAGTTTAAGATTTGTTTTAATACAACGTGCTTTCCCTCAGAACTTCCATCTATCTGGAAATTCCCCAGCCCATATTTATGTACTTCAGTATTCTCACTGAAATGTGCTTTCTTGTCTTTATTGCTTTTTTTTTATTATTATTATTTCTCCAGTTTGAAATCTGTCTAAATTTTGACACTGTGGTGTTGACTAATACAATAGTGTGTTGGTCAGCTTATTCCAAAATAAGACACACCTATGCACTGTAATGAGCTGGAGAGGTGTATGTTACAGATGATGCACTCGCATTTGTTCACTTTGTGGTGGGTAGGAGGAGTAGAGGTGTACCCTTGTCATGACAAAGTAGATGCTGATTGCATAATGACTGTAGATCTGTAGATCTGGTCTGTGATGTTCACATCACCTTTCCAAGCCAAACCTTAGCGATCCATTAGTGTAAAATGCAGAGTAAAACAAGCAATCTGTTTGGCTCCTGATATAGAGGTATTCTTCTCTTTGCAGAATTATACCCAGTTATGTTTTATAAATAATGAGATACTACAGCATTTTCCAAACATCTATTAATATCTAGGAGATACAAGTGCTAGTGATAAAAATCACCGCAGCACTACCAGTTCTTCACAGGGAGAATGTTGCTGTCATTCTCGGGCTGAAGGCAAAGCAGAAGAAACGTATTTTTTTCTGTAATGCTTTTACCCTCCAAAGAAATCAAGGTGAAATTAAACCCATCATAGCTGTGCTGAAAAGTAAAATTTACATGAGGAGAATATGAAGGCAGTTTGTGGGCAGACTCTGTTTTCTGCCTCTAGGAAATACAATGAATGTACAAACCAGCTGGCTGAGTATGGTTTGTGAGTGTTTTTGTAAGGGTGTAGGCAGGCCTGACAAGACTCACACATAAAGTGTAAGATCACACATCTGGCTTCCACCTCACACTACCAAGTCCCTTGGCTGGTGCATCTTGCATTTGAAGTACACATGGTTTGTCCCCTGTGCTGTGACCCCGTAGGCTGTGTGCTCTCCAACAGCAGCCTGGCTTCATGACTCTTTTCTTTCATTGGGTTGTGATGCATGGGGTCATATCTACATCTGAATATCTCTATAGATTTAATCTTGGCTTCTCCATGAACTTGATTCTGAGTATAACAGACACTGCCAAACAGTGGTTTTTCAGTGGCCTGCCAGTGAGAGTTTAAGTACATTGATGCTTGCCAACGCATGGAACAATTTTTGGATAGCTATACAGGCACTGTTCTTCATTGCTTTTTCCGTATTAGCTTAATCCACTGTGAAAGAAGATTAAACTAGAAAACAGTACTTTTCCTGTGAAAGAAGTTCATTGTGGTATTACCCTATCCTCTCCATCTCCTTTGTTGCAGGGGCCCACTCTGTTTTTCCTTTTGCATTCACTGGTGAGTGACTTCACACATAAGTAAAGTCACAGGTATTCTCTAAGGATCATTGCAGTTTTCACCACTCTCAAGCCTGTGCATCCCAGTTTCTAAAGTGAGTTAATGGTTGACAGTCAAAGGCGTTTGTACTCCCAAGTCGGATACGGAACTGAGGACAGATATCTTAGATAGCTTGGGGTTTTGCAGACATTTAAAATGAGTACTTGTTCACATTCTTATGTGTTTGCAGTGCCTTTATTTATGCTATTTACGTATATAACACAGAAGAGATTATGCATGCAGTTAAGAAACCATACTTGGTTTATTTTGGTTTTGGCATATTTGAAAAATGGTTTAATACACATAGAAATGTTGCACAGAGAGTGCTGGCTAAATTCAATGCAGGTTAGACTCCATGCATACCTCTTGTTTAATAGCTGTGGTATCTCCTTTGCTGTGTCCTAAGGCTGGAAGTTTCCCCCTATTTACCTAAATTCTCTCTGCAAAGGTATTAGAATGTGTGGTTATTGAGGGCCACTCGGCTCTGCCTTGTCCTTCTGTTGCCACAGCACTGTAATAGCCACATGTAACAGTCTTTAATACCTTTTTCTTCACAGTATTTTTATGACAGGACAGTGTTATGGTCCACTTAGGAGACTGACAGACACAGGGCAGGATTAATTCATGATTAATTCAGGATTCCTGATGAAATATAGACGTATGCGGAGTAAACGCCTTACATCTGAGCTGGTCATCCCAGTTTCCTGCTAAAATTTATGGGGATCTAGTGAGTGAACTTTTCTGGGGCTTGCCCAGAGGTTATCTCTGTATGAAATAGATGCTGATAGAGATCAAATTACTTCTAACCTGAAGTGGTTATTACTTACAAAAGGAGTCTATGTAACTAGAGCTTAGCTAGAAATATTTAAATTGTAGGTGGTTAAAGGTGTGAAAGAAAGTTCAGCTCATACACTGAGGGTATAGCATGGCCAACAGCTCAGGTGGTAAGAAAACAGTGAGTTAACTGTGGACTCCATACTTGGTTTCTGGGGAAAGTCTGACACGCTGTTGGCTTGAATCCTCCTCTATCATTGTTGGGTTTTTCTTGTGTGACCTTGGAGACATACTGAGGTGTAGGTTGAAAATGGGCAACTGTAGTGCATTGGAGCTGTATATAACTATGTGCTCATCTAAATATCACAAAAGAGAAGTTTCACTGTGCAAGAACAAATCCATGGAAGAGAATGCATGTTTAGGTAGTGTACTTTACACTGGCCTATCTATCCTGTTCCCACTACAGCGGACAATCTAGAAGGGGAAAATTTGTGCTGTTGTATTGAAAGGCAGGAATTTTGTGCTTGCTGAATGGTTTATTGCGTGCTGTTAGTGAAGGTATATGAAGAAGGAAGACTTACCGTGTTGCTATCTGGAAACTCTGAGGCTGGTACTCAGTATTGATTTAGTCATTGTCCACAAGAACACTAAGAATTACACCTACTGTGGTTGTTATGCTTTCATCGTAAAGCCTTTATTGAGCAGCCTCGGCCAGTAATACTAATGGATGGAGCACTATTAAGCTCACTGCTCTTGTAGGTCAAATGAAGTCTCAAAATTTAGTAGATGTTCAGTGTGCCCTTTCTTTGTCAGTGATTCTGCTCAAATTTTTCCCGGCGCATGTTGCAACAACTAAATTGTGTGAAAAATCTCATTCTTCAAATAATGGGGCTTCAAAGACGCTAGACGCATGAGGAACCTGAACTGGCAGTTACTGGAGGCATTAGGAGCTCTCCCATACCCTGAGACAGGATCTCAACCTCTTTTCCTAACCCTGAGAATATAATCAAAGTAGGGACTTGAGCAGAGTTTCTGGTATTAGCACTGTGTTATCAGCTACTCTATTGTAAATACTGTTTTTCATCATAGTTTTCAGAGTGTGGGAAAACCACTTGCTAGTGGTTGTAAACTAATGGGCCAGATAATTGCATAACTGTGTCATCTGGCATTATTAACAAGTGTTTTTAAGAGCTCAAAATTTCCTGTGGATCTAATGAAAACTCCAGGTCAGCAGACCCTACACCAGTATAGTTACCTTTGATTTCATTAGAATCAGATCTCAGCATAGCCAGATACCTAATTCATCCTGTAAACTTCTTTGATTTATTTGCACATAGAAGCTTTCTTCCTTCCAATGTTTTGCTCTCTGTTTTGTCAAAAGTAAGCATTGATAAAGAATGCCCAGAAAGCAGGGCTGAGGGAGTGGACAGATGCAGAGGAATGTAGATGGTATTTCTGGTGGTGGTACAACCCATTGCCTTGTAGTTAATTGCTAGGAAAAGCCTTGGATCCTTACAGTTGTTGATCCTTAGGAAAGCTACTGGGCTTTTAACGTAAGTGAAAATTTGAGTTGGGAACATATTAAAAGATAGAGATCCTTAATGTGTTCTTTTCTGCTTTAACTTTCTAAGGAAATCTTCCTATTCCACGTAATTTTATTTCTTATATACCAAAAAAAAGGTCTGTTTCAGAGAAGTTTGGAATATGGAACTGTAGAATTAATTTCTTAAAGACATATGTTATTAGTCTACTGTCAGAAGCATTTTCCATAAGATTGAAATGTCAGCATTACAGTATATTTATTTAAATAGCCACTTGTTATTCAATGTTCTTCCTGACTCAGTTGAACACTGTGTTTATCTGCATATGTGAGCATGTGTGTGCTGTCTAGTACATTCATAAATAATCCTGGAATTACAGCATCAGCATCCGCCTCTTGATGAAATAGCCACAAGCATTTCCTCCACTACAGACATTTTGAATGCAAGCAACCCTGCTTTTACTCTGTGGGTTTTTTCAATCTTGCCTTGTCTTATGTGGAGAAATTTCCTGAGAAGCATCTATTGTGAATAACATCACTTATGGGTGGTGTGAACTGAGACCTATAGAAGAAGTGCAAACAAAAATCAGCAAAAAAAAGATGCAAATTAGGAGTACTGAGGGGAAAAAAGTGCTTGATTTTATTCTGTAAAGACTTTGTATTTTAGGCATGTGCAGAGTTTACATTTTTGTTAGCTTTGCTTGTTGAGGATTTTATTTTCTCAAGAACAACCTATTAAAATGTAATTAAGCATCATATGTGAAGAATCATTGTGACTGAGAGTCTTTTAAGAGATTAGCAAAGGGCAGTCTATCATGATGCTTGTAAATCATAAATTTAATATAAATGTGTATATAGGAGCAGAGAGAGGTCTGAGACAGGTAAAAAAATAAATTAATGACCTTAAGTCTAGTGAATCAAAATTCTCAAATGAAATTAGTCTCTGACCTTTTACTACCTTTGGACCATGCTCCAAAGTTTTAGTGGACAACTTAATGGCAAGAGTTTTTCTGTCTTCACTGTAGGTTTCATCCTGCCTATGTTTGAGAGATGCCACAGAAGCATAACAAAGGCATTTTTCTATTCTTGGAAGTCAATGATGAACCTTGTAGTCATTCCCATACTTCTTTCAGTGGAGAAGATCACGCACACAGAGAGGAATAAATCTCCTTTATGCTTTCATAGCCTTATGGCTTCATACTTCAGGAGACGAGGTGACCTACTTAGGGGAAAAAAAAAAAAAAAGATGGTAAAAAAGAAGTAAAGGACAAAGGAGCAATAACCTAGTGTGGATTCATGAAGAACTGTAGCAGAATAAATGGATAATTTTGTTTTCTGGAGATGTGATGCAACTTGCTTTCTGCTTGGAGCTCCTCATAGCTTTGGTTGCAGAGATCCTATGGAAAGTGAACGCATTTCAAGATGTCAAACTGTTTTGATTAGCAGACAGTGTGACAGAGTGGACAGAGGAGAGGCTTCGGTGTTTGGAGGGAAACAGATTTTTAGTCTTAGCTTTGCAACTGATTTTGCTGTATGTATGTTAGTTCTCTCTTTCTTTTCTCACCTCCTGTCTGTCTTGCCTCTGAAGACAGTAAGCTCTTCAGAGCCAAAATTGGCTTCCACTGTATGTTTATATGTTGTCTGGCACACTGAGATTCAGATCACAGTTGGGGTTTCTACATGCTGCTGAAATATAAATAATAAACCTCCTTTTTCTTTCACTAATTCCAACTCTGCATCTCTTGATATTTCCCTAGTTGTGCTCAGTTTTTTGACAAGATTGCTGAGACATTTCAAGAAATGCATGCAGTCCTTGCTTACCAGTTATCCTACTGACGTCAGAACGGAACCCCAGTGACTGCAGCTGAGCTTGGGATGGAGCATTACCAGAAATAAAGTTGAAGTCCCAAATGGCTTTCCAGTAGTGACAGGTGCAGGAATGATGATGACTTTTCTGTACATGTGATGCAGTTTGTTTTGTGCACATTGAACTGATGTAAGGAGCAATTGTTTTGGCCAAATGCAGCATCCTCTTGCTGAAACATTACTCACATCACACCATGTCTTAATATGCGCAAACATCCCAGAAGATGTGTCAGATCTTTGCCAGAAAAGTCTCACAAAAGCTCCACATCTCTGAAGTCGTGCCACTCCTTGTTTTTTGTGCCAGCTCTGCTTCAGCATAAATGGTCTAGTTTCTTCTTTCCCTGGAAGTCCTTCAGAATGAGCTTCACCATGTAATTCTTGGTAGGGCTGGTCGTAAACTATATAATACATGGAGACTATCAAAATTTGACAATCATGCTGTGAAGGAAACTCCCTGGCTCTGTGGAGGAGAATGTTTCTTGGGATCCACTAGATCAACAGAGATTTTGCTCTCCAAAATCACCAACTTAAAGGATATTCATTCCAGGCATTCAGTTCAGGTGCCTTAGGCAGGAACCTGGGATCTCTATAGTCAGTGGAGAGGAAGATACCTTTGCAGAATGATTTCAGACCTTGTAAATTTTAAGGTTGCTTACCTTCATTGACTGAAGACCCCAACTGTAGTAAGTATCATTTTCTAGTCGTCTCTCTTGTGTTTTTTTTTCCCAGTTTCCCAAGAATGTGAGGCATTTGCAGTCATGCTTGTGTGTTTCTGTCTTATTTTCCCTGTTCCAGTAATTTTAAAAACAACTCCAGCAAAGCTATCTGAGGGTGGAAGTCTATATTGCCACAATTTTCTTTGAAAGTAGGTAATCAGATAAGAAAAGACGCAATTTGTAGACCCTTGAAGGAAGACTGCAGGGTAGTTTTTGGTCTTATCAAGCACTAGAGGACTTACAAAGGAAAGGTTGTTACGAAATGCCCCACCTGCAGAACAAACTTCAGTCGGAGCTGACACCTCATTAGACACTAGAGAATCTAGCCATTAGCTATGTCTTGATAGAAAAGTTTGCTTCACTAGTTCTGCTGCACCACAAAAATACTTTTTTTATCATCTACTTTTATTGTCTGCTTTTAGGCCAGTTGTTTTTTATGTGACTGGCAAATCCAAGTACTGCAATCTGCAAGCAGCAGTGCAAAGTACCACTGTGCTGTGAATGACTCGCATTGCTATGTACTCATTAGAACATCACCAAAGACATATATTAAAATACAATGGAATGCTTCGGGAGACAGAAATGCAACTGAAGCAGTATTTTCCTCCATACATGATCCCATTGACGCCAGTAGGATTGTCTGAAGTTTAAATTAGCATATAACCTGACCTCAGCTCTTTAACATTAAGCAGTAGGGACAAATCTATTTCCATTAATCATGGCGATGGTGAATGTAAAACGTCTGCATTAAGTCATTGTGCTAATCTAAGAAAGCAAAGGTTGCTGCTCTGATTTGAGACAGTAAGAAATAGGAAGGAAATCTGAAGTAAGGAAATGGGCAAAGTGGTATCAAAAGTTGCTTTCATGCAACCCTTTTTGTGCTGCATTAGTTTTTTGCATTGCTTTGGTAAACCGGAAAAGAATAGTGCCCACTTAATACAAGTTTGTGGCATTCATATTATATGAATAGGCCACTGAACTTAAGGATTCTTCTGCCCTTTAGACATATATAGAAGGTTATTGCTTTCCCTGTGCATATTTGCTTTTCAAATAGTAGGAAGAAATTTGGTTATTGCAGACAGTGAGTTCATTTAGACTCATAGCAATTCTCAGCTTTTAACATAGGGGCTTGGGCAGGGAAGCTAAGGAATGAAATTCTGAACTTCTCCTTTTTATGGGTCATCAACAGGAAGCAGGTTTTGGAAAGATCAAAATGTATTTTGTAGTTGCAATATGCCGTATATTTTACTGAATTGTAGTGCACTAGTGAAATGAATGGTGGTGCTTTGAAATGTCTGTGGTACTCACTTGTGCCAGAGTCATGGAAGATGTGTACAGGCAAAATTCAGAGTGCAGGAGGAGAGTGAAATATTGCCCCATTGTATAAATAGAAACACTTACTGAAATATCAAAAGACTGCTCATTTAAACAGCATGCTGTGGCTGTACTTTCTACCAAATAAACAAGAAACTTGGTTTGTCACGTATAAATAGTCCCAGGAACGAACACAGTATCTCATAAATGTTCTACTGTCCTAGCCAGTACCTATCTGGGGTTAATTTGCCAGTCTTGGGAGAGTTCAATTCTTCTTTTGCTACACAGAGGCCTGGTGTCTTTGGAGACTGTGAAAAGACTGTCATTATCTTTAGTTGACTTTGGATCAAGCCCGGGTTCTAGCTTTAGACTGTGAAGAGTTTGGAAGCTCTGCATGTCTCCTGTCTGGACTGAAGTGACTTTGCCATGCCAGTGCTGTGTGTGTGTGCCTACGTGTACATATAAGCACTGACATTTTCTAGCATTTTCAAAAGTGCATCTGGAGTGCTGGAAATCAGCCTCTCTCAAGTTTAGGTATGAGTGAAGGTGAGTGGGCTAAACTTCATCTTCAGCAATACTGAGGTCATGAGGGTGGTGGGATGAGGAAGCAGACAGATAAGACAGCGTAGGTATTATATGTGCCTTAGAAAGAAGGAATTGCATCTAATCCCCTTCGGACAATGCGTGCAGACGTTTCGTGTCAGCTGCCTTGTCCATGCCTGGTCATCTGTCGCCGGATTATTATTGTACTGTCCCAGGCCAGCTATGGAGATGCACAGATTTTTCCTTCCGAGAGAAACATTTTGCTTGGTATGGCCAGCCCAGGATCTCTGCTGGCCATTTTTAGGTCATGGGTTGTGCATAAGATGACAGTTATTATCTATTGTGCCTGGAGCTGGTCCAGCACAAGAATCATGGTTGCATCATCAAGCTGAGATCAGCAGGGTGCCTGAACTGTATGCCCATTAAAAGCTAAGGTAATTAGCTGAATGTTCTCCAGGACTCTGGAATGTGTTTCTAATCGCAGATCTGAAATCACCCATATTTAAAGAATTAGAGTAAATTGCAAAAGGCAGAGAGGACTTTGGTTTTCTTCCCCCTGCACTGAAGCAAGTGATAGCTGTGAAAGTGGCTAGCTGACTGGGTTTCTGTAAAACTGATTATTTTAAAGCTGTTGAAATTGTATTGAGTGGTTAATGATGTTAGGGCACTGAGAACCACGGAGAGGCAAATTTGTTAATCGTTTTAAATCTAAATAAACAAATAAATTGTCACAGTGCATGCAGTGTTTCCATTCTGTTCTTCATAAATTACCCTTTCCTCCAGAATTCCCCTTTGCTCAATGCTGCAGACAGAAAGCATCTCATTGAGTTGATTTGATGATTTTAAGAAATGAATGTGAATCGTTCCGTACTTCCTCAGCTCACCAGTAATTCTAGAAACAGGAAAGTAGCTGAGCATAGGAACACTGCTTCTGTGATCCTACCTTCCCAAACTACACTGCCCTGGATTGGAGAGCCTTCTGGCTGTCCTGTGTGGAGACAATCTGGAAGCAAGAACATGTGGTGCTTCTTGCATGAGGGGAGTGAGAGAGGTGTGCCACATGCTGTTAGCTACATAACCTCCTCATCTGCTTCCTAAAGACCCAGAGTCCCTGAGAGAAGAAGGGAGAAGCCTACCTCTTCTGTGCCCTTGTACTGATACACAGTAAATCAGAATTGCTGTTTAAGAGTGAAGTACATGTATCTTCCTTTGCTATGCCCTGAAGCTTGGCAGAGCTCTGGAAGAGGTAGGTAAATGGCAGACCACGATGGGCAGTGCTTTCTTTACACACAGCATCATCGGTGTGTAGCTCTTTGCCCAGAAAACAGCTTTCTCTGATATACCCAAACACAAGCTCAAAACTAAAAGGTCTCAAAGCAGAACATCAATAAACACTTGTGTCTAAACAGGGGAGCGGGGACAACATCCCTCCAGAGCATGGAAAGATGTCTTATAAAGAGAAATGAGGTAGGGCACTACTCGGGGTAGCAAGAATAAAAGAATGGGTTAGTTTCAGCTTTTTTTTCTAGGGGTCCTGAATTAAAACACAGTGTTGTTGATAAGTCTTAATTCTACTTTGTGTGTTTTCTCTCCCCCTGAGGAGCAAAAGAAGTTACTAAATATTGAGAAGTAGTCAAGCTTTATCTTTAACAGAATAGAGAATTATAGAGCTGGAGAAAGCCAGGAGTGAAAGAAGGACTGTACTTTTCAAAGAGTAAAGGTGAGGGTACTGGTTCATGGGGTGATTGTCCAGAGTGTTACCACCATAGTATAAAGCTGTAGCCCCGATCTTGCAAAGATTTCTGTGCAGACTGAACAACATTTCTTACAGGACTGGGCCATATGATCACATTATTAGGATCACCTATTTCTAAGGATGAGCATTTCCAACTTCAGGTGCAATTCTGCTACAGCTGAACTCAGTGAGAACTTTGAAGGTGCTTTGCTGCTTCAGGATAGATGCTTGAGTAAAGGCTATAATGCAGAAACACACGTTTTCCTGCAAAAATTGGGTAGCAGATTGCAGTTCTGGAGTGTGTTCTAGCTTCTCGCCTCCCCTCCCCTCCAGCTGTTAATTATTCTTCTGGTTTAGATCTTAAGGGAGGAATTATTTATCTTTTGCTATTTGTGTTTCAGTGAAACATTAACAATCTCTTACTAATTGCCTGTGCTAATTATCTCAACAGTAGCAGCATTCCTGCTCATCTAGTGAAGCCATGAAGGGAGAATACGGAGCAGGAATAATGAAATCACTTTGTTGTCCCCTTTCTTTGCAGGCTGCAGAGAAGTGGAGTAAAAGCAAGGTAGAACCTGGTCCTGCTATGCACAAAATGCAGTGCTCAAGACCTGCCCATAGGAGGACAGATGTTTTGAAATGCTTCTGTGGAAAAGTTTGGGGTGTTTTGCAGTATGCCATAATTCAGGGTTTACACAGCCGTCACTCTCTCCTGTGTACATTGACACAAAGCAACCACATACTCCTTTGAATAGAATATTTCAGCCCAAAGATTTGAATGTTTTAAAAGCATTTGTGCATAGCAAACCACAGTGGTTTAATGTGAGTGACAAGCATTCCTCATTTGTAATGAGTGCTTACGGGCATTTGCTATGATACTAGTTATTTACAGAAGGAAAATTGGAAATGTTACCCAGCATGTTACTGGTATAATTAAACCGAATGAATACAAGGTAGGAGTGTGCAGTAAATAATAAAATTATTTCTTGAAAAAATTAAGGTCTGCTAACACTTACCTAATACAAAAGATTTTGCAATGGCAGATTTAATAAATATGCCTTTTCTACAAAACATAAATCCTTTTTGTTAAATAAGATGACTGAAAGAAATCTCAGAGTTATGGAAATACATGACTGATGAAGAGAAGGCGATATGAGTTATTCTAATGTAAAAGGCTGTCTCACAATTCTAATGCTGACCTTTTCCCAGTGAAATGCATTTAGAGTGTTACATGTTACTTGTTAATAATTTCACTATCCTGGTCTTTGAGTCCACAACTCTTAGCTTGAATATGTATTTAAAGTAATTGTGACCATTTTCTGAGAGACAAGAGTCTGATCATTTTTCATATGTAGACGTAACTAGGACAAATGCCTGTCCTTGGCATCCAGGTGCTTTCCTACCATTAATCTTCACAGCCCCCTCTGGGGGAGGTGGAGATTATTATGCATGCATTTTATACCTGGGGTAACTTAAACAGAATCAGAGCAGCTTGCCCAAAATTTAATCCTGGTCTGACTGAAGTTAATAGGAGGTAAATGCATCACTTTGCTAGAGGCATAATTTCTCACATAGTAAAGATGGAAGTCAGTAATCAGGAATTCCTGTCTGTGCATCCGACCGCCAAATCACTTGGCTGTGGCCTGTTTGCTGACTCTTCCTGTATGTGTAAGCCAAGCTGGAGCTCTGCATAAACCCGTGTGAGATGGACTCATGTTTTAAATGAGGCCAAGATGGTATTCTACCTTCTTCTGCTATTTTTGTCTTTAAAAAAAGTCCTCACAGCAGTTCTCGAACTTGTAAAAATTATACCTTTTATTTTGCTCATTGGAAATGTTCATCTGGTATTTGTGACCTTGATATAGGGAAATGGGTAGGTCTTGTGCTAATCTTAATCATGTCTGAAGGCATTTATAAAGGTATTTAAAAGGTTACCATTCTCACAGGAATAATCAGGGCACTGTCTGCAAAGTAATGAAAATTTAAAAATAACTAGTTGAACAATGCAATGTAGAAATGAATAGGCTGTAGAAAAACCCACAGGTCAGGATTGTCTGCCTATTTCTAATACGCTTTTTATAAAGAAAGGGAGTATTGACATATTCACTCTAATTTCAGATGCCCTAATAAAACAATGTCTTGCTACATAGGCTCAGGGTTTACGTCTACAGTAAAATGTTAAAACGTCTACAATAGCTTTTGCTCTCTTTTTCTAATGCTGAGTATTGGAATATAGGGGCCAAATTACTCCAGTCTATTAGAGGGCTAAGGCCAAAGAAGAAGTGTGTATCATTTGCAGAATGAATTTCTGGCTCTCACACACTTCTCTGATATATTCACCCTCATGTCATTGCTTTTACTTGGTCTTCCTTTGCTAGGAAAGTGAGGTGCAAGCATTTGTTGAGCTGTGCGTATGTAATGCATAAAGACATTTGCTGGGGTTAAATCAAAATCTTCTTCTAAAATTGGGTCAGTTCTTTACCTGGGTGAATACAGCCCTGGGAAATGCATGCTGTGGATCATGGACGGTATCAACTTCAGCAGCAGTCTGTTATTGAAGTCACCTAAGGGAGAGGACATGGAAGGTGGCTGAGACTCTCTACTTCTCATTGCAAAGGACTGTTCCTAGTACTTACCTGTTCGTAGATGATATTCACCCTTGCACCAGGGCAGTGTTACTCTTCTAGCTGATTGCAGTACTTTGACTTCAAGACCAAGGTCCAGGTAATCAACATCTTTTTCAATAGTTTAGAAAGCCTTTCAACCTACCATGTTCTAGTGGGCACCCAGCAAAGAGATTAGAGCTGAGAAGAACTCAGATTTCAAGGCTTCAAAAACTTTGCTGCTCTGAATTGGGATGAGTAATCAATCTTGGAAATGTCTGTTCTGTGCAAGCCAAAGAATAAAAATAGTTTGGTTCAACTAAAATGATTTATTTTCATTTTCAGACCTTTTTTTTTCATTCTTCATTGGGATTTCAAAATCACTTCATTTTTGAAAATAAATTTGTGTTATTTTCAGTCTGAAAGTGGTCCATTTATGTCTTCTAACCTTAAGCAATAAATCCCCCTCCACAAATGTCTTTGAACTGGGAATTTTCTTTTAAACCAGCCCTTTTTCCACGAGCAGTTTTAACTTCGATGGATCAGCATTTTGTAAGAGTATCATCAAATAGTTCCTGACCAGCTCTCTTGAGTGTCTGATAAGAGTCAGATAAAAGAACTGGAATTGGACATGCATTCCAAACGAGAGCTCATTTTATGTGCAGTCACTATGCTTTCACATATATAGTGATTTTGTAAGTTTCTTTTAACTTCATTATCATCTGTTCTTTTTAAAATGTTTTATATCCTCATGAGCAAATAACATTTTTATGATAAAAGGGAGGTTGTACGAAATAGGAGAATCCTAAATAATGTTTCACTCAGACTCTCCATTTAGGTTGCTGTGGTTTTTTTGAACCATTTTCTGTTGTATTTTGGTATTGTTTTGTGTTTTACTGGCTATTCAATATATTTCCCACAGAGACTAGTTCTGAGTGTTTCCTGTAGTGAAGAGTATTCAAATGGACTATAATCCTGTAATAGTTTATAGCAAAATCAATTTGATATGCCTTGGAAAACATTCACTTGCACTACAGTCAAAGGAAATGTGTGTGCAGAGCTGAGAATTTATACTTGTAATGAATTTTTTGAAGTTGGAACTGCATGTGCTTGTATAATTGAGGGTTCTCTTTAGTTCTACTTAATTTTTCCTTTTTCTTCCTCTGTTTAAGGAGAATCCTATTTTATCCCCTTAGTTAGCTAGGAATGTTTTAGGATTTAAGCCTCTATTTCAGAAGAAGATCTTCTGTTCAACTGTATGTTGTGCAAATTTAGCTCCGAGTGTTCCGAGTGCCTCCATGGAAGTAATTAGGTGAATTACTGCCGTGTAGTTCTGTGTACACTACCTGCCTGGTAGCACATCTTTGTGTTAATATTTAAGAACTACTGCAGCACCCCCAAGTGGTGATGCTGATCTGTATTTACAGGTTTTTTTCCAAATGTTTATTTCTAGGATTATGAATCATTTTAATGTTTTGGGCTGACCTGTTCCGATATCGTCAGACCCTGCAGTCCCTTACTCAGTAAAGCTCCCACTGAATACAATTAATCACATTGGAATCTGAACAACAGACTCGGGAAAGTTTTCCTTGGATTGTCAAATGATTTTATGGAGGGCATAAAGCATTCTCTGTGCCTGCAGTAACTCTGGTTTTTCTGTCAGTTGTGCTAGAATAAATAACCTGAAGACCCTACAGAGAGAGAAACCAGCACATTGGGGGTTTTCTCAGGGCTGCAGTTGCAAACAGAACAACTGCAGCACAAGAAACACAATTATGAACTACTCAGATTGCTTGAGCGCGCACACACACCCCAGTGACATCTATAGTAATGACTTAGGAAGAATGGTATTTCTCAGGGATGTTTTACTGCCTTTGTGGTGTAGTTCTCTGACTTCAGCTTTGTTTTTTTTCTGTTAGCTGCCTATTTTAAGCAAGCAGCTGTGTACTGGACGAGATGAATGGCCCTGGTTTGGGGCCCGTTGCTTTCGAAATTAGCAAGTGGTATCTCTCCTGATGCTCCGCCTCCTGCTAATTTTGCTGAGCTTTCCCAGTACTCGACCTAACAAGAGCTGTTACCCCGTAGAACAAATGGCCGTAGGATGAAGTCTGTGCACTGTTCTGCCCCCAGTACAGAGTTGCATGAGCAAATCACTTATCTCTGCTGGTCTCATCTGCAAAACACCGACAAGGAGTTTTATTTCAGAAGTTTACTGTAAGTCTTAATGGATGTTGTCTCCACTTTAAGGGCCTTAAGTGAAAACAGATCTCAAAATGACTACTCTCTTGTCACTTATAATAGCGTGTGCTGGGCAGAGGGCACAGAGTGGTGGGAGTGGAAGTGCTCCCTTGCCACCGGCACTGCTTTGTGCTGTATGTGCTAATGCTGCAGGTTAGCAGAATGGCACAGCTGCTTGTTTACCACTGCAACTTCTACCAGGTCTGACATGTTTTCTGTATCAAACTCAGAGAACAGGCTTGACAAGCGCTATAAACAAAGCAGTTTTATTTCTGAAGGGTAGAAGGTGATCCAGATTCTTACTTATAAAATTGTATTAATCCCAATGAATTATCTTCAGATTATTCTTAAGAATTAATTAATAATTATTAAGATATTTTTTTTCTTTTTGCCTTTGCTCCCAGTTATTTGACTTAGGAAATAGAAATCACTAGCTTTTTAGGCTTTGTCCTCATGTCATTCTCTTTTTTTTCCTTCTCCTACAAAGACTCATCTCATTTAAAGTGTGCCATCTAGGTTGTCATGTATATAACAGACTGCATTGTGTTCACAAGAGAAGCATGTCAGTAGAGGGCAGGGTCCAACAGTAGTGAGTTTCCAAAGGGATCTGATAAAGAAATGACAACTGTTTTCTAATACGAACTAGATAATAGACAAAAATTATGTGTGATGGGGCATATTTAATATAACGTCTGTCCTCTCAACAGCTTGCTGTCAGCTTAGAAATCACACTGTGAACATATCAGTCTCTATTTAATTTTTTTTTCTATAGAAAGGCACTACGGTTAACACAAAAGAGAGAAAGAGAGAGATTACTTCGTAAACTTGCCTTAGGCTGCTCCTAAAATAAGCAGAAAGATGCAGTCAGACCTTTCCCAGTACTAAGTTGGGATATGCTGGCAGCCCACACTGCAGCTGACCCACAAACCTACTTTAAAATATTTTGGGGCACATGTAGAGCTTCCAAGGTGGCAGGACGTGCGGCTTCTGTGCTT
>KZ505938.1:345387-366614 GCA_002844005.1 Limosa lapponica baueri
AGTTTAAGTCTTTGCTGTATCTAACACTCATTAATGAGTTTTCATATCACATTTCAAATGTCTGATGTTTTCCTCTAGCTGTTCAAGAGTTTGGATCTTGCTTTGAGAAAAAGGAGATTTAAAGCATCTGAAAGAATGGATAGGAGTTTCTTAATACTTTCATTATATAATTTTTTTTTGGGGGGGGGAATGTTGTTTTGTGTTTGTTTTTTTTATTTAATTTTCTGTATGTGTCAGTAGCATCTGCTCCAGCATTTCAAGTAGATTTCACTCGAGACAGACCTCAAAAGCAAATGCAAATTTCTCCTCAGGCTTGCTATCTCGGACATACAGAGCTACATGAAATGGAAAAGCAGCAGTGGGAAATACCTGGTAACCTCTGCTCTAGTTATACCACAGTCAATTTTAAAAAGTGTTTATGACAAAAGTGTGTATATGTTCCTTATTTTCTGTTAAAATGAGCTCCAACTCTCTATAAAAGAAACAGATGTAACTGCAGTTCCCAAGCCGTAGGTCTGAAGACACTTGGTGAGCAGAGCCAGCAGCAGGATTACACAGGGTTCCTGTGGCTGCTGCTTTCCTCCCATTCTGGCAGAGGCAGAGGGACAATAATGTCCAGCATCTGGGCAGCAGCAGGAGGATTTTTACTGCCTGTTGACCCTTCTCAAGGGTATAAGCAGTGGTTTGCAGAGCTCAGTCATGTAGAGTTTGTATCTGTGGAGATGAACTCAAGTATCCTGTAATGCCTCATGCTAAGGTGGACTAAAAAAGACTTATATTTATAAGGCCAGCCTTTGGCAGAAGAAAAAGTATGAACTGCTAGCAGTAGCAAACCAGATATTTATGCTTGTGCCAGGATCATAGAAAAGCAGTCTGGCAGCAGCTGCTGCTGCTGGCAGGTAGGGTGGTATGGGAGGTGGTTCTGGGGTGGATGGCTCTTCCCATTTGCTCCCAAGACCTCCCAGAGAGCAATAGAGGCTGCAAGCACAGCTCAGCTCTTCATCTCTCAGTTTCCCCAGCCCTACCTCATGGGAGAAAAACTCAGTTTTGTTTGCACTGCCAGGAAGCCATGAGTCAGTTCTTCCTCCCTATCTAACAGGTGGCTGCTGGCAACCTTATCTCTCTCTGCCCTGGCGCCTAAAGATGGATCTCCCAGTAAAAACCTCAGATGGCTCCTCTCCAGCCACGTCACAGTGGCATACCCTCTGGCATTGCAAAATGCAAGTTTCAGCTGCTGCGTGTCTCCCCTACTCTTCTCTTAGGACAGGCAGGTCAGGTTATCTCATATTCCAGAGGAACACAAGGAGCCTTGAGCAGACAGGAAAGAGAATGTTGGGATCTGCTTTAAATAGTGCTTGACCTCTTGCATAAGAGACCAATTGTCCCAAGATAAGTTTATTGCATACATGGCTCTGAGATTTGCAAAGATTGCTCATGGGATTATGTTTCATGTGACTGTAGAATCCTGTCTTTATTTGTTTGTCATTTATTGCTAAATCCCTCCTCATGTTTCTGGATAATCTATATTAGATATGGTTTGTCTTTCGTTTTGTTTTTCCTATTTCATTTAGGGGCCAGAAAAGAACGGTAATATTTAAAAGACCAAACGTCTATTACATTCATGATAGGGAAGCTGTAGAAATCAGCAACGATGTTGCCATAGAGATGTAAATGGTTTACAGTTTCCACTTTTACTCGTCTTCCTGCTAGACATACTGAATGTAAGCACTTTATTGATACAGTTCCTCTGTCCTATATTAATTTTTTTTTTTTTTTTTTACTTGGGTGTTTGTAATGCCAGATACAAGACGAAGCACCCGGAGAAAACACTGAAGGTATTAGAGTGCTGCACAATGGTGTCTCTAATAAAGTAGGTGCTGTTGAAGCTGCTTCTTCGTTCTGTTGTGAACTGCAGCACAAACAACACTTGTCAAAACACATACAGTGATTCATTGCAAACAAGAGTGACTAATAAAGACTGACGTAGCCACGGTTTAGGATCACAGTGACCTATCTATTGTACTTGCCTTGTTTTATACTCTGTGTTTGGGTTCTGTGTGCTTGTAAGAGGCTTTTTCAAGGAGTGGCTAATTCTTACTGATTTCTGGGCACATTTCTATACCGTCTGTTTGAGGTGGCATGGATCTGTGGTAGAGCATTGGAATGACTATTAGGGAAGCCTTGCCGTTCCTGGGTCTGCCACTGACCTGCTGCGTGACCTTCAGCTAGTTATTTATTCCTGTGGGGCAGGACCTGCATCTGTTGGACACCATGAAGGAAGCAAGGCCGTGATTTCATTTGTGGCTTCTCCATGAAGGTGCAGAATTAAATAATTTATGCTTTTGGCCTAGAGCTTTGGGCTAAAAAGAACCCATAGAAACATGAGATTATTAATAATTAGCAGTGCGGTCATTAATTCTGACAGTGGCAACATTTGTGGGAACACTGCTAATAACCAAAACAGGCCTGATTGTGCTTGTTTATGGTGGGCTAAAGGTCTCTCTCATTACAATGTTTCACAGCCAGTGCCAGGAGCTAATAATCACTATAATGCACATTTTTCTTTTAGCTAAGAAAAGCTAATAAGCATCTGTACTTTTGAAAATGTCAGATTGAGCCAAAGTGCACGCAATTAGATAAGGATAATGTAGCAGATAATAAGAAGATACATGATGCTGGATGAGCAGTTATCAGACTGTTGTACTTTGGCTGCTAAAGTGCTATGTGTCATATAAAAGAAAGTGTTTTTTGTTTGAGAGGAAACATGCCACAAGTTGTCAGAGATGGAAACGTGAGCTAATGTGGTAAAGCGACAAGGTTAGTCCCGGGGGAGTACAAACATGCATGTCAGGCTCTTGATAGATGGAAGGGTTGGCTGGGTTAAAAGTCATGTACTTGGGAAGATGGGAGAGGCCGCTGGGGAAAAAAAAGGAAGCAAATGTGGAAAGGAAGATGGGCAGAATGGAGTAATTTGTGGTTGCTGTCTCTAACGTTTTGTGGGGTTTGTTTTGTTTTGTTTTGTTTTGTTTTCTGTTTTCAAAGACTCTGTTGTGTGTGTGATGTCTGGGCTATTCTGGCTGCTTTAGTACGTTGAAACCTGTCTAAGACAACTTCTTTGCCCAAAAGGAGATACAGCCATGATGCACTGTTTAAGAAGCTCGATGTGAATTTTCAAGCAGTGTCCTCAGTTTAATTTGCCACTGGGAGAAAGAATGAGGCAGACTCCAAAAGCAAGAGAAAACAGCAAGAGGATGAAAACCAGACAAGGGACAATGAAGGGAAAGAAGAAAGAAAGCTGTGATGCACAGAATTGGATGCCAGCTCTGATACTGGAAGCCAAAGAATTTTGCTTCTAAAATATTTTTTCTATAGGGCAAAATATTTCTTGTGGCTGAGACAGAATATTTCACTTTTTCCCTTTCATACCTACATAGTATACTCCAGGAAGTAGCTCTGGGCAGGAAGGCAGGTTCTCCCTAATCTGGGAGAAGAGGATTGTTTTGTCTCATATTTTTTCCTGAAATGTCTTTCTCACCTTTTTCCCACCTCTTTCAAAGTGTTCTGATGTCCCCAGATGGGAGAGGTTGGAAGCAATTTCTCCCATATTTTGGTTCTATGATAACTTTTACCAATGTTTTTTCTCTTTTGAATGCACCAAGTATTTCATATCTTTATAAAATACCTGACAGAAAAGCTGATTGTGTATACTTCTCATCCTCTCCTCTTCTGTAATGTCTTTAGGAAGATATTCTATAAATACTGAATTAGTGACCAATTATGTAGTGTTACAGCTGCAATCTCAGAAAAGAGAATTATTCTTATGAAATATTTGCATTGTGGATAACAAATTCAAGATATATTTTGGCACTTTCAAAACATTGTCCCTTTCCATTTCAATTTGTATCAGAATATATCCCTTTTTGGTGTAACTTCAACCTAGAATATCAGTGTTTGTATTATGGGGTTGTACAGAAGCGTGTGTTTGGAGAGGTCTCAAGGAGAATCTCCTTATATCCTCATGCCTTCACTTACAGATGGGAGCTGAGAGTTTCCCACACTATTACCATCCAGTGCAGTCCACATTTCTTCAGTGTGACACGATTGCAGTTATGTGGCTTTTCAGGCTGAGTCTTCATCATTCCTGACCCTTCACCATAATGCATGGCTGCTCAGCTAGGAGATCTGTAACTGAAAAGCACATTTTCTATACCCTTTTCTTCCTGCATTCAGTCATTCTGGGAGACTCTTGTCCAGGTCTATCAATGTGGATTTGCAAGGATGCAGTTCATGGCCTGGGCTTGAATCAGGTTTCTGGTAAGACAGCTTTCAGAAAGCATCACTGAAACATTCACTGTCTGTGAGCATTTAAGCTCAGAGTAGGTTAAAATTCTCTTCCTATGAATTTTCAGGGAAGGTCACTTAGCACATTCCCAGGATGCAAATTCAGAGCATGTGTAAACATGGCCAAAAAAGGGTTACTTTTGTGGTTGGTTTTGGTTTTATTTTGTTTTTACAGTTCAATCAATAGCAATTTACATGTTCCTCATTAAGGTGTTCTTCTGCAGGCATTGGGCAAGCTTCATATTAGGGGAGAGGGAGAAGAAAGGAAATCGGCTGTCTTCTCTCATGTGGGGCCATAAGGGAATACTGTCCTTCTCTCACAGATACAAGGATGCTCATAGCAACTGCTGAGCTTTGTAGTGGCTCTCTTCTCTTTGGACGAGCTAGAAAGAAGTGCCTCATGGCACTAGAGAGAGAAGTTGAAGGTTAAGAGCAAGGTTAAAGCCAGTTTAATCCCACTCTGTAAATCTGCATGTGAAATCCCTCAAATTACAACCATGTTCTTTCACTGTTTCTTCCTTTCTATGCTAAACTGAAGCTCTTCTGGAACTGGACTTTTGGCAGATAGCACAATGCTATTGGGCTGGAAAGATATATGAGAATGCCGTAGTCAGCTTTTTAACTCTGCAATTTAGTATAAACTGTAGGGAGCAGTAGTGTGAATCAGAGGATTGAATTTGCTCTAAAAGTTCCACAAAAGGCTCTTCTTTTGCTAAAGACAGATTGTGCCAGTCCGACCTGAAAAACTGTAATTTAATTTGAAAGCACCATTCCGCATTTCTTTCACCTGATCTCGATTGGTGATGAGCCATAAAATTTCTCTGTGGTCCACTGGAGTTCAATAGATGAGAATTTCCTAACTTCATAAAATGATTAAAAGTACTCCAAATGTATATTATTAGCAAGGCTTCTGTGAGACAACTCAATCAGCAGGTTTCAGGTGCCTTTATGAAAGGTTTGGTGAGCACTGTTTGAATGGCAGATTGCTGGGATAGATATTAATTGAGGGGAAGACTAATAAAATGCAAGGCTTTATACTTAAAGTAACTTAAAGAACAAATGATAGCACATGTGTGTGACAGAGGTTTTCCTGGTCCTGGTTTGCCACAATGCCGTGTAGATGAATTGTACAAGGATCAATGTCTCTAGCAGTGATAAGTGAGAGCTGTATGGCTGATTCTGGCAGCAGCCCACTTCTGTGTTTTTCTTTAACCCAGTGCCTTGGACAGCACTGGAAAGCAGACAGAAGTAGATTAGTTTTATATGTGCTGTCTGTATCTCATCTAGAAAACTCATCTCCTCCAGCATGCTGTATCATAAACCAAAACCCGAATCCACTTTCATCAAATGTTTGTGAGTGATGAACCGTTTCAGGACCGTTCTGTTCTGTTCAAGGCATTTCTACAAACAGAAGAAGAATGATTGATTGACTCATTGCAAAATACACGTTGGGCATTAGGTACTGCCTTTCCTTTCTCCCTCTCCCTCCTTTCATACAGGCTGGCTGTGACTTTCCAAACAGGCAAGGCAATGTGACTACTTCTGTTTTATTTTTCTGTTCCATTTGTTTTCATGAATACTAGGGAGAGGCTTGTTAAAGAGTGAATGGGGAACCAGATTTCTGGAAACTGAGCCATCAATTTTTAACATCAATTTGGATACCCTGAATTTCTAAGACTGGGTGAAGAGATCTGGTGGCAGCTTTTAGTAAAATGGGTTATTTAAGAGATTGTCTATTGATGTTGCTATAATTTCTGATGAAAACTTAGAATAAATATATGTCATAGTTCTCTTTTCTTCCCCTGGAGCTCAGAGCACTCCAGCAAGGAACAGCACCAAAATCTGTTTTTTTCTTCACAGTGACTTAATCTTCGGAGTTTCTAAATGTAAATTCATGTGCTTGCTAAGAGGCAAAGAGGCTTTTTATACTTAATGGCTAGATTATACTTAATTTACCTCTTATCAAAGCAGGAGATTAGAATTTTCTAAGACTTGGACTCTCCTCATTGCTGGTAATGGTGGAAATGGAGAATCTGTTCATCATCAGGATATCTATCTAGGAGAAAGTTTCATTGCCAGACCCAGGCATTCCCAGCATTTTTCTTGGTCAGCTTCAATAATCACTGCTTCTCATTTATTCGGGTCAATGGGCCCTTCTCTGGGGGACAGGAAAGTTATATAAAATGGAGGATATTGTTGGAATATGAATAGTTGGCTGTAATCTATCATAAATTGATTTAGGCTGGAAATTACAAGATTTCTTAGATCTTGAGCATTGAAATATTGAAAGAGTCTTCCAGTAAGAGGGAGCAAATTTAAAAGTCATATCTAGCTTCAAGATACATCTCAGTAACACTGTTTTTATGGTATTATATACCTGCCCTTGGAAGCAGAGAGAACATAAGGTCCCATTTTACAACTAGATCTACTGAAATGTTGCATGCAGCTAGGGAAGAGCTCTCTGCCTCCAGCTACGTAACAGGAACTTCAGTTTTAATTATGCAGGCTAAACATCTTTTAGAAGAATCTCCTGAAGGGATAAAGGTTATTACACTCTGTATTTATGGAAAAAAATTGTATAAAATGGGTTATACGGGGCTGAATCCATCCTTTGCACAATATTTTTAAGGTTTTTGTTTGGTCAGATTTATTCAAGACTCCGCAGTTTGCTGCATTTTAAACAAATTATGTTAGGTGTACCAGGTATATGATATTTCTCTAAGGTTTTCTAGCTACCTCACCTCTAGGCCAAACACTTTTCTATTTCAGGAGGCAAGATGTTAAGAGGTCTGGCACTATAAGGGCAGCAGCATCTATAAGCATTTAAGTCACAAATGGTCTGTGTGGGCAAACCTAATTCGGAGCAGTTCTTTTTCCCTTATTGTTGTTGAGTTGTGTGTTCTTGTTTTGCCAAAGGACTTTGCTGTAGTTTTTCTACACAAAGTCCCAGAGTCCTTTACAGACAATACCTTTGCCTATCTCAGACAAAGAGACAGATTGCAAAGGAAAGCCTATGACTGACAAGCTATTGGAAGAATATCAGACAGTTTGTTTTGTGTTAATAGGACCACTGTAGCGTAATCTGAATGCAAATCATCTCCAGATTATGTGAACTGCAGATTTGGGGATCTAGAAAGAATTTAGTAACTCAATACATCCAGAAAAATAGCTCAGAATTTGAACAAACTTACTGGATATTTCCCCTTTTTTTAATATATATGATCCCTAGGCCACTAGAGCTGTGCTGTTTGTGTGACAGAATTGCCCAGCTGTAATCACTGAAGTCCATCAAAGTCTGTGAATCAAAAACAGGGAGAGCAGGAGTTCACTTCATCTAGGAACACACCTGGTGCCCTTCAATGGCTCATTGCATTATGTGGATTCAGAGTGGGTTTAACATGCACTGGAAGGTTTGAGTCCATTATAAAACACCAATTATTTTAGAAACTCTGCCTGGAGAAGGCAAAACTGCCTACTTGCTATGTGATGCTTTAACAGCTGTGGCATTCATCTTATAAGAAGTCTGGGTTTGGTTCTCAGCCTTGTTCAAAACATCCCAGGATGATCTCTTGGTTGTTGCTGCAGACTCAGGAGGTCTCTCCTCTCTCATGTCCTTTCTGAACACAGGAGAGATGGGTGAGTTGGAAAGGAAACTGAGAGAAAGTGAGCATGGCTGTGTGGTGGTTGGAAGAGCTCTGAGATGTAGGGCTGTACTCCTCAGCAGATAGTGAGTGTAAAAAATGCCCAAGAAGGGGTACCACAGGCAATCCCTGTTAGCTTCTTCTCCTCAGTACCCCTGATGCTGATTTTTCAAGCTCACAGCGGGCTCAAAATGTTGACAGTGTAGGAATGACAGTGCCTGGGTTGTAAACAGCTGTGTCCTTTATTGTGTCTGACCCTAAGCACTTCTGAAAATTTGACCTATGGCACAGACTTGTTTAAAACTAATGCAGCCACTTCTTCAAATAAGATGATGAGAGGCATATGTGTGAAGATACTTAATGTAGCAAGACTAATGTAGCAAGTATTTTAAGGCAGAAAATTTCATAACAATTATTACAACATTGGGAGAGGAGAAGGGCCTTCTCCCTTTTTGGACAATGCAGAGGGCAGCAGCAGAAGTGGTGCTTTCTGAAATGGGTGCTGAGGGAGAGGTGGTGATGCTGTATCAGTGTGGTTAGAGGCAGGGGATGCAGATGACAGCATCTCACAACTGTGGAGAAGCAGTTTGGGTGCACAGGACAGCAGGTATGTTGATGTGGTGAGAATTGCTGAAGTAATCTCCAGTTATCCCAGTAGCAGAGGGAAAGCATGCTGCACGTGAGCAGTAAATCAGCAAACACAATGGCAGTAGCACGTGACTGGGAGTTAGAGAGCTGGCTTCTGGTCCTGTATGCCATTTAATTTTTCAGGAGCTTTTAAATCCCTGTGTGGTATTGGACAGATTTTCCGGAAGATTTTGGTTATGCAATAAAAACCATCTGATACTGTTTCTCCACTGCTGGTAAGATGAAGCATTCTTATTATATCCTATAATCTTACTCGTGCTTTCTATTCTTGATGGGTTTTCTAAGCCCTCGGCTAAAAGGCATTGCGATAGAAATGATTCACCCAACAAAACATCCAAACTGTGAACCACTAAAATTCCAGCCTTTTTTTCTGCTTCTCAAGACAGCAAAGATCAAGCGGTACAGCTTATACTGCTTGAAAGTGCTAATATATGTTGAAGACTCAGGATTTTCATGGGTATTTGAGCTGGAATTTCACATGCCACCGAACACGCAGTTGATCTAAATCAGTGCTGCCCCAGGGCCATGTCTGCCCAAGGGATGAGCTTCCCTCCTGTCAAGGCTATACGTGCATGGATGGCCCCAGTGTGGTACTCTTATGGAAGAACTGAGGATACCGCAAGCACTGTGTTGCACTGATGCAGTGCCAGTTTTCAGCTTCTGTTCATTTGTATTAGTCAGAAGTAATTTATCTACAGATTACTCACACGACTCTAAACTTTCAGTTGGTGACAAAAGTTGTTCAGGGCTCCTTTAGATATCTCTGCATAGCATTACAATATACATCAGAGAAATCATCACCTTGTCAGACACTCAAAAATTATAAGCAGTTGCCAGTGAATCCCTTCATTCAACTACCTCTTGTATTCATTACTGTGGTTTCCTTGTATGCCTTATGTTAGTATTTAATTAAAGATTGCATGTCATTGTGGGTTTTTTTCACACAGGACCACTCTTCCTGTGCTCACAGTGTTTTAATGAAAAGCTTGTCAATGTTTCATTTTCACCCCATTGTTTAATGTATGGCCCTAGGCCTTAATCTGCACTGACTTCAGATGCTGTTTAATTTTCTCATGGGCTCTTAGCTTTCTGTTGGTATTCATGCAGTTCCTGGCCAGAGAGGATTTGGTTTGTGATGGGGTAGTTAGGTAAACTTAGTTAAGTTATTTTCCAAACAAGCTGTATGTTTTTTCAAAACCATGTAATTTCAGTTTTCAAGAAACTGGCAAGGTTGTTCTGACTTTATGGATGGTTTTAGCAATAAAAATTTAATTTAGGCTAAATTAAAAAAGGAGAAGAAGGGAGTTGTAGTAATCTGTCCAAATGGGTGAAATCATCTTTCAGAAAGTTTCCTAAACACACGGGATTTTAGGGTCTGCCTTATAGAAACCATACCCCCTTGTAGAGATAGTGAAACATCCCCAGGAGCAAAGTTTTAAACCCAGGTATCTGATTTCCTAGGAGAGCATGTTAGACCCCGTGGAAGAGAATTGTTTGTGTTCTCTGACCTACATAATTTAAGTATTCCATGCAAAGTGGATCAGCTTGTGTAGGAAAGAATGACAGTATCCTCTCCCAGCATATTTCCAAAATCTTTAGCGTGTGATATACAAGGACGTCCAGCAGTAGAACAAAAACAACTAAGCTGAAAGAAGCAGTATTCACAAAAACATCAAGTGCAACGATTTTTTCATGATCCTTCTTGTTCTCATGCATGTTCTTCTGGAATTCTATATTATTCTAGTTCTTACTGCACATGGTTTATTTCTACTGAAGCATTTAAAGAGACTTTTGTATCTTGAGTGTTTTTATTCCTGAGAAAGATTAATTGAAATCTGTCTCCCATTCCTCTTCCTGCTCTGTGGGATATCACGTCTGGGTTAAGTTTAGGCACAACTTCAGAGCTAATGTAACATACCTAGAGGATTTTCCTACTTTTAATAAAACAGAGCATCCTTAGGGTTTTAGAACAGTTTCTGGAGGAATCAATAGGAAGAAATATTCATTATTGCTTAATGGAAAGTAGTCCTCCTGCTAAAAGAGAAATACAAAACCACAGGATTATTTTTTTTTATTGCTTTGCATGACAAAAGATCTGCTTCCAGATCCTCTGAGGCTGGAGAAACTTCATGTACCTGAAAAACAGAAGTTTGCCTGTGTCTTGAGTGGCTCAAAGGACTAAATTTGAGGAGGAAAATTAAAAGAAACAAATGCAGGTTTATAAATGAATGCAGAAGAAATTATTCCTGTGTGTGCTCTGAGGATATAAATGTCTTTTGGGAAGAAGATTTGCATAAAGTTGGCCACAAAGAGGAAAAGAAATTTAAAGTCTAGTCTGTTTTGAAGAAAGCTTCTTAAGGGTGAGATTCCTGAGGCTGTTGAGAAGTCTTTCTGAAGAGAAAGTTCAACTTCACTTTGTGGTCTGTAAATATTTAGTAGTTTGCACTCAGGATCAGTAAGTTATGGATTTAAGATCAAACAGAGCAGTGGTGCTATATCCTATGCTAAAAGGAGTAGTTCTGAACTACTTGGAGAAATAAAGTAGATCTATTCACTGTTTTCCATAATTACTTTCAGTTTATCTGATCCTCAGGTCACAAGATTTTGCTGTCCTAGTAGTGTGGGTTTGGGTGCAGACACTGAACTAGTAAAGAACTTGTAGTTTTTGAGAGCACCAGACAATATTCAGTATTCCCCAAACATGCTCAGCTCCTGTGTCAGAAAGAACAGGGGTTTGTTGCATTACTGGAAAAGTGCTGGCATATTTAATATAGACATCAGCAGCTTGCATGCCTTCTGTGTACAATGAGCTCCCACCTACTTGGTAAAGAAGAAATCATGGAGTTTAGGCACATGAGCTGCTAAGTGGCAGCTCTCAGGCAGTAAGTACCCTTTAAAGACTAAACTGATCCAAATTACCTTACATTTGCTGTGGACTAAGATTATGCACCAAGAAAGTTACTGCAGATCAGATGCCAACTGATAGTTATATTGCTTGCTGTAGCCTGTCTGTTTGCAGTTGAGCCCCGAGGAACAATCCATCCATTGGAGACAGCCTGTTTGTGCCTTGCCCAGTGAAGCCTTGATCTGAGAGTGGCAGTATGACAACACAGTGATGGGCTCATTGGTGTGAGTAAGAGGTATCTGCTGTGCAGCTTCAAATCTCAGTTTGTTGCCTTCACTTGAATTTTTAGTGTGTAAAGCATCAGTATCCCTGTCCCTATCCTATCCATCTTACTCCATGCTTCCTAACAGTTGATGAAGTATTGCCATTTACTATGCCAGTAATTTGGGAGCTGTATTTCTTATTTTTCCTGAGACTGGTAGGAGTCTTTCATCTCCTCTGCAGATAATCAGCTAATAC
This sequence comes from Limosa lapponica baueri, assembly GCA_002844005.1. NCBI lineage: Eukaryota > Metazoa > Chordata > Aves > Charadriiformes > Scolopacidae > Limosa > Limosa lapponica. The sequence goes on from KZ505938.1 coordinate 357,382, forward strand.
TCTTTCTACACCTTCCCAGAAAAAAATGGCTGGATACCCCTGTGCTGATTGTATCTGTGGGATTTCTCCTTCACCCAAAACTCATAAGGATACTTTACTGGCCTGGCAATTCATTGTGCCAATCTAGACGGGACTATAAAAAGTTAAGAAATGGTGAAACTACAAGGTTAAATTCATTGCAGTCTAGTTTGTTGTGGTCCTTCTGGTATCTCACGGGTCAGATGTGGTCCATGGGATACTTCCATCCATCTCTTTTAGACTAGTGAAGACAATAGGAAGATGCTTGCTCAGGAAATGCTATGCTGCCTTTGCCTATGGAGTAAGTGGAGCTGCTGCTGCCAGGGCTGTGTGGCACATGTTGATGGAGCCACAGCTGTGTCTCATCCTGTCCAGGCGTGATCCAGCAACGTACGGAGTATTGGTGCTGGTTGTGGCTCAAAGGCATCTTCAAAACTGCAGTGTGTTACCTGAGGTTGAATTGTTTTGAAGTTGTCTGTCTGACACCTTCTTTCTGCATGTCATGAGCTTCCGTGAATTATGCCTGCTTTGAGCTGAGGAACTGTTTGAGATAGAGTGTAATAAGTGAAAAATACTCAGTCTGATCTGAGCATGCCCTGGTGACAGAGAATCCGTCAAGGTGTTTAAGTCATGCAGTCGTTAATCACTTTGCTCTTAACTGTGTGCCTCATTTTTCACCTAAATTTGTCTGAATTTGTCTGGCTTCAGATTTCAAGCATTGATCTCTGCTGGGAGGCTGAAAAACTTTCTATCATTCAAAATATATGGTAAGGGAAGAAACTAGTGCTTGATAAATACGGGCCTGTGCTAATGTCACTTCCCTTTTTTTTCATTTCTTTTCCTACCTTTGACATTTAATGTCAGGGAAAAAACCTTGACTTGCTTCTGCAAAGGTTTGTAATGGAATTATTGCAGCAGTGGAATGGCAACTCCTGTAGGTGTAGCCATGTCTGATAAAAGGCAATTTTGACTGGGTGCCATTAGGAATTTAGTCCTGGCAGCACAAAGCCCACTGTGGGCTCCTTACGGCTGCCAGAGACGACAAGTTTGTGTTTGCATGGCTGACCTTGCTGAACTTGCTGTTGGAACTTCACTGCTCCAGGGACCTGAACTTGCTAGAACAAAGAGAGTGTGGGCTGCGGTCTCCTATCACCGGGTATGAAGATATACTCTGTTTCTTAATTTATTTCTCCCTGATACATATCTCTTGTCATAAAATTCAAATTAATTCTTACCACTTAGGAGTCAGCAAATTGCCTGTTTATTGTCTATGAGACTGATCAAAATGGAAATTCCTTTGAATGATATTACTGAAGCTTGAATAAACAAGCTCACTTCTGGTAGTGTCTGTCAAAGTTTTAACACAAAACAAAGGTTTAGAATGTACTACTCAAATCATGGTAAACACATTACAAATAATAAGAATAGTTTGCTTAAACATTACAGTCTGGTTACATGAGAGAACTGAGCTCTGCAGGACTTTGGCATTCATGTAACTCTATGGATCTTGCCTAGAATCCTGCACCTTGGGCACCAGAATGATGGACTCAGGGCTTCTGTGTGCAGACCCCAAATGAAAATCAAAGATAAAGAAAAAAAGGCAGAAGAATGAGGAAGGAGGGGAACAACCAGTTTTCTTGCCCAAAATATACTACAGGTGTATAGTAAAACACAACAGCCTATTGAGAGAAAAAGCAGAGGCAAAAATACAATAGACGCAAAAGGACTAAGAGAATAGGCTGGGAATATGTCTAGGTAAAATTTTTACAGGAGCCACTGCTGACACAGAGGGAGAGATTAATTTCTCCTTCCTATTGAGAGTGTATAAAGGTAGATGGTAAATTAAGCTGGATAACTTTGGGTGTGGTTAAATTGAAATGCAAAGCTGCTGGAGAAGCTGATTTGCAGAGATCTGATGCTTCACCAGATACATCTGCAGGTCCTCAGCGCTGCAGATAATGCAGGTTTTCCTGGTGTGCTTAGGTCTGCTTTTTAAATAGACACTTCACAGGATGGTGCTAATGTTACTTCACTGGGCAAAACGTTTTCCAGCTCAAGTCCTTAACACAGTTGAAGTGATGAGGAGAGAGATGAGACCAAGGAGGTTATCTCTTATCCTTCCAGAGTGGACTTTTCTCCATAATACATTCTTGTGTTTGTCCAGTTTGACTTGAAATTATTCAAACTATGGGCATCCCTGAAGTAGCCTGATTCATAGCTAGAATCAAAATGACCCCCTCAGTTCACAGAACAAACCCTGCTGCGTGCCTCCGGGACCTGGGTGTGCTGATTTGGGATGGGCTGTGAACCATGGAATATACATTGTTTACAGACAGCCACAGGGGTTGGGCACGACCCCGTGATCTAAGCTGTGGATCTCAGCTTAAAACAGGGATCTGTGATTTGGCATTACTCTTCCATTCCTCTAAACTGCCGGTTTCCAGATCAATGTACATAGTAATGAACTCCATCCTTTTAAGGAGCTAAGTCAATGGAAATCCCCAAAGAAGAACTGGACTCAACATTGATCAGTTGGTGGTAGCAGGTCAGCGGGGCTTGTTTTTCAGCTTCAGCTGTGCATCTCTGTTTTGCCATCTGGAACAGACCTGCACAGCTTGCCTTCCCTCCTGGGAGTGAACACCAAGTGCGGCTGAGCTTTGCCAAATCTTTACTTTTCTGCTTCCATGTTGCTGCTGGGAAGATGCACAGGATACGGAGGCGCTGGGAAGATTCACATCATGATCCCTGTCGCAATCACAAGACCAGGCAGCGTGTCACATGGCAGGACACGCATGTGCCATTCTATTGTGTGTATCACAAGCACATAGGCTGAGAGGAGGATCCAGAGCAATGTGTAGCATAACTCCTTTATTGCTGCTGCCTCTCAGATTCTTCCTGGCACAGGACAGCAGGAGAAAACATCTTTATGAGTTGAGCAATGCACTGTCACGGAGAAATGGAGCAGGTAAGTACTGAAACAGAAAATGTGCAGCATCAATGCTGCTGATTCGCAGCATCTGTAAACTTGAGCTTTCACAATTTGAGATCTGCTGAAGATAATCAGGAGATTAAACAATTCTAAGTCTCCTTAAGGCCTTTGTGATTTGCTTATATTGACTTCAGGCATTGGGGTTCTAAAAGAAAGCTGAAGTCACCAAGTAAATGCCAGTACTAAAACATAGGAGAGTGCATACCAGATCCCACCAAAGGTCAAAATAGTTTCTTTTTTTCATGTCATTGACAATTGTCAATAGCAGTTGCCTGGAGAAGGAATATTAGGCTAACATAAGGTAATCCTTATTTTTTTGCGACATGGTGGAGTAGTTTCCCTTACGTGGTATCTCAGTATATCAGGGAACCGGCCTCCTTTCTGTAGTCTAAATTACTGCCTAGCAAAGGGAAAGAAACTGGGACTGACAGAGGCTGACCTTGTGTCCAGTCAGAGCAATCTGTTGGCACAATGCAATAAATTTGCCAAACTGTTCTAAGCAAGAAGTGTAGTTATTTACCAGCAAGGTGAAGAACTCAGCCAGTTTCCCCAGGTGGCATGGGGAGTTTCAGAGCCTAGAAGTCGCTGGATTGCATTACCAGTATGTTTGAAATACATGGCATGGGGAGTAGAGATGGTGAGGGCAGGTGATATTACTGTGAAGTTAACGTACTGCTTCCCGAGAAGGTGTGTGTGAGCCCAGCTTTGCTGCCTGTCTTGCCGTCATGCTGCGAGTTTGTGCCGGAGTGGAGAGAGAAAGCACCGGTCTCTCCTAAGCAGTGTGACACAGGCTTGACTTTGATTTTTAGCTCCCAGGTGAGAATTGTGTAAAACTTGCATGAGTTTCAAGCTGTTATAGAAGTTCTCTAAATTTCCAGGAAAGGAGGGGAAGATAAAAGAAAAGGAAGACAGATTGAGAAAGAGAAAGTAAGGGACAATGCACTGAAAAAGGAGAAATTAATAGATATGTGTCATTGCTTTTCATCGAAGTGGTTTTGCCACCAGGCTGGTGTGCTTGTGCATTGTAATGCATTTGCCAAGCTATATGGTGATTTGAAACTGTGTCTGGTATCAGAGACTGGAATGAAAGTAAAAAGCTGTCTGCCTTCTGCCCTGAAATTCGCTCCTTGCCTTGGCTGTAAGCCACTAAACCACAATTAAAATAGCATGAACAGGATGTGTCACTGAAATGAAGATCACAGTGTTCTATCAAACCCTCTGGTTGTGCCCTCCGGGGACCCTGCGACAGAAGGTAAGCCCTGTGTACGGCTTGCATCCCTTGGGCGCTGATGTACAGGTAAAAGGCCTTACAAGCACAGCCAGAAATTTATGGCAGGAGCAAATGAGGAGACAAAAACAAGAATATAAAGCAAGTGACAGAACTGGAGACAAGACAATTACAAGTAAACTGTCTCTTCTTTTTTCTATCTTCTTTTCCAGTACTTTAGTACTAAGAACAGGGCTCAGCATTGTCAGCAGTAAAGAAGTGTTCTTTGTGTCTCCAAGCCATTCAGCATGTCTTCAGTACATCAGCAATTGGATGATTGTTGCAGCAGCAGAAACCCTCCTTTGCATTGGCACTGCCGGCTGCAGTAGCAGATTGCGTGAGCTGATGAAGCACTCTGTGCGTACTCTGACTGCAAATTCAGGGCCTTAGCTGCTGTCTACATGGGCTGGTTTAGCCCTTCTGCTATGCAATTTTGGTCCTAGCAGTTGGGAAGATTTCAGATCGCTTTTTTTTTTGAGTTGTATCCTGATGTTTATTTATCTTCAAGGCATTTGAGCCCATCTTCCTGGCTAGTACGATGATTTAACCCCCTGCTATGGTATCTTTCTGTAGAAAACTGCTAAACTTGGTTGTCCAAGTTTGTAGTAATGGCTGCTTGGAGGGCAGGGTGCTCTGGCTTCTCCCAGTCCTCCGAGTTCTAGTTATAACGTGTGCCCCACATTTGCTAGTTCTCTGGAACCTGTTAACTGATGACACATCTCTTAAGCTCCGTAGTAGATCTGAGCCCCTTCAGTGTCACTCTGACTTATTTTGAACTGTAGGTGCCCACGTCTACCCTAGGCATGCATCAATTGCGCCCACAACCCCAGAGACCCACCTGTCCCTTGTGTGCTTGCTCTATATGCCGCTGCTGGAAGTCAGCTTGGAGGGCCCCTATTCGTACATGCTGCCTCCCAGGCTCGGGGGCAGGAGCTCCAGTCATTCTTCATGGGGCTGTGGTAGGAGAACAACCCATGATTTCTGACTCTTCCTTTTCCTACCAAAAAGGTATTCATCCACTGCACGGGTAAAGTATTTGATTCCTGCAATTTCTGAGATGGATGGGGGATCCCCAGAGCAGGAGAGAAATGAGAAAACCAACCACTTAGAGTTGGGAAAATCTAATATAATACCTTAACCTTTGACATGCAGGTAAAAATCACTTATCTTCTGAGAGCTACTGCCAGTGGTCCTTATTCAGAAGAGCACCAAAGGGCACAATTAAGCTCCGAGTATGACACAAAAACCTCTTGGCTTAGCAGAAGTTCATGTTCTCACAACATACTGGTTTTAAGCATGTGCTTAAAACCAAGCACATGTAAGAGCTTTGCTGAGTCAGGGTAAGTGAGAGCGAACTGCCGTGCCATGAATAGCAATGAGAGCCAGAAAAGATTTTTAAGGACACCATCAACTTGAAAATCGCATTCTGCCTGAAAATTGTATCTGTTCTAATTAGCAGTAGCTCCGTGACTGCGAGAGAGTAGCAGGGCATAAAATGTCTCTCCTCTTGGGTTGATATTGTTCTCTTGATTGTGCTTTGAGCTCTGTTGTTTTTACTGCTTTATTTGTTTTTCGTGCTTGCTTTGCTTTTGCCTGGTGCGTTAGCAAGATGGCCTTGCTCTTGCATGTGGCACACTCCTTGCCTTAGGCTGTGCAGAAGGGCACATCCCAGGAGCAGCAGCAGGAGGGACTCCACTGCTCTTGTGGATTTGGGTCTCTGCAGCTGTCTCTCCTTCCTGGTGAACCTTCTGAGGCTGAAGGAACAGCCTTGCTGACTTGCACGATAGGCCTGAGGAGCGAGCAGGCAGCTCTCGCTGCTGAGCAATAGCACCTTTCTCTCCCTAGCTCATACACTGGACAATGGTTATGAGTATTTTTTTCTTTTTTTTTTTTGGGTCTCTTGTGGCAATGATGGGGAACTGAAATGAGTGGAGTTAACACACAGACATTTGTATCACTGACAAGGGATGGAAAAGGCAGGACATTTTTTGGCTGTGGTGTCAGCTTAATACCTCCTCAAGCCATCTTTGTAGCTACAACGTTAGCGCTGTGGGGCAAATGGGTTCTCCTGTAATGAGAGCAATAGAAATGCAGTTAACCAGTTTTCCCAGCTGTTTCCAGTCTTTCAGCTGTTGTCCAGTCCCAGCTAACTGCTCTGTGGGTCAACTGGAGCTTATATTCAAAACTCCTCTGCAACTTGGCACCTGACTCTTCCTCCACAGTGCAGCTCCCAGCCTGGGACCGTCAGGATGTGGTGTGGAGCCATTGGCCAGGGAAGAAGTTGTGATTTATGGGCCTCTCTCCCACCTTTCTACCTGCCTGTCCAGATGTGTCTCAGCATGACAAGCTTTATGCCAGGCCTTACTGCTGCCTGGCAATCTGCAGGGGAAAGAAATTACCCACTGAAAATTCTGGTAACTCCTCAGTTTTGAAAGAGAAATGCAGTGTGTGCACCTGGCAGCTCTCAGCAGTGCTGCCAACGCATCAGTAAACTCTGGCCACCTCTCTAAAAACCCAGTGACCTGCTGATCTCTGCCCCTCAAGTGATATTTAGGTTTTGATGACTGCTCATGTGCTAGGGTTTTGGTTTATAGCAATCATAAAGGTATATACGTTACAACCACGTACATTTGTGCACAATGGGAAGGAGGCATACACTATTTATATGGTTCAGATAGAAACACATTTTTGAGCTAATCTGATGCCTGTTTGGAAAAATAATTTAGCAAATGGCTTTAGGTATAACTGTTGAATTTGAAGTCTGAAAAAAAGGCTTTTGCTAAGAATCATGTACATATCTGGGTTTCACAGTTTCCCTGTTGTCTGTGGAAGGCTTGGATTTCTGATTGTACAAATGTGATAACTTTAGGACCCTGATTTTGCCAATCGTTTACTGTCTCCATAATTTTTTTTTTTTTGCCAGTATTGCCTGGTGTCATGGTGAATTCAAAGTGGCAGTGCCCAGTGTGTGAAATGTCTCAGCTTAGTGAGTGTGGGGTCAGAGATGGGCTCAGGGATGTTGTTTTCTACAGCAGCCCGAATGGCTGAGACATTTTCTGTGGCAGAAGGATGAGGCTGGAAGATAATTTTGTAGTACTGTGTGATGAGTCTTGAAGGAGTGGTTGTTTTCATAGAAGAGAAGAGGGGTGAATACGACACGAAATGTTTACGTACCTAATGAACGATGGTCCTTAGGGTAGGCGACATGAACATTTCTCTGAAACAGAAGGAAGAAAGAAATATATTTTATGCAGACCTTAAGAGGGAATAAGTAACATCCACAGCATGCCACTGAATGGTGTTTTGCTTGCATTTTTCATTGCAATCTATGTGCAAATAGGCAAAAAGCTCTATGTGTATATATGTATGGCACTAATGGCATTTAGTCAGCAGAGGGCAGGGTTTGCTGAGTAGAAATTCTTTCTGCTGAGAGAAATAAGGCTCGGGAAAGAGCTAGAGAGTCCCCGAAGGAGGAATTTTGAAGACATCAGTGCATCAATACTTAGACCACCACCACTTCCCCCTGCCTTAGTTCAGCTGTTCTCTGTTTCAGCTTTGGCGTTGTTACTTAGATCTGCTTGAAAAAACTTTATAATTCTTTCAGGGTTTCCACCTACAATGTACCACTAACTCTTTGGTTCAGTTAAGCTTCTTAGGATATATTTATGAGCTTTGTAAGTTCAGGGACTGTGTTCTAATTTTCATAAATATATTTTTGAAAGTAATTGCTGGCCATATTCTCTCCTTTGGGAAATGTTAAAAAAGTGGCAGAGTTCAACAACGTAAAATTGCAATACGGAAGAGTCTTGAGGAATTTTTTCTGAGCTGAGGTCAGGAAAAAGCCAAAAACTCTTGCAGGAAGGAGTTTCAATTACAGTGAAAAAGAATAAATTCTGGAATTTCTTGTCCTAGCATGGTAATAAGTACCAGACGAAAAGTTTGGGGAGAATATTAAGTATACTGGCAGTCTTTTACCTGAGTTGATGATAAAGGCATTTAAGCCTTTCAGACTGTGTGTGGCAAATGATTGAGCTATTTATCTTATCTAATATTGATATGTAATACCTATGAGCTGTATACTAGTAGGAAAGTTTGTTGAAGTGCATAAAACCCCCAGTGTTTTCCCTTCTTTGTTAAAATTAGAGTAAACGGCACAGTGCAAGAACTCGTAGGCAGTGAGTAAGAAAACTGATCCATTTCAAAACTCCCAGAATAAAAAGCTGATTATATATAGGAAGACTTAGATCTTGACCTGGTTTAAAAGGTTTAGCTGCTTTAGCTGCTCTCATCTGTGGATGAATTTTGATCAGGTTTACATGTGATTACATATGTGAAATGTGGGCAAGGTTATTTGGAGGAAAACGTCTCTGTGAAACAAAGGAGTCACAGAGACAATCAGGAAAATACTGTTATTAATCTCTGAAATACTTGAGATAGTTTCTTTTTGTGTTAGCCCAATTCTGCTTTCATTAAATTTTGGAGTTTCTGTTGCTTTTCAGAGTATATTATTAGATGAATTTTGTCATTTGTTGAAGCAGTTAAACTCTGCAGCAACCTAAGGAAGCGCTACCAGTGCTTCAGACATGCCTGAAACAGAAGGGATGAGAGAATTAGCTACTGTAGCTCTTTTGGATTTCTTTCTTGTTCTGAAGAGAACTGCTCCACTGAGATGCCACTGCTCTGCTTCAAAGAAGTAGTAAGAAATGTGGGAATAGTCAGATCCTTGGAGGGGAATGAATATTTTGGAATAGTCACATCCTCAGGGGGGAATGAATATTTTGTCTGGGAGAGGCTAGTCCTTTTGAGGAGCCTCTTTTAGGCACCAGCTGATGCTCTGAAATGGGGACCTTCAGCCAACAACATTCTCTCATTTAACCCAATAACATAGAAGGATTTGGATAGGAAGGAATTAATTGGTTCATCATCAATGGTTATTTCATTTGCTTCTTTTTTTTTTTT
>KZ505938.1:366684-408956 GCA_002844005.1 Limosa lapponica baueri
ACTCCTACCCACCGACTGTGCTGATGTGGTTTGTTACCTTAATGCTTGAGACAATCACTGGTGAATTTAGTCTGTCAAACAGGGAGGGCTCCAAATACCTTTTTATAGGTGGAGAATTGAGGGAAGAAGAGACTGAGAGCATTGCCTATGCTGGCCTGTGAAGCCTGTGGCACCAGAAGGAATTAACCCCAACCTCCAGGCTAACACTTCTGACCACTGTCCATCCTCCCTTCCTGCAGCTTTTACCATTTATTATCGATAAAAGGTATTTTTTTTGCCATACCTGTCTCTCTAAACAGTGAGACGCTTGCAGAGCTCTGCTGTTGGCTTTGCTGTTCATACCTACAATATTTCAGAGAAATATAAGCAGGAAAAATCCGAGCTGAAAAAATATTTTTTTTTAGAACCAAACTTTGCTGGAAAGTTGATTTCAGAAGTAAGTTGTGGATTTGTTAGACATATTCAGATTAATGCGCACTGCAGTGCAGTGAATATTAAAGGAACTGTCAAGAAGGAAAGTCTGTGTACAGGATAAATTAGGACTCTCTAGGGATTAAAAAGATGTAGGATTTTTTTAAGTAGCTAGCCTACTATTGAAAAATAATGAGTAGTTTCCATAGCAACCTCACTTTCACATGGTGCACACATACCGTAGCAACATAAAAAAGAACAGTATCAAAGAAGGAATAAAACTGAGCTGTGCTATTTGGATTTTTAAAAATATTTCTCCATCTTAAACTCTCTGTTTACAATGCAAAGATCAGTAAATCACAGCAGATTTTTTCAGAGTAAGTAATTATTATAACTTTCATCCAAATACTTGGAAAAAGGAAGCAAAGTGAGAAATATGAAAAGAGGACTGGAAAAGATTATGGTTCTTTCCTCTCCGTACTATGGCTTGAACAAAGCCAAGAGTATTTCAAGTTACCAGCATCTTCTAATGGCCCTGTATCCCTAGTTAAATTTAGTATGATCGGGAAACTACTGCTGTTATTTCCTGAATGCATGTCAAGGTGTTTGACGATGTGTGCTACACACATGTTGCTCGTCATTTGATCTGTGCAGAATATTTGTGAGAAAGGCCAAGGGAAAGTCAAACTCACCTGGCTATAAGTTCTCAAAATTAAGGTTAGGCTCCTCTGAACGTTGACAAAAGGCTGTGATTTCTTCAAGAAAGGCTGGATTCCTTTATAGCTTCACAGAGAAATCAAGTAGAAACGACATAATTTCAAAAGAGAAAGTCCAGCCAACAGCTGACAACTTTCACAGAGGTTTGTTGTGATTTTTTCATGTCAGTTTGAATCCAAAATTCCAAATAACTGCTGAAGACCATGAACTTCAGGGAACTGAAGCTTGGGGAAGTTTCAGACACCCTAACTTTGACAAGAGGATCTATCACTGCCCGTTCTGCTCAGGAATAGCGCTCTAAGTGACCTGACTCCACAGTTGAGAAAGCAAAATATTATTCTTCTTTTCTAATCTACCTGCTTAAGAGAGAAAGCAAAAGGAGATTTTAAATGCAAGGAGGGAGGGAAGGGATTATAAACATAAAACTACCAAATCAGGATGTGAGCAAAGAAAAAATTAGTAGTAATTATAATAAATTAGAAGACTGAGTTTCTAGACAAAGATGATGACATCCTAAAGACCAGGTCTCATCAGACATAACCTTTTTCTCCCAAGAACAGTCTTAGTTGGGTAATGGATGTAACATCTGAGTTTCGTGGCTCTGTACCACAGCCCCACATGACACTCAAGAAACTGTAAGTGGACTAGTACAACATGTGCAGGCTGGTTAGACTAACATGGCCAACGATTGTAGCACAGAGTGAATGAGGAGGGAGGGAGGGAAATGTGGGGGGAGAGGGAAACATGAGACAGCAACCAAGAGAGGAACGAGAGAAACAACTATGTAGAAACCAAGGTCAGTGAAGAAAGACGGGGAGGAGGTGCTGCAGGCACTGGAGCAGAGGTTCACTTGCAGCCTGTGCTGAAGATCATGCTGAGGCAGGCTGTCCCCCTGCAGCCCGTGGAGATCCATGGTGGAGCAGGGGAAGAGTGTGAAAAGCCCTCCTCCTGAGGAGGAAGGAGTGGCAGAAACAATGTGATGATCTGACCCCAACCCTCATTCCCTGTCCCCCTGCATTGCTTGGGGGGAGGAGGTAGAGAAATGGGGAGTGAAGTTGAACCTGGGAAGAAGGGAGGGGTCTGGGGAAGGTGTTTCAAGATTTAGTTTTTATTTTTCACCCTACTGTGATTAGATTGGTAATAAATTACATTCATTTTACCCAAGTCGAGTCTGTTTTGCCTGTGACGGTAATTGCTGAGTGATCTCTCCCTGTCCTTATCTTGACTCGCAAGTCTTTCAGTATGTTTTCTCTCCCCTGTCCACCTGAGGAGGGGAGTGATAGAGCAGCTGTCATTGGCACCTGGCTTCCAGCCAGGGTCAACCCACCACAGAAAAATATGCCTTTCTGAGTGAGTTTGAAGTGTTTAGTTTGTCAAAGTGAAAGTTCAGGGCTCTGCCATATCTCTCTGATCTGCTTGAAAAGAGGTAAACAGAGCATAGTAAAGGAAACTGAAATTAAGAAGAAGTTTCAAAGCGAGGCAGGTAGCATTAGCTTACCAGTTGAAAAACTTGTCAAGAGTTATCTATAATGAAGTTTATCCTGTGAAATTTTTTAGCCAGGACTACTCAATTGTCTACAAAACACTGTAACTGGAACAGAATTCAAATCAGAGACTGTAGCCATCAAGATTTCTGGATAAATGACTGTAAATGTCCTTTATAGTTGATGAATGTATTAATCTCTCTGATATGTGAAAGCTTTGCCGTGTAAACCAGTTATTACACTACAGGAATTGCTTCAGAACAGCTGCTTCAGGATTGTTGATATACATCTGTCTTACTCCACCACCAAGTCCATGAGGTAGCTTGTCCCCCTTTTATTCAAGGTATCATTCAATCAGTCCAGATTCGATTAACTCAGCTTATCTTACATTTACTTCTCAGTGCCAGGTTATAAAAGTGGATATGTGCATAGTTATTGCAGAGAAACTGATATCTAGTAATTTCCTGTGCTTGAGTCCTTTAGAAATGCCAGCAGGTAATGTACTATAAACTGTGAGGTTTTTTCTGCTCCCAGCTCTCAAAAATAGAAAGGAACTATTTATTAATTGCAAACAGGTGAAAAAAGCCATAAAGATCATGATATTTTGCTTTTGCAGCAAAAATTGTCACAGATAGTAAACTGTGGTAAAGTCTTTCCTTTAAACTCTAGAAAGCAGCTTTGATTCTGAAGCATCAAGCATGATACTAGAAGGCTTGTATCCTTGAAATTAAGAATTTGCTTATGTGATTTGCTGAACTGGGCTATTTATTTACCAGGAAAAGTGCCATTTTCAAGCTAGACTGTTGAAGTAATTGTTTTTCTTGCTGATATTTTCCAGCAGTTTTTCTTCTTTCTTGTACAGAACTTTTCATATGGCTTTAGTTTCATGAATATTAAAACAAAAATCAACAATAATGCAAAGGTTCTGATTTTAACTCCACAACGACAAATTAATAAGTAAGACCACCAATCACCTTAACCTTTCATTAGTACCATACAACACTTCTAGTTGTGTTACTTAGAGCCATGGCAGCTTTCTTTATAAAATACTTCTTAATGCCAAATGCTAATTATTCATGGGAATATGTTTTTCTGTAGCCTGAGGTTGTTGCAGAAAATGACAGCTTTTGATATTACTAAATAAAATAATATATTGTTTCTCCTGTGGCATTTTAGTGCATAACACATTTAATGAAAGATCTTTAAGGTCATTTCATTAGTAATGAACCCAATACAGTTCTTTTTTGGTGTCTGATTGTACTGCTGTAATTTTAAAAACAAGTTTCTGAGGTTTTATTTTTCTACAGAGTTCACTAGAGTTTCTTGAACTTTGAAAGTCTATTTTCTCTAATTACATCAGAAAAAAAGATCGTATATGATTGCTAGGATGAAAGCTGTGATGTGATAAGCCGAAAAAGATTCCAACTCGTTTTGTTTCTGTGAAGATCTGAAGTGCATTTCCCCTTCATTGGTTACATGGCTCTCCATCCCACATCACTTACTTTTCAATTAATAATTTTTTTTCCAATTCCATGCTCTTTGGGGAACATATTTTTATTACTTCAGGAATCCTCTGCTGCTTTTTACAACTGTTCGGATTATTTTAAATACTTTCCTTGGGAATTATGAAAACCACTAGCTACTACAGCAAGACCTGGTGTTCGCCAGAGACTTGTTTTAACCCATGCCTGCAGGCCTGATCCTGGCCATATGAATCAGTAGGGAATTTTGCCATTAATGCCATGGAGGAGAAGATGTATCCCAGCTGCATGGACACAGCCGGCTGTGTTTTTGCAGATGAAGACAAGGCAGTGCCTGAGCTGTTGCCCTGGTAGGAATTTCCTCCTTTTGGAGTCACCCAAAGCCACTTGACCTGTGCAGGGCCACAATTAGTAGCACAAGATGAACCTTTGCAAAGCCTGTCCCCATTCAGTGTACCCATTCAGGATGCCTCTGTCCTGCTTTTCCCATCTGCCGTTGCTCCAAGGGGACCCTTGCACTCCCAATAACTCTTCTAAACCCCACTGTAGCACTGAAATGCCTGAAAATAACTGCCCCTTTTTAGGTGCCACTACTGACAAAAAGCAGCTTCTGGTCTTGTTTTAGCTACATGCCAAGGGACGTCGCAAGATGCTGGTGGTGTGTCTTCTTCAAAGGATGGCTTCCATCCTTGCTTACTTCTCTGCAGAGAGCAAAAAGCCTTTGAAAGTACCTTCTGCCTCATCAGAGTAATGAGCGCTTAAAAAAAAAAAAAACCAAACCCGAGAGTCAGCTCAGTGGTTCAGAATTTTGCTGGATTCTGTGTAATTAATTAAGATTTTTTTAAACGTTGGTTGCTCTGCCAGTCTGTGTATCTAGGTTGTGCCAGTTTCCAGGATTCCCCTCCCCCCCCATCCCCGCCCCTCGCCCCGGTTCCTCGCACAGACGTGAGCAGCTGCAGCAATGGAAGACTTCTTTGTAGAGGAGGCAGCTCCAGTGGAACAGGTAGGCGGGCTGGGGTGGGCGCTCAGTGCCCTGAGTGTGCCGTGACGGCTGGCGATATTTAAAGCCAACAGACTTTGTAAAGCTCCAACCAGCTTACAAGCTCTTGCTACCTGAAGAGGTGCAGGAATGATGGGATCTCTTGGAGACACATCAGGTGTGGCTGAGAGCAGCCTCTAACGCTGGATGAAGATGCCCTAGTGTCCATTAGGAGAAGGTTAAAAACTTCCCTGGGTGACTGGAAACATCTGTGTTTTGCTCACGGGGCGGGTGTTGCTGTAAGCAGTGAGCTCTCTTCCAGGGAGGAAGGAATTCGGCAGGAATGATGCTGAGCAGGGAAGCCCTGAAGTCTTGCAGGGCATGGGGAAGGAGTGGGATGGAAGTTTCCTGTACAGGTCTGGGTGTGATGGGTGTTTCACTGATCCCTGCTCGGATGGGTCTGTTGGCGACATACTGCTTCTCTGTCTTTTCCATTTCACTTTGTGTTGGAACTGGGTAACTGAGGATATTGTTGCAGTAGAGGTTACATCAGGACCAAATGTCCCCCTTCTGCCTTATGTCGACCCACAGCATTTTCTTCTTGTGTGATTCTTTTTTTCTTTTTGTGTGTGTTGGTTACTTTTTAGCTATTTACACCTCTGCTAACCTTCTTGCTTCAGCCATGCCCTAGACAGGTGTATTTCCGGGCAAGCAGTATCCTTGGACAAAATAATTTATAGCAATCGTTGCGTGGGTAAGAAATTCAAAGCTGGTTAATGCCATCAAGTTTGACCGAAAGGATGCAGTGCAGCAGATGACTTGCTAGTGTTGCAGGTCCTTTAGGCCAAATCTCTTTTGGGGAGCATTTTCTTCATTAGGAGAAATGACAGCTACAGAAGTTACCTGTTACACTTCTCTCTTTCCACTGTCCTGATGCTGTAGTATGTGAAGAGTTTCAAATTAGCATTAATTTGGGTTGCCTATGATGTAACTCTGTACAAACTGAGATTTTCAAAGTGGAAAATAATGTTAAATAAATGCTAATTATTTGAACTAGCTTTTTAACTTATGGGCATATTTTGAAATGAGCTGGTTTTTTTGACCACATCAGGAATGTCGGATGAGTTTTGCTGTTATTTGAATAACTCCTGAAAACATCAACTGCATTAGCAGTGACAGAACCTGCTGCACTTTTCCAGTTATCCTAATCCAGAGATAGTGTGCAGGAAATAATCGCTGAGAGCACGCAATATCCTACGCTGACAGATAAACCTGCGAGTGCAGGAGAAATCTGTACAGTGAACAGGAGTCACTGGATCTGATGTTGCCGGTGCATGCCATGGTGGTGCAAGGCCTGATTACCAAAGCAGGACATTGTTTTCGAGTGATGCTTCCCCCAAAAATGCATTTCTCAGCTGGCTCTTGGGCAGACTCAAGATGCACCAATTTAGGGACTCACTGTCCTAAGCTCTGCTGCAAGGATAGGCAGTTACTAATCTGTTGGGCTTTCAGTCCTTCACTGTGAAAGGGGGATAATAGCATTCCTTACATCCTGGGGATGTTGTGAGGATAAATACTTCATGAGTCTCCAAGATACTATGGGACTGCAGCTACATAAGAGGGCCTTAAATGGGTAAATTATGTTCACTTCATGGCTGAAATGGTGTTTTGAACCCAGTGAGGAGATCTGTGTTTCTGATTGGAAAAGCTGAAGAAGAATTCGAGCCTGCTCAAGAGCTTCAGAAGACATATTCAGTCTATTTATCTGATGATAATATTTTGAAGTGAAAAGAGTTTTGCAAACTCACGTCTTGTTTCCTGACTTTTCTTTGAAGTGAAAGCCTATTGTTTCTAACCTAATTTGGCAAGTAAATGTATATTGAGCTTGGCGATTTTTCATTATGGATAGTTGACAGTATCTGTGAGAAGAGTGAGGAGTTATATTCCTGTGTTAAATAATGAAGTAGGCTCATCAGTAATAGGGTACCGCTTCTTTAAGCAGATTTATTTGAGTGATTTAGATATAAGCTCATAATTCAGTCTATATGGGCAATTCTCTTGTGCTGGGTAGCTCATTTTCATCTGCATTGATGCAGATGTTTGGCTACCAAGCAGAACAGGACTCCAGCTTAATGTTAGTGTCAATCTGGAATTTATGACTTTGAAAGTGCCCTGTTTAATTGTCTGTTTCCCCTGGGAGTAGTGTGCCAGCATGTAAAGAGCACTGCAGGACCAGTACAAAAGGTTACGTTCAGCCATTTCTTTTAGGAGTACTCCTGGAAGGAGGTACAGGGGAAGAGCGGCTTTGAATTGGTCAAGTTCGGAACTAGGGAATTTTCTGTGTGTTTCTTTCAATAGAAGGACCTTACTTACAGTGATCATGTCTTACTGTAGATTTCCACACTCTTGTACTCTTTTTACAGAGGCTGATATTTTAATATGAGGAGGAGAGACTGTACTCTGTAGCTACATATTTGTTCTGTAAGCATTTTGGATGAAGGCATAAGGAGTACAATTGAAGTTTGCAAAATTGGTAATTACAAGCACTCTTGAAGAGGACAGGCATAGAATTTCAAATGATCATGATGAATTTGAGCGACAGTGTGAAATCAATAAGATAAAATTCAATGAAAACAAATGCTAAGTATCGTAGTTAGGAAGGTAAGTCATATGACACCAGGACACAAAGGGAATAATTGGCTAAGCAGCTCTCTGCAGAAAAGGGGTTTTGTGGCTTATACATATAGTGAATGACAAGTTAAATATAAATCCAAAATGTGTGCAGTTGCAGAAGTGGTAGAGCTCGTTTCAGGGTATATTGACAGATATATTGTATTCAAGTTATGGGAAGTAATTATTCAGCTCTGTTTGGTACCGGAGAAGTCTGAAATTGGGTACTTGGCCTAATGCTTGGAAGAAAATTAGGGAAACTGGAAGGAGTCCAGATGAACTCAGAAGGGTTGAGAAACATGACAGAATTTTGAGAAACTGTATTTGTTTAGTTGAAAGAAGAGAAAACTGAGAGAAACATTTTTAATAGTCTTAGTTATCCAAAGACTTTTTTTTTTTTTTTTTTTAAAGGTTTCTTCTGGGAAATCTTAATTTAAAACAATGAGATTTTGGTTAGATTTCAGGAGAAACTTTATAATAACAGATGGCTTTAGGAAAAAATATGGAACACTTTTTTGTGAAGAGAATGATTCAGAACAGAGAAGACAAACATCTGTCAGTGGTAGTTGGGAAACTGTCTATGCTGGAAGCGACTGGAAATTCTCCTGGGCTTTCTTCAACAGTGTCTTTCTGTAGATTTTATTGCTATGGAAAGGACATGCTAGGAAAAAAAGAAAACCCAAGGATTTTGGTTGTGCGCTTCACAGGAGTTTTGTGGTGGCATAGAAGAGATATGCAGAAACAAGACCTAAGTATGTGCTACTGATAAGGTCCTGTGGAGTCAGTCACAGTGCATTGCATCCTGGGCTGTTGTGACTGTTTCTCATAAACAAAAAAGTGCTGCTGTTGCTCTCCTTTGGGTTAAGTGCCAAGGAGGCATTCCTGTAACTCCTGCAGATGAACAGCTTACTATCAAAACATGAGTTTAGAAATGTCCATTTTGGAAGAATTGTGATTCTTTAAATTATACAAGTGGTTGGTCCTATGTTGCCTGACACTGTCCTCTATCATCAAATAACAACCCCTTCCTACTGCAAAATTACCTACTGAGTCATTTGCTTGCAGAGATGGTCATTATTTTAGAGCTTTCCCAGCTTTTGACCAAAAGGAGGATGTTTCACTGTGCTTTATGTTGAGCTGGGGGACACATGAATAAGAGGGTGAATCAGAGGAAGCTTTGGGGGTAGCTGGTATGATTCCTTTGCTGGAAAAGGTCCCATTTTACTGCTTGTCTAGCAGAGGAAGGGCTAAACAGAAAATGTTTTTCCCATGGGTTCCACTAAACAAAATCAGGGATTGAGAGTTGTCATCTGCCCAGCCAGTTCTGGGAGAAGATCTGTAGCTCTTGTGTAGCAGGCAAAAGGATTTTTCTGGTGAGTCAGTATCTAGCAAAATCCTTAAATGAAAATAAGTAAATGAGGGTGCTGCTGGTAGCTTGATATTCTTGGATTTCTAAGTCTGGTGATATTTACCAAGGTTATAATGCAAAACATGAACAACTCTTAATGCTTTCTGCTAAGAAGGGAGGTGGTTAGAGCTTAAACATGATTTAACAGAGCAAACTGACATTTTAAGAAGCACACGGATATGTCATGTGTGTTTTGATCAATTTGATGAAGTTTTTCTGGATTATCTGTTGTTGTGACAATCCAAAACTCTAGTGTGAAGCATGAAAAGGGCTAAAGCCATTAGAATATAGCTAGCAAACATTTTTTTCCTGAAGAAAAAAAAAAAAAGACTTACCAACAACTCATTTCCTGAATGATCAAGACAGTACGTCAGACTGTTTGAGTTTCCACAGTGAAGTAAGAGGAAGTAGAGAATGCTGTACTATGGTATCGCTGGAGCTGGATCAATGAACAATTAAAATAAATTTATCCAATTAACTTGGCCCTTTCATCTATTCTCAAGCTATTTGCAGATCAGCCTTGTCTCCTGTGTATTTGTGTTTGCTGTTTGAATACAAACCACATTTCAGTATCTAGATCCTCTTCAAATTATGATCAGAGTGTTTTTCGTGTTCTGTATAAGTAATAAATTTTAAAAGGATACTGTAAAACCAACACAGTCTTTTCTAGTTTAGCTGTTTAGATAACTAATCATCTGGAAATTCATAGATTCTCAGGATTCAGGAACATACTCAGGTATTTTCAGGAACATCCTTGTAGCCTGCAGCAATTTTATGAGCCAGAGCTGTCGCTTTTAGTAGTCTTCAATGAAAATTTCTTCCTTAAATTTTTCCAATAATTCATCTAACCTTTTGGGCCATGTTATGTGATGTTGCATAGTTATTGTATAGAAGGATATAACGAACAAGCATTTTCCGCTCACCTTCTCCTTTCCACACATTTATATAGGCACCTAACCTCTTGTCCCTTTCTAGGCTGAAGACTCTGAGTTTATATAGCTGTTCCTCATATGGAACCCAGTCTTTGTCTTCACTCATCCCTCTTGCACTTGTCTGTATGTTTTCCATTTCTACTACGTGCTTTTAGGGGCAGGGAGCAGCATGAGAACTGCACACTCTCTTAAGGATGAGGATATCCCATAGATTTATACAGCTGTAGGGTTTTTTTTCTGGGTTTTTTTTTTTCCCTTTTTCTTTCCTAATAATTCTCAGCATTTGGTTTGCATCCTTGACTGCTCCTCCTCACTAAACTGACATTTTCATAGGTCTGTTTATTATAACTCAAGCTCTGCTCCCTGAGTGCTAATTGTTGAAAACCCACCAATGTTTATGTAAACTTTAGGATTGCTTCTCCTTTGTGCTTCACTTTACATGTATTTACATTAAGGTCTTGTTGGCCATTTCGTCATTCAGTCACCCATGAGGGTTTGGTCTCAACTTGTCAGTTGCTTGAGCAAATCTCAGTGTTGTTCCTTTCCTATCCCACTTCGTGTCTGTGACATGTTGGCTCTTCTGTCTTGTTTTTAGAGCTCGTTATTGGCATTAACCCTAGTTCCACTGAAGCCGGTGGACACACTCACAGGGATGCCACTGGGAGAGACATGTGCCCTGCACATGCCATGTTAAATTCCCTTTTCACGTGATCTCCAACCTGTTGGTTTGATTTAGTAGTTGATAGCATTCATTTTCTTCCTGGCAGCATGATCAGAGATGCAGTCATTTTGTTCAGGAAGATAACAATTTTGTCACAAGTTATATAATAAATCATAAAATAAACTGGCATTTTGGGGTTCTTCTCATGATTCGTGCAGTTTTACCACTAGACCTTGGGAGATTATACTATCTGAAAAATGTAGTCACTCCATGGAGATAATTTGTCAGTGGTTTGAAAATTGGACATGCTAGATTTATGGTTCTGGCAAACTAATGATCTCTTTTTCCGGTACTTTGTCAAAGCCTGGTGTGCTGCCCATAAGCCAGTCTAAGCCTTGGTGTCTGTAAGGGAATGTGTTTCGGTGATTAACAAGGTGTTGTTTTCATCATATATTTATTACACTGTATCTTGTCAGAACAATTCTGATGCAGCACAGTTATTAGATTGTATCTCTTCATGCCACTGATGGCACTGTGATAGTTTGCTGTGTCTGGTTGCAATAAAATTTAAAAAAAAAACCCAATACCCAAAAAGCAATGTATATATTTGCATAGATTGCTGGAAAAGGTGTCAGATAAAATATTGCTGTGTTTTTATGTTCTGAGAATGGCTTGAATTGCAGCCTTCCACCAGCTGATAAATTCCCTAGGTCAGGTATGGTTGAATGAGTTTTTACCTTGGTAAGTCAAAATAAAGATGTGTGAGTGGTTGTTTGAAGAACTCACAAGGTGAAAGGAAAATGGAAGTTTAATGGCTTTAGGAAATGCAGCAAAGGTGGGAGAATGCATATGCTTTCAGAGCCTGGAACCGTTCACACTTGTTTAGGTTGCATCTGTGATGTGATGTGAACGCAGATCTATTTCTTGATAAGAAGAAACCAAGAAAACTCCATTTCTTTTAACAGTAACTCAATAACTTTGGGGAATATCTGTGTCCCTTTTCTATGTATTTGATGTGAGTTGCATTAACGCTCACTAAATCTTGCTGTTAAT
Organism: Limosa lapponica baueri; assembly: GCA_002844005.1. Classification (NCBI taxonomy): domain Eukaryota; kingdom Metazoa; phylum Chordata; class Aves; order Charadriiformes; family Scolopacidae; genus Limosa; species Limosa lapponica. The sequence goes on from KZ505938.1 coordinate 378,481, forward strand.
AAATACTGTAACCCTGTAGAATGTCCTGCTATGATTTAAAAATATTTTAAGGGAGATTTTTCAGCAGCACAGCAGGCATTCAGGTGCCTAGAGCTCTTTGAAAGTCAGCAGAAACAGTAGTAATTTTTGCCCTGTATGTTCCGAGACCGAAAAAGCTTACAGTGCTGTGCCTGTTTCTGGGTTTGCACCACTGTGCTTTGGGAGTAGCACAGTACCACTCTACAGTGACATGTAAAATCAAATTCCTTCTGGCTACAAATGAAAGGTTCATTTCCTCCTTTGAGCATTAGTGCCCCATATTGTGCTTTATCTGCCAGGACGTTGATACGTAAGCATGTAAGACTGCTTCTTTCTAAGTTAGTAGGATAGTATTGTAGTGGGTAATAAGCCACAATGAAATAAGGCTACAGAAAGGGAAGAAAGTGTTTTATTAGTGGCCAGGAGATGTTAATTTAATTTAATTTAATTTTATTTTATTTTATTTTTGGTGTAAAAGGAGTTGGAGCTGCTAAAAACTAGTTAAATTTCTCCCCAAATGAAGTGGTTTACAGTTTATATCTTAAATACTTTCCAAAGAATCTTTTCTGACATACACTCTGTTGTGTCTATTAGTGTCAGCAGAAACAGTTAAAAAACTCTAGTTAATATACCTGCGTTTTTCTATTATATTCTGATCAGGCTTTTTGCTAGGCAGGTTTTCTTGCCATTTTTCAGTGCATCTGATAAATGTGTTTCACGTGTTTTGTCCTTCTGGGTCTCCACTTACTTTCAGACTGCAAGTTTATTTAGCAATTAAACACTGTCACAACATCCACTTGTTAATCAGGGTATGAGAAACCTGGCAGCCATTTCCTGAGTCCTTATTAACAAAGAAGAACAGGGAAATACGGAGTACGTGAAAGGACACTGTTTTCTTCGGCATCTCAGAGCACATCCCTACTACAAGGGCTTTATAACAAAGGTCTCCTGGAAGAGCCCTCCATCGTAAGATACAGCTTAAAATGCAGCAAGAGCTTTTTGCCAGCATAGCTGGCTGACCTTTCCTCGAGCAGAGGATATACTGAATCCTTACAGAGGGCATGTGGACCTGTTGGTGTAGGTATGTCAGGAAGAGGGGTGAGAAAGTCAGCGTGGGGGGAAAGGTGGTAACTCCCTCCTCTCACCTTGCTGTGGAAACAACCTTTTCCCGCAAACACCTTGGCCTTAGCACAGGATTGTGGTGTGACCCGTGATGCACAAGGCACAGATGTGATTGTGTGATTTATTTGAAGCTTTCTTGCGTGCATGTGAGTGCTGGTGGTAATGGTGGAGGCTCAGAGTCCTGTGGTGGGAGACTGCAGGAGGATGCGTCTCAGCAAGGGCATGTACACCCGCTGTAATCAAATTCAGACACCTGATGTCAGTTCTCCCAGCTATTTCATGCTATCCCTGCTGTGACACCCCTTCCCTTTCAAGTCTCAGGGCAATCCCAGGAGCTGGTGCTTATTACTATTTCTCAAGCCAAAGGTTTCCTTTGAAGAGACTTTTTCTTAGAGAGTTGTGAAGACTAATGCAATCTTCAAATCTTTCTCCGGCAATCAGCCCCTCACAGGTGACCTCTCCTGCCTGTTCTTCTCAGGAAAGGCTTTGTGTCCTCCTTCAGCCTTGCACTAATGCTGCAGCACATGGCCTGGCTGCATCCCACATCCACTGTGTGCCGGGATTCAGCTGGGCGTTGGGTGCCTAGGGCTGTTAACACTGACCTCAGGAAAAAGAGTAGGAATGATTTGAGAGGCGTTTCAGGAGACGATGTGTACTGCATAGGCAGCTTCAGGAGGAGTGACTCGTGATCAAGGCTCACTCATATGGGAGTGAGGTAAACAGAAAGTTTTAGGTACACACCAAATACTGTCCTGGTGTATGTAGTCATGGTATGTTACTCAGCTACTTGATGCTTATGTATCATTTCAGATAGTGTCTGCTCCTTATTAAATAGCAGAGGCCAAGCAAGACCTCGAGCTGGGCAGGTGTCTGTTTCTGTAGGATTCACATCTGTTGCCTATGGAAGAGGCTCCCTGTTTGAGTAAGGGTTGTGGCTGTACCTGGCAGGACGGACTTTGTGTGTAGTTTTAAAAGTACAGCTACATCTATTCATTCAGCCTTACGAAACTGTCACAGAAATTTATCAGCTCAGCCACAAAGACTAATCTTCCAGCTTTAGCAGGATGGAAATACTAATGACGTTTTACTCGTCCATCAAAAATAATTACTCGTCCCAGCTGAGTGGGCAAGTAGAATTTGCAAGACTCAATTAAATACCTACATTTAGGAGAGTTTGCATGATGTTCTTGTTGTAAAGCACTTTGATTCTTACCAGAGCTGTATAAATTAACCACTTCAGTGCTTTCCGAGAAATCTCCTCTGGGTCAGAACTGAGATTCATTGGCACCTTTTGCGCTGTTAAGGGAGGCTTAGACTGAAAGCAGGTAATAGAAAATGTCTACAGTAGCAAAGTAATTGCCACTGAATGCAGTAGTGGTAAATACATAATACTAAATGATACATAATAGTAAATGAAGTGACACTGTATAAAAAGGACCAGTATTTTCTCAAATATTTTTATGAGACTTTAGTGCTCATTTAGTCAATTAGGAGCCACATATTGAACTGAGATCCACTGAAGCAAAGCCCAGCAATGAGTACTGCTGTGGAGCCAGTCCAGAGATGCTTGTGAAGAAATTAATTTCATGGAGAAAGTGGGCTTCTCACATCTTGCCGTTGTGCCTCTAGTGTGCATGTCCTGGTCATCCCCGCTGATGGTGATGGTCCCTTTGCTTTCTGCTCTCATGTTGCATATCCTTTGGGGAGAGTTGAAGAGGGGGCGCTACACTCTCCTGAGCACTGCAGTGATGAGGTCCAGCTGGATTTTAGAGCACCTTTATACCTTAACAGTGTGATTTTATCATCACTGGGGTTGTGACGAGAGAAGTCCATGGATCACAAAAAGCCAGTGTTTCTGATGAATAAACCACAAGTTTATCCACATGCCATAACCCTTCTGTATAGCCACTGTGAGTCAGCTAGTGATGTTTCTGAGAAACAGGGGACCAGGGGACCAGTGGTCATCACCTGCAGTGACACTGCATCAGACATATTTGGGCCTGCCTTTTTGAGGAAGAAAGATTCCTTGAGCTGTTTCCTGGGACATTCCATGTACCTTAGCAGGTAAAAGATTTCTTCCAAGGAGCTGGTTTCCGCTGCTGGAAAGCCAAGTGTTCTCCACGTAGGTAGTTCTGGGTTTAATTTCTGACAAAGAGGAGATTAGTTCAGGATTTATGTAATGAAGTCTTGGATGTAGGGTAAATTGAATAGCTCCACTTGTTCTGACGTAAATCACAAAGCACCTGCAGTCTGAGTGACTGTCCCTTAAATGTCACAGGGGCATGGGTCATTGTGGAAATATTACAGGTTTGAGTCACACACTTAAATAGAAACATGAAAATTGAAAATCAAAGAGAGCTGTCAACTCATTGAGCTCGTCACCTCACTTGTAGTGAATATGCCCTAGGACCCATCCGGAGCAGTGTCTGTTGGCTAGAGTAACACTCCACCATCGAATCATTTCAATGCAAATCTTGAAAGTTGCCAACTAAATATAAATGTAAAAGGCTCTGATGACATAAATGCATTCAAAATTACATTTTTTTTTAAAATTCTTTTTTTAAGTATGCCTGGCTAGAGCATTGGATGGAATATTTCTGAATAGTGTAGAAAATAAAAAGACCATTAACAAAAAAGACCATGACAGGAAGATTTCAGTGTGTGTTCCGACGTGTTTTATAGCCGATACTGAGGCAGTTTGCAAAAGAAAGGGCAAATAATAAAACATTTTCCTCTTAAAAACCAAAAAAGCTTCCATCCACATTAAAACCTATAGACCACCCACCAGTTAATTAAGCCTACAGCAACATAATGACCATTCAGCAGCATTAAGCACTCCGAATTAGGTAACAAATTTGCTCAGCCAGCCAGTGGCATTAAATAACCGTACACACGTAACCTCAACTAGTCAATAAATCAAAGCTACACAAAATCATTATTCCCCTGAATGTCTTTTCTTCTCTGAAATTTCTGCTTCCTTTCCAACAATTGTGCACATTAAAGGCTTTTCCAGGGTGCCTGCTGGAAGGGCATCCAGTTGAGATGGACAGGGGGAGGGAACAAGTGCCAAACCTGGAAGGAATGGTCTGCTAAGGAGTCCCTCCTGCAAAAAGGCGCTTACAGCTCAAATGTCTCTCCTGCGTGCAAATGAGAAAAACTACTCCTGGAGGCTACACAGTTACTAGTTAAATCTATTATAAGTAGATTAGTCCTTGTGCTCGATTTCATGTTTTTACAGACAGTTGGTCAATGTACTTAGTTTCTCAGTGCCTTGGTTTCCACCCTTTAAAGAGTAAATAACAGAGAGAATAAATACATTGCAAATGGTGAGACAGTGAAATACCAGAGAACTGGAGCCAAATAACTGCCTTAAATTCTAGGTCATACTAGATCATGACCTGTGTGTTACAATCCACCTAAAGGCCTGTTCACAGGTGACCCTCAGCTCATCTGTCATGTTCTCCATGAAATGCTCAATGTTTATTGCTTCACCCATGAGGAGGTACAAGGGGAAGCCTTCTGGAGAGTGCAGGACATTGAGCTCGTCTTCCAGTCGCATGGTTTTCAATGTCTGGAAGTCTAGATGTTGCCTTCTGTTGTCAAAAGTCATATAATGTAGACCTCTTATTTGAGCACAGGTGTCAGGATCAGTCTCGGTGGGTCATTGCATCAGACTGGGCAGTGAAGTTCACACCATGGGAAATTATGTTATGGCCAGATAGCTACTGGGAGGCAAGCCATGACCTGAAGGATTGTCCTTGCCACCAAATTTTTCATTCTTCTTAAAACAAACTTTTATTCCTAAGCCTTCCCTTGAGCAGATGTCACTGGAGGTTGCATGTCAATATATGAAGTGTGGGGTGATAATATATTAGAATTTTCTCAGAAATAAAAATGTTTAAAATTTTCCAAATAGCTGTGTGAAAACTCCAAAATAAACTTCTACAGCTTCTGCTACTTTCTATGTGACTCTAAAATGGTAAGAAATACAAAGAGCTCAATTTTAATGGTTATATCTCAAGAATGAAAACAATAAAGAAATATAGACAGGATAGAGATGCAGGTAGGGACCAATTCAGTGGGCAAGAAGAAGGATGAAAGAGCTGTAAGAAACAGTCAGAGAATTATCTATCTGTAGCAGGCAGGAAAACTAACATAATGTGAAAAAATATTTAGAGATAAACTCTTTATGAATATTGATCCATATTATTCATGCCTTCCAAAAATGTGCTGGGAAAAAGAAGAGTCCCCTCCTTGTGAAATGCACTGTGAAAAGGGGCAAATATGGGACTGAAGAAAATGCTTGTTGTACATATGGTTGTGTTTCCTGTATTCTATTATGGAAACTAGTCTCAAATTATTTCTCCCCCTTACAATGATCAGCTTGTAATCGTGGTGTCTTTTGGTTTAGAGAAACGTGGCATTTTATGAAGAAGAATCCAAATGCAAAATCAGGTACCTGTAGAACCAAAGACTCCAGAAAGTCAGAATTTATGGTTCCTATAAACTCAGAACAGCAGTTCCTGCAAATTAGACAAAATGTAGCAGTTCAAGATTGCCAGTTTATCAGGTCAATTGAAAAGTGCATCACTCACCCAAGCTCCATCCAGCACCAGCTGGATTTGAGTCTCTGGCAAATCTATTTGGACAGTAGTGGTATGTGAACAAAACCCCAGGTGATCAGGTCTGCAGCACAAACCCAAAATGAGTTTGTCACTCTTTTAAATTCCCACATACACTGGTGGAAAATTGCTGGAAAATGAAATGAAGAATTGGCAGAAGCAGTTTAGTTTCCTGTCAGCTGCGAGGTGCAGACAGCCTTGCAAGAATATGATACATAAGCAAGCTCTTGTCAGTGTAATCTGGGTAGGCACAGCAGCATGAAAGAGAAGGTGCTCAGACATTAATGGTCCACAGCTGGAGTTCTGTTACGTGGCCTCAGTGGTCTCATCACAGCAGTGGGCATCTCTGTTGGCCTTCCCACCCTTTGCTTCCCAGGTGGGTTGTGCTCAAGGTGTTCATCCTACAGCTGATCACCCACATACAAAAACAGTGGGAATCTCCAGGCTCCTGGCAAGGCATAAGCATACTTGCCGCTGCAATGCAGGACCTCCAGGTTTCTCACGCTGCACAGTAGCTGGTAAGACTAATTTTGTTTAAATATGGGCCGAGCGCATTGTGGAACTGATTTTTGCTGGGCCTCAGGACATAGTCTAGGTTCTGTTTATGGCTTACAAGAAAAGAGGCGGGTTGAAATCAATGAGTTCTTTTTTCTGCTTGTTATAGAGTTAGGTGGTGCTGTTCACTTTCAAAGTGAGTCCAAGAACCTGACTTTGAGACAGACTTTATATTAATAAGACTGTGCACATGGTGAGTGATTTGGAATAGCTTCCCTTGAACAACTGTTTCTGCCGTAATTTCTGTTTTTTATCTGCCCTTGTTACTTGATAGTTTTCATTCTGCAAAGCCCAAACCTACACTTTCTTCTTCTGGCCTCCTTCTATAAGCTGGTTACAATTGGAGAGCTTGCAGAGGATGTAGAGTCCAATGGACTAGCACTGCAAATACTCAGTTTTGATGCTAGGCTGGGTTCCAGCTGCTCTCTCAGACTGTGCCAAGGTCCTGGGAGCTGCAGAAAAATAGGGGAGCAGAAAGTATGTGTTTATGCATCAGAGGGTTTCTCCTGAGAAGTGGTCAGTATTTTATTATTTAATTCCAGGGGGTATATTGAGAATCAAAGATGCAAAGTCTTTCAAGTGATCGGGCCCTTAATAAGTAGCAGCAACCCCAGTGTGACACACAAACTGGAACGGTGTGTGGGGTCATGCCTCTCATTCGGCAGCGAGTGACTTACATAAGGAAACCCCTGTGATTACAAACAGGTGTCACATCACTTTTTCTATTAAAGTGATCAAATGGGTTGAAATCCCCAGAGACTCTGTTATTGAGGTTTGTGCTTGGGGCTGCGTAGCCCAATTGACTGCAGTCTCAGGGGAGGGGGAGCTTTGCACAGGAAATGAACTCTGGTCAGCTGAATTTTCTTTAATAATTGCCTAAAAGTCTATTATGTGCGCACCACATCAAATAATTACAGGTCTCTCTCTTCTTTTTTTAACCTGTTACCTAGGTCTGTTTGCCTTGGAAAATCAAACTTAGTTATTTACTCCTTGAACTGGTTCTTCCTCTACCTTTACTGCATTCAGGGTTTTATCACTGGGCAGAGTAAAACCCCATGAAGGAAAAGTAGTCTTAAAAGTATAGTGATATGTTAGTTGCCTGGACAAGGTAAAGAGCACAGAAGTCAGGCTGTTGTTTTTTGCAGTGTTACTGATACATGACAGAAACCAATTTTTGGCGTTTACAGGTTTTACAAACTGTTCCTTTGAGCCATTTTCAGGTTCATCTTTCATTTTGCATAGGGCAAGGAGGTTTATTGAAAACAAAGCATTTCATTTCACAGTAACGAGTTATCACTCAGTGAGTTATTCCCGTGAAACCAGTGGTTGGTCGCAGTCTCTGGGAACCATCTTTTACCTCTTTGTGCCGCTCCTCCAGACTTCTCAATGAATAGGCTTCCACCTCCCTTATTGTGAAGGCAGGCCCAGGTTATGTGATTAATCTTTCTTCTGATTGTTCAAAACTAATGTAACCCAGGAGCAGTTTTAAAGCCAGCAGATAGCCTTTCCCCTGCAAGATGCCAATGCCCTTGATTGACCCCACCAGGTTGTTCAAGAGCCCAGCTAAAAAGCAAGTACCTACCCTTGAAAGCAATCCTAGGCCACAGCTTACATTAAGTGGTGGGTGGTAAATTAGTCCCTGATTCACAGCACTTCTTGTTGCTATTGCTCTGATACCAAAGGGTGGGAAATAACACACGAGCACAGGATTTCCCCTTGCAATCAAACGCTTTCTGACTTTGGCTCTGACAGATAACGTGCAGGTGCAGTGAAGCACACAGATGCTTGGAGGGAGTTTTGAATATCAATTTCTGTTTCAGGCTGGGGTTTTTGGTTGTAGTGTGTGAGTGTGATACAGTAAAAGCCACTACCACATTAAGCGATTGGAATGATTTCTTTGCATTTGAAGTAGTTGCACTCATCTTTTTGTATCAGGTACCATCCCAACTTTCCATGAATGCCCAATTCCCTTGTAATTAAGCTGTTCCGCTTCAGCCATAAATATGGTCAAAATATGGTATTTTGTAGCACTGCAGCCGTTGGATTGCAGTCCTTCTGCAGGTGTGCTGCAGTAAGCCATGGAAGTGCAGCTGCCATGATAGTGGGAGAGTGGGGCCCAAATTACTCCAGCTGCATAGCAATCAGGCTAAATTGCTGTTGGTTTGATCGAAAGGACAAATAGGTTGACAATAATACATGGCTGTATTGACAGACAGCCTTTTGCAACAGCTATATAAGCTGAATAGAAAAAAGGTAGGACAGGACTTTAGTGCATAGCCTAACAATTAGGTTGCCCGTTTCTGTTTTATTTTTCCACTAAATGCTATTATACTTGACATTTATGTGTGTTCACTGCGATAATTTTAAATTGCATTATTGGAATAAAGAATGGTATGTGAAAGCCACAAATGATAGCTCATTTAGTGTTTTCCTTGTGGCTTTGGCTCATCATGGTTTTTGACTTACAAGAGCCTTGGCTATTGTACAAGTGGGCACACTGGGGAAAAAAAAATACACACATTTTGGACCAGGTTTTTAAATGAGTTGAATCTTCTTTGCAGTGGAACTGTGTGGTCTGGGAGGGTGGGTTTGCAGATGGGGCATTTCTGTGGTCATAGGTTGTGGTATGTTGAGCATGAAACGTACTGTGGGGCAACTGTGTGACATGATGGTTTTCTGATATTTTCTAGTGTAGGCAAGAAGTTGCAGAGGGTTCATCTCTCAGAGGTCAGACTGTTTCAAAAGGCAACTTAGCCAGACAGGAAGGAATAATGGAAGAATTTGGAAAGAGAGGAAATTGAGCCGAGGCAAAGAATAGCTTGCAGCAAGCAAGTGACCTAAAAGGCAACAAGAAAAGGTAATATAAATACATTAGGAACATGTGGAAGGCAAGATAAAGTGAGAGGCAATTACTTAGTGTGGAAAGAAAACAAAACAAGATGGCTGAAAAAATTTTTATTGTCCTTTATTTCATTCTTCTGAAAGAAATTTGTGATATATTTGTGAAATAAAGTGAATAATTTTAACAAGGAGACAGGTGACCACATGAAAACAGGAGAGGAGAAAAGGCGACAAAACACGTAGATAAGTCAAACACGTTTAATTCAGAGGTGCCTGACTCAAATCACCTGTGAGTATTTGGGGAATGAACCACAAGGAGGGAAAAAGAAGCCTGAGAGGATGGTCAGCCAGTCAGCCTGACTCCTGTAGCCCAAAGGAGGACCCATTAATAAGCCTACAGAGGATAATAAGGAGATAAAAATAGACCATGTGAATTTGTCAAGTTTAAATTGTGTCATCCTGGTAACAGGTAAGAACTGCCAAGTGGATAAAAAGTAAGTAGTAGATGTGATACATTGTGAATTCAGTAAGGCTTTCGACACCATTCCAAATGACTTTTCCCAAGCAGTCTAGAGGAAAATGCATTAGGGTACTATCATTTTGAAGTGGGTGTAGAGCTGCTTGAAAAGCAGTAGAGTAACCTATTGATGGTTTGCTGTTGAGCTGGGAGAGCATTTCACTGGAATTTACCTAGGCATCGAGCACTGGCCTTTATTGTAATCAATATTTTCAGTGAGTCGGATGATGGAGGATAATCTACCCTTCTAACATTTCCTATTGATGCCAGGCTGGGATGGGTTACAGACACTTTGAATTGCAAGATTAGAATACAGAGTGACATGGATATGCCTGCCAAATAGCCTCAAGTCATTAAAATGAAGTTAAATAAACACAAATACGAACTACAAGACTGAAGGGAAAAAAAAATCAAATGCAGAGATATAAAATGGGAAATATTTCCCTGGGCAGCAGCAGTACACACAGGGACCTGCTGTTAGAGTGGATCATAAACTAGATAGGCATTGTTGATGCTGTTGTAAAGATGTAAGGGAATTTCATGTGGGGGCGTATTTATAAGAGTAGCATAAACAGGATGTGGGAAATAGTTATTCTGCTATATATATTTTTTTTGTGTGCTTTGAGCCACACTTCAAGAATGGTATGCACAAATCCAAGAGAATCTAGGGGTAAGCAAGAAGAATGACAAGAGTTAAAAAATAAAATAAAATAACCCTGTTGGAAGAGTGAGTCCGTTTGATTTAAAATGGAAGGATTTCAAGGCATCTCCAGTGCAGAACAGCTTCTTAGAAAATGGAGAGCGGTGAGTCAGAAACAGAGTAAGAGTGAAGGGACTTACTTTTCAGTAAGGAATTTTTAAGTTTATTAGCAGGAAAAAACTTTATGATTCTAAGAAAAACTAAGCATTGGAACAAGCTTGAAATGGTTGATAGCAGAAATAGGAAATATGGCCTTGTTTGGTTAAGGATATTATGGCCAAAATGGTGCTGCTCTTTAATAGCACTGCAGAAACTTAGGAATTGTTTTCAATATCCACCATTCAGGAACTCTTGCAGTTATCATGGTGTGACCTAAGGGCAAATTGTTGACCAAGGCAGCTTCCATTTTTTGTGACTCACTCTTCACCCATCCTCAGATCTAGGGCAAGATTGCAGTTCATCAGGTGCATCTTTGCAAAAAGGTTGGGTTTTTCCTTACTCTTAGCGGGCTATTCCCATTCAGTATCCCAGATTCTACATACGGAAAACCTACAGTTGTTGATTCTTGATGCTCAATGATGGTTTAATGACAGATAAGAACAAATAAAAAAAAAATAAAAAAAAAAACAGGAAAAAAAAGAAAATGCAATGAAACCATACATATTGTATTGCATGTAATATTTATATATACTACTATAGCATAACACAAAATATTACTTGACTTGACCAAAACTAAACTTGACTTGAAATAATGTAGTGAGGGCAGTTTGCACTGCAGATTTCCAGATGATAATTACCTCTGTTCAGTGCCATTTGCCTGTAAGCAGGGTGGAAGTGCATGAGTAGAATGGTGTTGTGCCTGAGCCAGTGAATGAAAACCTGGTCCTACTGATATCAGTGATCATAGTTCTGGTGCCTTCTAAGGAGGGAAGATTGTACCAAAAAGGAGTAGAGAAAGGCAGCCAGTTTGAAACTTAGAAATAACAGTATGTCACAACAGCTATACCTGAAGTCCCAAAAATAGGTGTCCAGTCTGAGCACCCATGTTTGTCAAGCCTGGGGATGGACTGTGCTGAGACAATACAGGCCTTTTTTCCCAGTCACTGTCAGGAGAAGTTAACTATCCTTCGTAGTATGACACTTGAAGGGTGTTGGACAAAGGTCAGCACTTGCAGTCTTTGCTGGCTGAAATGTGTAGAGGTCACAGGCAATGTTTCAGTGAAGCTGAATATCTAACCTCACAATCCCACCCAGGGACAGAAATTCCTCTTTCACCTTACATATATGAGGAAGATACAGTAGTAGGTTCTGTGATTCTATGATTCTATTAAAAATTATCAGGGATAAATATCATTTGCACCTTACAGATGTCTTACAGAGGGAGGTTTTCTGGGAAAGGAATTTCAGTAGTCCCTTGTGAGTTCAGCATACACTGAAATGGATACATTGTTTTTGGGGAAAAAAAAAAAGAAAGCTGTTCTGATACAAAATTGTTTTGGATCAAAAATATTTTATTTGATCAGTAAATGAAAAAAGAAAATCAGTTCTGTCCTTCTTTTGGTCCTAGCTGCAGGCTACAGTATTGGCTAAGCACTGAGAGAGTGAGGGGGTTTTATGACATTTTAAAGAAAGAAAACTAATTTCATTTGTAGAATGTTGCTTTTTTAACACTTCTGTTTATGAGAAAACAAATGCATAATGCAATATAGATCTTTTTATGGTGCAAATTATGTTTGAAATTGAAATGCATTCCATTTCAGAAATTGTATGCTGTTCTGAAAAGTTAAATATGAGCTTGAAAATGTGGAAATAAATTAGGTCTTTTCATTCTCTCACTAGTAAACTTTAACAAATAAAATTTAATACCCTTGAAGGACAAATGATTGAGAGCACTGAAAGCAGAAAGCCTCTATGGATTTGGGTCGTGCACTCAATCATTTCTTCTAAACTTAAGCATAGCTATGAGAAACACCCTTAGTTCTTTATATGTTAAAGCCTGGATCCGAACTCCATACTTTTGTCACAGTTTGATATTGAGAGATAAATCACTAAACAGAAATTTCCATAAAGCCTCATTATAGAAGGGGTTTCTGTTAGTATTGATTAATTTTATGATCTACTGCATGCTCATCATTGATCAGATGAAGTTCTCAGCCTGCTAAATGTATTCTACGTGCATCAAGTGAAGTTGGTATTTATGAAATCAAGTACACTGAAACTCAGACAGTTGTGCCTTTCCCAAACATAGTTTGAGCTTGGTACATTATGAAATTGTAACATGCATTTGTAATCACAAACCCAATTAAGGAAATTACTGATTTCTGAAAATGGACTTCCGCCCCATTGAAATCCACAGTACTTAAAATTATGCTTGATTCTGTTAAGCTTGTGCTTTAATTTGCCTGAATGCTAGCCGTGATTTAATATTTATGTTTCAGTATCTGAAAGAAAGATGCTTGATTTTGTTCAATGTACACAGTTAAGCTTTTGGATTCCTATTTATGAAAAAAAAAACCCAAAACTTTTCACTTTGATGCATTATTATTATTATTAAAATAAAACTTTTGAGCCTGACAGAACTGCAAAGTCGGCTTGACACATTAGCACACGTGTGGTCTGAAGTAGCCAAAATGGACTCTGAGATACAGAAGTTGCAATCTCCTTTGGTTGAACAGAACAAGTAATAAAGAACATTCTTTAATGGCTTCTTCCCAGAAGGACGTGATTCTTCTTTTATTATATTTTCCTCATTCAAGGGCATGCTCAGATTAAAGAAGGATTTTATAAGGTTTTTCAGTGCTATTGATCAAAATAAATGCAGGCGGTGGTGTTTTTTCCCCATCTGCAACTAGTCAGAAAAATAAACCCATCAAATTGTAAGCACTTTGGTCACAGTGATGTATTTATTTCTACTCAGGTTTGAGTGCTATACCTCATATCTTTCAGTAAAAGCAAAATGGAGAAAGCTTAAGAAAAGGTAAAGGAGGAAGAGTGTTTTCTTGGTTCAGACTTGGAAGTCCTTACTTCCAACATGAAAATCTTATTGTGGTTTGGGCAAGATGAGTAGTTTTTGCCTCATATAAAATAGGGATTTTCTGTTTGTAATCTCTTTTGTCACTTAAGGTTTGTCACTCTCCTTGTAGAGGACGTTCTTAGACAATTCTTATATAACCCTTAATGGTCAAGGTACAGGAGTGGTTGCAGCTCTAATAATAAACGCATTTAATTTGGAGAGCCATATGTTGTGTCTAAGCTTAATGATGAGGGAATATTTTTCATAAAAATCTCAGTTTACTCTTATTGCAACAAGAACAAAGAATTCCTTCTGGAAGAAGGAAAACAACTGGGAAAACCACAACAAACCACAGCAGGTTCCACTTCAGAGAGGCAGGCATTGAGAAAAGCTTCTAAAGCTCATACAGTGGGCACTTCTGTGGGTAAAATGTGATCGAAACACTGTGTGATAGGCTCATCTTCATGCACTACACACCTATCAGTTCAGTTAACCTCCCTCTGTCTGATGAAATAATTACATTGAGAGCATGATGATGCTCCATTTTAAGCCTGCCATTGCTGATGGCTTATTATTTTGTCTACTTCAACTTAAAAAAGTGCAAAGAATGTGAAACCTGAATGCACAAACCTTTGGTCCCACTGGCAGACAGTCTGATTTACCAGATTTCCTCTAACAACATGACTGGAATATCTGAAGAGGAAGAACAATCGTGTCTTGGAAGCAAAAAATGAACACCTGATTTTGCCCTGTGCAGACAGCTCATTTGACGCATGGAGTGCTTTTTTCTGTGTGTGCCAGAGGAACCTGGGCTGTCCCTGTACAGCTGTTCAGAGGAGGATCTGACTCCTCTTGCTCCATACCTGGTCTTCTGACAGATTTGCTGAATACTAGACTTTTCAATACCTGTATCTGCTTTACCCAGGTAGCTCTGCTGTCTTGCGGCATGACATCCAGAGCTCTGCAGTACACCCTTTGCACTGCATGGGCATAGTTCAATCGTCTTAAGTTGACTTGTCTACTGGACTGGATTTACTCCACTTGGATTAGCTGGCCCTTTCTTTTAGGCTTGTTTGTCCTTAAAACTGTAAATCCATCTTAAAAAGTAAGTTTCATGAGAGTGCTCTGTCTTAGCATAGTTATATTGTCTATTCCAAGAATTGTGGTGAGACAAATTCACCCTTGTGTCTTCTGTTAAGATGTTTATGGTCCATGTTACATTGTTGGTCAATATGTTTTCCACTGTGTGACTTCCAAAACACTGAAGATACTTGATCATATTCAAACAACATCAGAGTTGACTTACAACAGAAGGATGAACTCTCCCTTATTTGGAGATTTTAGTTATATTCCAGCTCTAATACAGCGCCCATCCTTTTTAATGTCTTTGAATGCATTAAGAGATGGTCAGCATCTGTCTCTATGGCAGGAGAATGAGATAAATATTATAACATTTCCAGTAGTTGTATGCTATAGAAGAGCAATGGGTCTTAAATTCAGATTGGGACAGTGCAAGTTTTTTTCCTTCCTTCCCTCTGCCTTTGCTGATGAGCGGATCCCTTATGCCACAGAGCACAAGAGGGTGCTGTCTCTTGAACCACACTGAGAAGGTCTATCTTTAGTGAAGGGGATGTTTAAGAGACAAAACCTTCAGTCCCAGTTCTGTGTAAATGCTCTGAGTGAGCTCATCAAAGAAGCTGGCAGATAGATAAAGGCATCTCACACTATACAGTCCTTTAGTTTTTCTTCTGTGGTTCATTCATGTCAGATCTTGTTTCTTTGATGATTTTCTTCTAGTTCTCTCCATCTGTGTGGAGAGAGTTCTCCACAGCTGAGAAGGATGAAATCTGCAATTTGTTCATGGTCGAGCAAGGCACTTAGGCAGTAGTAGTTTAATTAGAATTAGAAAAGACCACCATTGTGGTTTGGGTTGTCTTATTATAGAACATTAAAGTCCCAGTAAATGGCATGTCCTTTGGTTAAATGCAGAAGTTTCCAGAATAGGAAAATCTTGGCTGCCAGAACCATTGGGCATGCTAACTTAATAAAGCAGTCAAAGCCATTGTTTACCTAGCTATATTCCCAAAAATACAGCCTCTCAATTCCCTTCAACTAAAAAGTCAATATTTTTTTTTAAAGTTTTTTAACAAAGACCCCACTGGACTTGGTTCTGTACAAACACAGAGCAGACAGATGGTCCCTGCCATGGAGACCTTACATTTTTTCTTGGTGACTTTCTGTGTTTTCTCTGATTTGGACATAAGCACTGGCAGGCCAGAAGATCTTGTTCACTCCTCCTTCCCCCACTACTTTCATATTTGTATGACAATCAGCAGAGATTTGGACTTTTGGGGTTTTTTTCTGTTCTTTCATAACCCAGTACTACTTTATAAACTCTTTCAGAGTCTGAATGGTGTTGAGTCAATGCAATCCTTCCTTGTTACTGCATCTCCTAAAAGCTCTATCAGTCTGGTGATTGTCTGGTATGTTACTTCTCATCTTCAAGAAAAGTGGCCTTCTAGATGGAGGTAGAAACTTTCAATATGTGAAACACTATGGAAAATTACTCTTTGATGTTGAGTGAATTTTAAGATCTACAATTGTACTGCTTCATGTTACTAAAACACAAATATAATATCAGAGTTGCTATCTTTTATAATAAATTAAACCTTATTTTTGTCTTCAAGAGAGTAATAGTTCATACAGGCTGGAGACGTATAAAGGAAGTCACTCGCATTTTGTTGTGGAGAAGAAATTTCTTCTCTTTCCTTTTCTTTCCCATCCTTTTTACTTGATTTGGCCATAAAGTTTTATGCCTTTTTAAAACTTCCCACAGCATTTTTGCTCTGTTGTTCTGGTCTTTACTTTCTCTCTGCCGTCACCTCTCTAAAGGTGAGAAAAGAAGGATGAGCTTAAGCCTTTTTCCTTTCTTTCATATTTACTGGGGAAAAAAGGAAAGAGAGGAAAAAGGGAAGACAGAAGAATCAGGAAAAGATTAAGGAAGAGAGTAGGGAAAAAGACAACTTTCTATTTCACTATGATTTTTCTAAAATTTTTATTTTTCTCTGAAAAATTAACACAGAAAATATCTTTTTTTTGAAAAAAACATATTGAAAATGTTTGAGTGTGTTGGTTTGGGTTTTTTTCTAAGCTTTATTTTTTTCCCTTAATTTTTCTTTCTATTTTTCTTTTTATCTGTTGAGGTGTTCCAAGATATGTCTAATATGTCTCTTTCCAGCAGATGCCACTGAGAGTTCTAGTTCCCTACTCACTCATATTTGGCTGTAGAGTAGCAAACTGCAGAATATACTTTCCACCCTGATGTATGTGTATCTGAATGAATTGCAGATAGTAATTTCATTGGTACAGGGGCTGCATCATTTGCTTTGTATGTTTGTACCACACCCAGCACAGCACGATCCATTAAAACCAGGATCGTGCCTGTCAGACTTTTTATCAGCTTGTTGGTCTTCTTAACTTCAATATCTACTCTATCTTTCCCTATTTTCTGCCTGTTTCTCCAACGCTGCCCAGTCTTCTGAGTGCTTAGTCTTCCTCTGTGCCTGCCACACTCTTCTCTCCTTATAACCACTGCCTCTTTTTGGTCCCCAGAAGCCAGGTTCCTTCCTTGCTTCACCTTCCCATCTTTTCTTCCAGCTTCTTCAAGTCACAGATCTCCCTGCACTGTGGTGGCTTTCCCAGGGAGCAGTGTGATACATGGTCACGGTGTTTGAGTCATCAGCTCTTGTACACACTGATAATTAAAGGGTTAGAAAAATAATGCAGTGTTAAGCATAAAGGATGTCAGATTAAAGGTTATACAATGAATTCAATTAAACTGACAGCAGGAAGCTGGGGAGGAAGGGGTTCAATTTCTTATCCCAACTAGCAGTTATTTTACCTCCCTAGCTATCATTAAAGAGGAAAAAAAAGATAAGCCCTAGAGACATCCCTGACTGCCAGTGCAAATATTCTCATGAAAGTACAGAAAAATCCTTAGCACGTAGATAGGACTTATACCTTCTAAGCAATGTACTTGACAGTCCTTAATCCTGTTGACTTAAGGCATTCTCTGAATATTCTTTTTACATTTCTGTAAGAATGTCTGAGAAGTGGGACAGGCGATTTTCTATCAAAAATGGTACGTAAGCATCAAATCCATTTTGAAGCTTGCAGATGTAGATTGTTGTGGAAGTAAATTGAGGGTGTTCTGAAGATAAGAGGAAACATCTTAGATGCAATTCCATATAATAAGGGTATAATATAAATAAAAGTCAACTGGTTTTGTAAATTGCAAACAAAGTGTGTCAACTTTTGGCTTCCCCATGCTGTAGTTGACCATATGATTCAGCATGAATGTAGTCGCATTTATAGATGTTAAGGTCAGAAAGGACTATCCCAACTGAATTGCTGCATGAAGAGGTCATTAAACTTTCCTCTCACCTTCCTATATTCACACCAATGACAGGGATTTTAAAACATACTGGGAAGAGCAAAACCAAGGAAGAAAAATACAGATGCAGTATAGCTCCTTTTCTGTGGTCTAAGTGCTAATGTTGTAGAAAAAGAAATGCTAAGTAGGTAATTCTGGTTTGTAATTGGACTAAATATGATCATGTACCCTTTCCATGTGATGAAGGGGATGGACAAAAAATATACTGTCTTTTTATATAGAGGTATTTTAAACAAGCCTCTTTTCTATTTTCTTACAGAATTTTAACATCAATTGGGAAATTCTCTGGTTCCTGGCTGCCCTGCCTGCTCTGAACAGCCACTGCATGCCATGTGTATGTCAGCCCATTTGGTTGTGTTGTAAAGTGCTGGAGGTGGCTTAAATTTACATATTAAGACACCTAAATATCAGAGTCTGCATGACTGTGTAAACTCCCATTACATGCTATGCAGATCTAGCCAATACAGTCAGTCGTGCCTAGAGAACTAAAGATGATTTTCAGACTAATATAGGTCCTTAATTTTAATTTAAGTTGCAAGTTGAATCCCACCCCTAGTATCCCACCACCATCTGGTGACAGTCCCTAATAACCAGGCACAGATTTCCTGGAGAAGCTGTGGGATTTTTAGCCTTGTTTCCACCCCGCTGTACCCACACGTGGCTGTGGGCATTTGCCCTGTCTGTGTCAGGTGGCTCATTTAGGAAGCTAAAGGGAAGCTATGGCTCTGTGAATAGTTTCCCAATCACATCAGGGTTAAGGAGATGGAGAGAGCTTAAGTTTTTCCCCACTTGAAGCTCTCAATCATGTAAAACCTGCCTTCATCAGCATAGCATCGTTTCCACCTCTGATATTCCAGATCATTAATTATCTCTGCCATCACTAGTGAGTCTGACCACCTCCTCCAGCCTGTTCCTCTTTAGGAGTGAACTATTATTAAAAGATACTTTGCTCCCTACCCCAGAAGAGGTGCAGCAGCACAAGTGACATTGCCAGGAGATCAAGGACAGCATCATATTAGTAACACAACAACTCCCTGTTCACAGAGGAGAAGAAAGGAAATGAAGAAACATACTGTCCTTGCAGCAATTTCAATGTTATTTTATAGCTCCCCAGAGTGTGCCAGGCATTTTCCAGATGTGAAATACTCAGTCTTCACTTTCAACAGCTTCCCACATAGTCCTAACTAAACATCATTGCAGCACATAGTATGGCAGGTCAGAGAACATTTCCTTGTGGTTGAAGACCAGGGAATCAGCTTGTCCTAGTTGTGTCACAGCCGCTGGTCCTCAGCCTGGTCCTCAGACAGCTTGCCTGCCTACAGTCATCTTGAAGGTCAAAAGGGGCTTTTGAAATCACTGTTCATGAGTGTCCGGGTTGGAGGGAAGTAGCTGTTATTCCAGTTGCTCACTCTAAAGAGTTGCCAACTCGATTGAACCCATAGGGAAAAATAATCTTCTATTAAGCTTTTTATTTGTATTTACTGTATTTTGAGTCACTTTTTTTTAGGCTGGTAGACCCTTGGCTTTATTCTTTTCTCATGTGAATTGGATTTTCTTTATAGAAAAAGTGCTGACATTGCTAACAATATTATTTTAAATGTATTTTACATATCTGAGAGGTTCATTAAAAATCATTATAGTTTAACAATCATTCTTTCTAATGTAAAAGCCAATACATTTCACATACCATCTGGAACTAGGCAGCGACTTTTCTCAATTATGTTAGGCATATAATTGAACCAAATGGAAATAATAGTTTTAGAAAATATTTTGGTGACAGTTCTGGCACTTTGCTAAGCATAAAAATTTCTGAAAAACGTCAAAATTATTTATCATACTTTCATCTGCTTTCAAATAATGCCTTTTTTCTTGATGGCTTGTTTGTTAGGTTATAGAAAAGTACTACTCTCACAGGGATGGCTATGTTATGATATTTTTATTTTATTGACTCCTGTAGTACCTTCCTCTAGTTTCTTTTTCAAAGCAATGACTCCAAAACAAACCTAAAAGCAAGCTGTACTCTTTGCACTGCTATAGGTGGAGTATGTTTTTGTGACGTTCCTCTATACAGATACCACTTTATGAAATACCAACATCTTAGATATTCTTAATGCAATGGAATAATGCAGAGCACACTGAAGTTAATCTGGACCCTACCAGTTACCAGCAGTGTGAGTTTGCTGCCTGCTTGCACCCAGGTGCTAAATTCTTGTCCTGGAAGTCCCAGAGAACAAATAAGGCACTGCTCAGTAGAAGAAAATAATGTAGAGGCAGCAGCCATTGACAGTCAGACTGTAAACATAAACCAACCCATTTTCTGGGAAATACAAATTTTATTTTAGCTTTTCCAGAAGTTTACCTTTTCTCCCTGTGTTATTAGAAAAAGGAGATGTAACTTCCCATTCATTAATGTACTTGGTTGCAACACCTTGATGAAGCTAGCAAATGAAGGCACAGAGTCCCTTGTTCTGTGGCAAGACAATAACAAACAAGTGGCTTTTAAGATAACCTCTGATTCTGAGCCCCAGTGGGAGATACTGAAGGTCAGTGTTTTTCAGAAGTAACAAGCTCAATTAAAGCGATGGGTTACCCAAACCATGACACCAATAAAAGATGCCGATTTTTAAAAAATATAGGCACTGACTATGCTGTTTCTTTCAGGATTCTTTAATGACTGGGTATACTATTGTAAAGGATAAGTTTCAGGACACTGGAGTGTATGTGACCATGTATCATTGCAAATGATGTAGTGACAGTTCTTGGGCGCATCTCCAAACAAAGCAGAGAAACAGAGAGCATCAGTGTCATTTCAACCAGATAAAGTGTGTTTTATCTACGTATATTTCAAGAACGACCACATTGGACCAGAGCATTACCTAGAGAATTCCGTTAAAACAACTAAACTCAGAATAAATTCACCATTCTGTGGGTAGATACTATTCCCGACAGTCTTTCGATGAACCTGTCTTTTTCTAAGTGCACAATCAGTTAGCTTTAATTCTATGAATTTTTCTTGATTCTTGAGGTTACCATATTACCTGACTCTTTCTTGATGTACAGCAGTCTTTATAGAAACCCAGATCTTAAAGAAAACTCATTTCTGTTCCACAGTTGCTGGGAAAACATAGCAAGGAATTGTATTTAGTTTGCTTTTCTATAAGGACTAATAGTTTCCAAAGTCAGGGATTCCTGACAAACCATACCTCTCTAACTATGAGCAAACTTTAATCTGACAGATTCACAGATACTAGGGTGAACCATGTAGCATTACCTGTCAGACCACTTGCATGTTTCAGATAATAGTCTGGGATTCACTTACAAAGCACTTTGTATAATAAATTATAATTCTGCAACTCATACAAAGAAAACAATAGAGCTGATACACCGACAGCAAGCAGTACAACTCAGTAGACAAATGCGAAAACAGTGCAACACAAAATAATGCTATGACACACCTTTTTTGGTGCCTCAGTCAGTGAATCCTGCCATTGATCTCCCCTAGATCTCCCCTGGCTTGTGCTTTACAGAGAAGCTAGGCTAAAAATTTCAGGGCAGAAGTTTGGCATTTACTCCACCCAGTGGAGAACATTTGGCTACAGCTCCAAGAGTGCTGAAAAAGGTAATTTTTTTTATTAAATAGCAAACAGATGATTTTGGTACTAGTGCACCAGGAATGTCATAGGATATTTAAACAGTGTAATTGAATAGAAAAGGCCATCTTCAGAAAAACAAGCCCTTCACAGGAGACAGATGGAGTTCTGCTGGTACCTTATAGGTTTTTGGGTGGCACCATCACCTCTGTTTGGGCAACTGAAACAAGCCTGAAGAATGGGATCTAAACATTGGGCATCTAAACATGAGCCAGCCCACTAAGTTCCCATGATAGTGAAGATTGTTGATTACGTTAGTGGAGCCAGAAGAGTTCAGATCACCCTAAGACAGAAATCTATGTCTAATCAATTGAACTGTGCCCAAAACTCCATTAGCTGCATTGACTGGATCTCCATGGTGTATAGTGGGAACTCGGAGATATAGTTTGCATGGCCACACTCAGGCATCAGTCTACAAGCCCAGTCCCACCCTAAATGCTGTGTCATGCTTTCTACCTATTTTGTTCCTAGGATCACGTGAGACTGCATATGCAGTTCATTATAGCCTTGTGGAGGTTGTCATAGTGGAAGTGGCAAGTTTTAACACAAAATAAAATAGGGTTCCAAAAACTACCTGAGAGAGATTTAGGTATTGTGTGATAATTATACTTGCCTTTTGCACATAAAAAATCATCAAAAGGGAAACAGTTAATGAAATGGTTGTCCCAGTTCAAGGTTTATTTAAAGTTCATGGCTGAGAATCTATTGAGGAGACCAGAACAGATATTGCTCTTCCCCCTGCTCCTCTGTTGTTTCACAGCCATCTATACATTGAGGAGGAATTCAGTGCGGTTGCTTAGCTCACACATTTAGGTTTTCTTCACAGCCCTTGCGGCAAAAAACAGCACTTCCAAATGAGAGATGCAGTGCTACTTCATGTTAATGAAATGGATGTGACAGCAACCTGAAAACGTCGCTAATCGCAACTCTGCCTGGGGATACGAGACAGAAAAGCATTATTCCTGCCCTGTTTGGTAGGGTATTAAATACTGATTAGACTTCAGTGAAAGTACCAGGTATAAGAGAGAAAATGAGCGATCCCTGTTTCAAGCGGTGCTTCCTTTTGTTGCAGTGGGTAGTTTAACCTGTTTAGGATCTATTTTTCTAGCTATAAACATGTCTGCAGGTGATTGAGAATTACTAACTCCTTAGCACAACTCAACACTTGGATCTCTTAGCCTCCATTAGTCACAGTTCTACTCCTCCTCAGAAACGCTGTTTCCACATCTTTTTTTTTTTTCCCCTTTTCCAAGCAAGCGGGCACTGCCATCCCGTTGCTCAGTGCAACACATCGTAACAGCTGCCTCTCAGACTTTTCATTGTGAGGCTTGGAGGGCTTTCGGAGAGAGGGGAAACTTCTGCTCATCCTTAAATTGCCCTGGGAAGTGGCAAGTGGCTTTCTGCTGAGCCCTAAACTTTCCACCACCTCTCTAGCAAGCTCAGTTCAGCCTGAGGAATAAGTGAATGACGAACTCAGAGGTGGTGCGAGATGCTTTCTAAGCCATGCTTAATTAAAAGTGTAAAACAAGAAAGAATAAACCTTTCTGTCTTTCTCAGATCCTTTATAAGAAACCAAATAAAATTTGTTAACTTCATTGAACCTCGCGCTCATTTTTACTGACACTTTTAGGCAATTCATTAAGACTACATCTAGTGACAATTAAGGAAAGTTCAATAGGAACAGATTATGCTCTGGGCTTCTCAACAGTTACCAATAATTATGTTAGAATGAAAGAACTGTTCAAAATCCAGAATAGGGTATATAGGGTATGAAGAAAGGGTGCAGTGAAGGTGAACGTTTGGGTAGCAGGAGTCCTGTGATCTCCAGCTATCCTTGGGAAGTCACTTGTTTCTATGTCCCTTTGTTCTTCTCTAGTCTTTTTTTTGTTGTTGTTGTTGTGGGGGTTTGTTTTTTTTTTTATGGTAGTACTTAATGGCAAGGAGTGCCTCTTGGTAGATGTTTACATGACAACTAGTCCACAGACTCCAATTTCAGAAAGGGCTGTAGGCAAAGTTATAAGGATCATTAATTATCTCGTTCAAAAGTAATTGCATTTTTTTGGATGGGTAGCTTGTTTGCAGAACTATCAATCTGGTAAATAATAGCATCTTTGCATATTAAAAAATCTAAAGAACAAGGAAAGTCTCTGCCCTGGAGCATTTGAAGGATACAGTAGCTAATGCAAGACCCTCCTGGGTCTGTATTGCTATTTCTACTTTTTTTTTTAGGTGCTGTTGACTCAAGGGAACAGACAATAACATGTCCTGTTCAGTGAACTTAGTTCAGTTTAAAACCAGCAGCTTTTTCTATGGTACTCATGGTGATACTGAGCCCCCTCATCCTAAATTCATTGAAAACCTACAATGAAGTGGAGAGTGAGTCTAGCGAGATGTAAGGATTTCAGGGATTCTGAGGTGATGTTGAACACTTTTTTAGTATTTCCCACTCAGGGAACATGAAATCTAATGGCCAAAATGCTTAAGCGAATTTAAGCATCACTATAAGTGTCAAAAGCTTTTGATTCACATGTGACCATTATGAAAAAGAGTTTGATTTTATACTTTCTAGGTTCTTTGTTGCACAACTGTTTGGTCTGCTTTCAGGATTGTGATTGTTCTCTTCAGCCTTTGAGTATTGAGGTCAGCAAGGGACCAAGCTGTTTCTAGTTGTCCTTGAAATGCAGACAAGAGGAGGTTTTGTGATGGCGTGCTCCTTCCTCTGGCATCTATTGTTTCTTTTGAAAAGGGAAATAAAGCAAAATGTTCAGTTTCAATACAACATTTAAACCTGTGGGATTGTTTTCTTTGAATCTGAGGTAGGCAGGTGAATTTCTAAAGCCTCTGAGGTAGTTTTGAAGGCAGGAAACAAATGTAAGTGGTTTTATGTCATGCTACCGTGTGGCATTTATGTAAACAGCCGTTTGAATTGCTAGGTGCTTGGGAAATCTAGAAGTGCACTTTTGAGGTACAGAAGCCTTTTTTTTTACCTTGTTAAATCATTTCTGAGTCCACCCTGAAGTGGTGCATCCCTTGTTTTAAGCAGAGGGCAGCTGTGGGATCTTATTAAAAAGGGTATGTTGAGGAGAATCCAAAGTGGGTCTTCTCAGCAAGGGAAGGTCAACCAGGAGCCGGGGAGCCAACGGGGCTGGCAAGGTAGGGCAGAGCAAGGCGAGTAGAGCTGCTCCTGGGATGGTAGCCAGGGCCTGCCAACAGGTCACGTCTCCAGACCTGTCTGTAGGATGAGATAGGTCCACAGTCAAACCAGAGTTCAAATCAGCAGGTCGAGACTGGTGGGGCACATGGCCAGGGTCAGGTGTAGCTGCAGCATCGCTCAGACAAGGACCCAGAATGAGGGCTGGAGCAAAGGGGAGGCCCCTGGTGGAGCCTCTCTCAGCTTGTCTCACACAGCCCCTTTCCCAGCAGCCTGTTCCCAGGCTGCAGCTGCACGACATCCGAGCTGGCCCAGAGCACCACCAGCCAAACCCTCAGAGATGGGTTGAGGTTTTGCAGAGGCTGTTGGTGCACTCATGGTCTGGACACACTGGTGTCTGGTACCAACTCTCCCAGCTCCCAGGAGGACTGGGGAAGGGCTGGAATGTCTTGGCCACTGCAACTATGTCCACCAGCCTGTTAAATAAAAGTAGAGATGATCCCTAGTCTTTCCTCACCATGTTTCAGTGTGGAGTATTTAAGTGGAGAGACGCGAATAACTCCTGTACTTTCTATGCAGAAGGTAATATTTTTGGCATCTTCACCCTATTGCTGTAATGGATGAGTCAGAGATGACAATGTGTCCTCCTTGGTGGACACATGATTTTGTTGAAAGATGCTCTCTTACGTGGAGAGCATGTATTAACTCAAGGGAGGTTTTCAGGTCTGAAGTGCTGCTGTTCAGTCTCTGGTGTCAGTCCAGATGGCCTTTGCTTTCTGTATGTATGTGCTGAAGTCACGTTCAACTAAAAGTTAGACGGGTGCTTGTGCTGTGCTACTCTGGAAATGCAACCTTTTGCTCCAAATGGTGAGAGAAGAAAAACATGAACTATAAAATATAAGATATAAAATTTGCTACTTATTTTTATTAGAGACTACACAATGCTATTTGTATATGTATCAAAAATATTCAGGAGAACTGTTTTACTCATAACTTCTGCAAAACCACTGTGCGGTTATGAAGGAAAGGTGACACTTTACTACACTATCTTTGAATGCTTTGCTATATCTTCATGAGACACTCCAAGAACAACGTAAGAGAACAGATGGCACACGACACCATACAGCATCCTTATTCTGATGTAGCAGCAGTACAGATCTGATCTCTCCCTCCAGGGCTACTCTAGTATCTCATGAGAGCTCAACGGATGGGCTCACAGCGAGACATGATGAGTCGTGATTGGCACTGCTGTGATTCTAGAGATACTCTGGAGAACCTGTCAACACCATCAGAGATTACTTGATGTTCCCTCTTCTGTGGCAAATCAGACTAATCTGTTTCTACTTACATGGTAATACAAAAAGTTCGGTAACTCCATCCCTATTTTTTTTTTATTATTTCAAAGCAAGCTTTGAAAGCAGGCTGCTTTATGATATAGAGGATTACAAGGTCAAAAGCTGCTGAAGGCTCATCTATTTAGGGGTTAAAAGGACAATAGAGATTTATATGGGTAGGTTAAAGAGAGGTGTCTCAACACATTTGTATCTGCATGCAGAATGCATGTTCATAGCGGTGTTGCATGGTGTAGATATGCAGTGGTATGTCACAGCTGCAGCCAGTTTGGAGGGATGGAGAGGTCAGACTTTCTACGTTCTCCAAGGAAAGGACTTTAGGAAATCAAGGATATGCAGAGCGAAACTATGCTAGAAATACAGACTCATTTTCTGATCAGTCTATTATAAAAACATAATTTGTTCACTGCAAAATTAAAACCTTTTATTTTTTGCCTTGATATGGAGAAATGGGAAGTAACATTAAACAAAGGCTATTTTTAAGAACTTAAATAGGAACTCCTTCCTTGAAGTTTGCGGTGTTGCCTTTGGTGAGAGGGACTGAAGTTGAAATCTAAGGCCCTTTTTTGAAATGTTTTTGAGTTCACAAAGACTCTGTGCTGATCTTTCTTACTCAAAACAAAACATTGTGCCTGTGGAGGGGAAAAAAGAAAATGGAAGTGGTTAAACCCTCAAGAAAAGTTCTAAGCTTCTAAGTAAGCTGCTGAAAATGAAAATTTATAGCAGCCAAAAGTTCCTTTCTTGTAACATTGATAAGAAAGAGGAGAAACCTGGTGTGACATTGTTTGTGTATGGAGCTGACAGAGCTCCCCTCTTCAGTGTGGAAAATCAGAGCTTGCAGGAAGTTAGAAAAAAACACGAAGGAGGTCTTAAACTTTTAGGAAAATGTTACCCATGAGAGGTAACATGCTTGTCTGAGACTGCACAGGGAAAGGCAAACAGAACAATGCACAATCTCTGCAGCAGGCTTCAAAATGGCGGGGAACTCAAAATCATTGAACTGTTGTTAATAAATGAAGAGATCATGCCATACTGTAATCACAGAACAATCCCAATCCATTATTTTGCCCAGTAATTTTAAGAACTTAAATTTGGGTTTGGATAATGTGATAATAAGTAGCCTAATGAGCCAGGTACCAGACAAGGTAAGGTGGCTGGCCAAGAGGTGTAAGGTTTATGATCAAAGTCTTGTCACTGTGTCTGCAACATGTCACCCGGAATAGTCTCAGTTAGATTGTAAGCCTCATTATAAAAAGCATCCTGAGTGTTTCATTTGCAGGTTATTTGCAGTTCATGGTTTGTACTTATTTTGTATGTGTACTGCTTTTCAAGTGCCTATTTTTTATAGGATTTAAATTCACAAAAGACCATGGGATCGTGTAATCTTTTTAGAATTTCACCTACCTCTGGGTCAAACCCTGCAATTTGTGCAATTTGTCATCCAGGAAGACATCCTGTCTTATCTGGAGGTATAAACAGCAGGGAAATCTTCCCGTTTTCTCAGCAGTGATGTACACCTAGTTGGATAATCAGAATCTCTGATACCTCTGATTCGACGTGTAAGACATTTTGTTTGGCTGAAGGGAAATAACTCAGTGTCCTTAAACCAGTTTTGGGTTGGTTGTTTTTTTTTTTTTTTTCAGATGCTTAAGTGAATTATGATGGCTGCATTGATTTAATTCAAATGTGTTACTGAACATGCTGGTCCGAGGGTGTGTACTCCATCTTGTGCCCAGGCATGTCCTTGGTGCATAGGAGACATATGCATGAGTGTTGCGCAAGGGGGATGTTGTGTCTTGTTGTGCTCATATCAACCATAGCCAAGACTGTGCCACCTAAGAACCAGGTCTGTAATGAAAACAGGGCTACCAAGCATCTCAGGTATGAGAATTATAGAATTATCATAGAATTGTGTAGGTTGGAAGGGACCTTTAAAATCATCTAGTCCAACCGTCAACCTAATTCTGATAAAAACCATCACTAAACCATGTCACTAAGCACTGTGTCAACCCATCTTTTAAATACCTCCAGGGATGGTGCCTCAACAGCTCAGGATGAGGTCAGATCACAGCATAGTTGACCCAGAGGAAAATGTTTGGATTCATTTTGAGAAACCAAAATGTTGTCTTTTCAGTAGTGCAGATATGAAAAACTGAAATATGTGAGCAGAAGTTTTCCATGGAAAATGTTGATTTTCTGGAACTCGTGTTTCCTACTGCAGAGAAAAAGTTATTTGAGTGGTATATTCCCAACCCACTCTAACACAGAGTCTGTCTGAATCTTAGTATTGCCATCTGCTACCCAGTTGGAGAACCACAACAGCATATGCTTCTTTTATGTTACTATTTGATATTTATGAGTAAGACAACTTGATAATATATTTGGCTAATTACTTTTTAAAATTCCACATCCAGAAAATTCATGGGAAATGTGGTTCAAAACTTTGTTGAACAGAAGTGAACAGGAAATTGTTTTCAACCTGAAATAAAGCGGAAATCTAAAGTAAAGATAAAGCACACAACTGCACTGCAAAGGAAAGCTCTTCTCTGCAACATGCTGGGTTGATCATGCAAGGCTTCAGTTGCCAGGTGGGAAGTTATGAGCAATCAGGTAGTCAAAATCTCAGGTTCTCAACTCAGAAACATTTATGATAATGTTCTAGTTGAAAATTATTGCTTTTTAAATATAATGGGTATTGCCATCCTTGGGTTGGCCCACTCTCTTCCATGCCCCTGAAAAATATATATGCTTTTTAAAGGACAATGAAATATGAAATTCTGATTGAAAACCAATGAAAATAATTTTGTTTTGGAAATGGCTCTACAGTGTTTCATGTCATTCAGGTTCCTCATTCCCCACACAGAGTGTTGCTCCTTGGAAAGATGACAGCTAAGGTTAATCAGCAGGTGATGCAGCACAGTAGGAGCAGATCAGTAGAGCAAAGCAGTTATGTGTCGGATCCTCCACTATACATATTTCAGAGTTACATCAGTTCTGATTAGAGTTAGTTTGGTCTCCTAAACCAAACATCTTCGCTATGTGTATGACTTGAAGCTGTGCGGGGAAAAGCTGTCCTACACACTGTGGCTTCTGTCCTCTGAAACTACCACTCTTGTGAGCAGCATACTATCATGTTTCATACAGATGACAGTACTATTTTGCTGTTCTTCCATCCTCACGGTATGGGGCCTCACACCTGAAACAAGCCTTATTTCTGTTCCTCTCCGTATTCCTGCCTTATTTCTGCCCCTGCTCATTCCGTTTCTTCTCGCTTATGGATGGCACCGTGGCATCTGCTCCTGAACCCCATTCCAGCTTCACATTTGGTCATCAGAAAAACAAAGGAACTTTACGGGGGAAAATTGCATGCTTAGACCTGCAGCTACAGGAGCTATTTTGCATGAGCATTCTGGAAAAACTGAAACCCTGCCCTCCTAGGTGTCCTTTTGTCTGGGGCCTCCTGGGAGACTTCCCTGCTGCGGCTGCTTTGCTTCTGGGTGACTGGAGGTTTGGAGCTGGGAGACAAGCTGGTGAAACCACATTGTCCATGAAACACAGGATGAAAAGAAGTAGGTTCAAAATGTTGTGAATTTGGAGGTGCACACTGGAGACCCTCTGCTGTGACCTGTTAGCGATGTTCCATCATTAGATGAGGTTCTGGGAGCTTCTTTTGTATTCAAGAATGTGGCTATTGCACTGTACAGCCACAAGATGCCTGCCTGCTCCTGGCTGAGGGCTGAAAAGTTTTGGGTAAGGTAGTCCTTTGTAGGCAAAAACATGATTTGAGTTTTCCAAGGCCATGAGAAGTTGTTGCCATTGTATGTCATGGAGTAGCCCAAAACATCTGGAATGGGAGGTAACTGAACAACAAATCTGTGTCGGCCCCTTAGCAGTTCTGCCAAGTATAACTATTTTGGATTCCCCTTGAATCATGCGGAGCTATCCAGTAATTTAAGGAAAAAGATGGGCATTTACATTTTTGCTACACAAAGATGCCACCTTTTCTGAAATATTTGCTAAAATAACAGTAGTCCTTTGAAAATCAGTTCTGAACATCCCTAACAATTAAAAATATCTTCCATATAGATGCTTTTTTGACTAAAAAAAAAGCCTATGATTCTCTTAATACAGTAGAGCAAAGACCTGTGGAGGGTGTTACAGTGCCATGTGAAAACTCCAGTAGAGGTCACTGGGCTGTTACTGGAATCCTGCTATAAGTTGTTATTAATTAAAAACTGCAGATATATTTTTTATTATTGGTTATAGTATTAGGCACAAAAATATCAAAACCCGATTCTTTAGACCTGAAATGAATCCATAGGTGTTAAGGAAAGGACAGCCATCAACTTTGCTGGGAGTTGGCTCAGATTCTGAGGGACTGCATGAAACTATATATTACTTTAATAGAGCCACATTTCACAATGCAACGCAATTTAACAGATTTAAATTGCACAACAAAAAATGCACTATTTCCTAAGAGCA
>KZ505938.1:409841-421805 GCA_002844005.1 Limosa lapponica baueri
TCTAAGGTCACCCCGACAAGCTAAACCAGAGAACAGTAAGCCGGGACTCTCCGTCCCCAGCGTTTTCAGTCTGCAAGGCAGCACTACCTGTGAGAGATTCTGCAGTCTCCCCAGCCTCATCTCATAGTCTCTGACGTTTTTGGCTCTCTTCCTCTGTGATCTCTACTGACTTTCTGTCCCTGCAGCCAAGTCCCTGAGAATCCAGGGTTTCAGCATCTCTGGCTGTGCTGAATTATGTTTTTTAACACATGGAGATTATAAGCCTAAAATACACTGTGCCTGGTGACCACTTGGAAAACATTTTGAAAAGTATGATTGTGAAGAGAGTAGAGTTAAAAGATGTAATCTGGGGAAAAAACCACAGGGCCATGCTGTGACTAACAGGTTGGCTCAGGACTGTGATTCTGGGAAGGGTTTGATCCGTAATGTCTGTAGGAAATCTCTGCTCGCTCAGTGCCCAAATTGCTGGCTGTTGAACTGAGCGAGGAACTGCTTGTTCAGAGCAGGTATTTGATCCTCACTTTGGATCAGTTCCACTTGTAAATAGCTCTGGACTAAATTCATAAGGAAGACTGAGATAAGCTCCAAAGGCCAAATTGTAGAGCAGGATCAGCCCTCTGACAGCCTCCTTGGAAGCCCTGCTGCTGGGCTTGAGCAGAGCGATGGGCACATTGGCAGTATGGAGCTATGTGGTTTATGTATCTCACATTGTAGGACTCAGGGGCTCCATCCATTACACTTCTTTTCTTGGTATTTTCCATACTCTAGCTGAGTCTTTTCTGCACAGGGAATTTTAATGATTTTTCATCAACCTTTAGCAGGAAGCTGAGGACGTGAATTTCATATCCAGAAATTACCTTTGCAGCACTAGGGTAAAATTCTATGTACTTCTGCAAGGAAACCTTAGGGAAACAAAGAGGAAAAGAGGTACAGAGTTGGAAATCAAGACCTTGAACAATAGTAGCACAAATGTGATTGTCAGAAGTAGCAGCTGACAAAATAATACAGTAAAGTCTACTAATAATAAAGTCTACTAATAATACAGTAAAGTCTACTAATGAGTATTCACACCTCAGGAAAGAATTTCTCAGGAAAGAATTTAGATGGAAGATGTTAACATCATGATTTTGTTCTGTACTCTCGGTAATCGGTGAGATTCATTAACACAATGTGACTTAGAGGAGTTTACAAGCAAGTAGGATTCAATGAGTATGCATGCACTGAAAAGATGAATGAATACAGCTAGAAATACAAGGCAAGCATTGAAAATTAATTTTAACCTTGAGATTGCAGAAAATGTTATGTATTATTTATTGTTATATTTGTGTGAAAAGGTGCAAATTCTAAGCATCTCATGAGCAAAAGAGGCTAAAATCTCCAGCAATAAATTTTCTGAAAGATATTTGAAAATAAATTTAGAGGTAAGGGTGGCTGTTAGCTTGGCTGGGTTAGCATCTAGCTTAATAGAAAATGAGGCTCTGGCAATAAAATAAATAATGCTGTTTAATTACAGTCATGACCTTTAGTAATTACTGCATTATTGCTCGGTATTGTAAGAGATTTATTGTATTTACTGAAACAATTGTTTTTTTCCTCTGCCAAACTCATCAAGCATTGGAACTAGAAAATATCTATTAGATTATCTGGTTTGTGTATCCCCTGCTGTGCAATGTCTTGTCCAGTTCTGCTGTAAATATCTTCAAGTGTTGCTTTGTCTGAAATGCACTGCAAGGTTATTCTACAGCCTGAAATACTGGTTATTCTTACCATGGAAACATTTTTGCCTCTGATGAGTGGAGGTGCAGGGTTACTTCCATCTTGTTTCTGCTGGCTGGATTATTTTTGATGTTCCTCTTCATTTACAATTGTTTTACCAACCTATTCTTCGCTGCTTTCGCTCTTCTCCTAAACTCATATTAATAGGGAATAGTTAATAGTTCGTTCATGTGGCTGCTTCTCTGATACTGAAGAAAATATGAGAATGTGCATTTCTTCATCAAATCTGCAAAGCACTTGTGCAATTATTAATACAAAAAAGACAAATAACCAGCACAGTAGAGCTGGTGTTCTTTGAAACTGCAAACTCAAAGAGATTCCCCGCTGCCCCTAATTTTGTAACATCCTAATGACAATGGAAGAAACTCCTAGCACAAAACTTTAATTAACTACTTTAATGAAAATATTAATAAATAATGAAATAATAAGTAATAATAAGAAATAAAAAAAAAGGAGAAAAAAAAGTATACAGTAGTACAAAACCATAACAAGCTCCCAGGATGATGATTACATCACCAGCAGGCACAGGGAAAAGTCCCGGACTGGACTTGGTGATGATCAGGAGCTGGATTCCAGATCTGGAGCCAGGAACACACGGATCAGGATTAAAGGCAGACGAACAGACAGGGTCCTCCTTGGACGGTGGCCATTGAAGAAAGAGAGTTGATCCTTTGATCCCTCAGCTTTTATACAGAGCATGATGCACATGGGATGGAATACCCTGTTGGTCAGTTTTGGGTCACCTCTCCTGTCTGCTCCTCCCTACAGGTGTGACCCCTCTACGCTTTTTCCACTTCCAACCCTCCAATGGGGCAAATAACAAAGTTACCTGACCTTGGTTGTTATAGCAATAAGTATAAGCAAGGGCCTCTCTGCATACCATTCCTTGGTATAATCAGGTCTCATCACTGGCAGAGTGAACAGTTTCTGAACAATATGCTGTTAATTTCAGAGTTTAGTTAGTTAGAAGAGGCGTTGCTAAAAAGTAAAATTACTGAACAGAAAATTAGTTCTGTTTTACCTCAAACCAGGACAGATGGTCAGGTGAAATATATAAGTAACTGACTGTATGGGGCTAGTGGGTATATGTACAGGGGTTGACAAGGGATGCGTGTATATACCTACAAAAGTAGATTAAAAAAAATCACTTACTAAATGTATCTAACTCATGCATCAGTTATACACAGGAAATTAATTTCTGAACCTCAGGAAAAAAAACAAACCTCTGACAAAATTACCTGTTTTAGAATGAATAAGTGTGCTCAAAGAGACAGTGTTGAATGGACACCGAGTGGTTATTCTGCACCCTCTGCTATCACTCCTCTGCAGTTCCTTCTGCCTCAGTTGCCCTTCATCCCTTCCTTCTCACTGGTTTCTTTCTGAGGCATGTGTGAATGACTGAAGACAAGGGTCATTTGTATGGCAGAAGGCAGATCCCAGCCTTGCTGGAAGCTTAACATCTTGAAGGGACTTGAAATTAAGTAATTTACCCATATGAATAAAACATCAAGCTATTTTTAGAAGCTTGACTGTTCTGACAGACCCAGTAGTTTTTCAGCTAATCTCACCGCTGGTCCTCCTGAGCCAAGGGCTATCCTCCATCCTTCAGAATTCAGAAAGTAACATCATTAATGATAATACTATGATTTTGATGGAATTTGCTACCTTTTAGCCTAGCACATTCTGCTGGGGCCTGGAGGCTCATTTCAGAGGCAGTCTCTCTTAGATAAGCTACCTTGGCCAAACTTTCAAAAACTCATTCAGATTCTTTAATTGAACCTCTCGCTTTTGCAAGGAGATATTGCTTATACTCAAAGACTTAATAAGTCTCCTGGTCTAGATAGTTCCCTCTCTGATCATTACAAGAGGCAGGGCCATTAATATCAGCTTATCAAGCTTTGCTGCCCTGTCATATTTTCCCTTCTTTTAATTTTACTGAAAGTGTTATATTAGCACAGTGCTTCTGAAGGAATATGATTTTTTTTGGCCTGATTTTGCTCTTGAGTGTCCATATTTTCACAACAGGTTATTTTGTTCATCAGCCCATTGTAGCAACAAGCCTTTTATTTCCTTCTTAACAGATGGGAAGCACTCTTCAGCTGTGCCAAGGGGGTCCTCATTGGGGTCTGACAGATGCAGCCAGACCTAGAAATTCTTCTGACTCCCCATTTTTCAAATCCAGACCTTGAATTGCCTCCTGCCACTGCCCTGAGCTGAGGTTGGGAGATCGTAGCACCCCATCTCCAGGTTTCATAAGGCCACATTGCTACATGGCTGTATCTCAGCTGTCTGCAAATTTCTGGTATTGAGCCCTTCTAGGCAGGGAGTCACTCAGCTTATCTGGCTAACATTGCTATCCAATGTTACCTCCAGGTATCATGGGCCATGTGGGTGAGACTCTCTGCAGGCAGGAAAGCTCTTTAGAGAAGCCCATGCCCAATTTCTTGTACCAGGCTCCAGAACTTACCTAACTGAATCCAACTTGAGCACATATTCACTTGTCCAGTGGTTTGTATGCGTAATACATTTGGATTTTAAATAGAGCGTAGGTGTCGCATGGTCTCTTGAGCCATTCCCAAACTCATCACTTACAGGGGTAGAGCAGAGTGGGCTATAGATTCCAAGGACAAAACTGATCTCTCTTAGGGTAGTCTTTCTCATTGAAAGTTGCCTAGATTGGTGATACCACTTAAACTTTATCTCTGATAGACACACAAGAGGCACCAAAAATCTTGAATTAATTCACTCAATTCCAGTGGTAACAGAAGAGTGGCAGCTTCAAAGAAAAAACTGGCCAAGAGATCCAAGAAAGAAGCTTTTTTTAATCACCTCACTTATGTACTGAATAGATTGCATCCATCGTGATACTTGTAAAAATCAACAAAAGTGGTAAAAATTGCCCAGTAATACTTCTGATATTATCTTTTAAGAAAAATGAAATCTGCAGCCTTTCAGAGAACTCAGCAGGACATTGCCTTTTCTTTGTTCCCGTTATTGTTCATCGTACTCAAGATGGAATTAATGATTCTCTCAAAGGCTTATTCCTTTCAGAAATCTGTTCAGAAAAATCATCTGTCTTTGCAAAACAGCCAGAATTCTTCCAAAACAGGTCTTTCTAACTAATGGATTGCTCCTTGAACTTCGATGACCTTCACAATCACTTCAGCTCTGAGGAGATAGCTCTCATCCCACAGAAATGTCGGCCCCAGTGTGCAAGTGAAGGCAATGTTACAAATGTACACGCATTTGTAACATCCCCATACACATAATGATGATTTTTTTCCATGAGAATATTAGCATAGTCTTGAACTTGCCAATTGTGACTTCAAATGGTTGGAGGTTTTGATGGAGGCAGCAGGGGGGGAAAAAAAGGGAAAAAAATGTGGAAGTTGTTAGAACATGCCTATAGATAGGAATTGCCATTTCCTACTCTAAATAGGGGAGAAGATTATGTTCTATTTTGGGAGCTACTCTGTCCCAGATAACCAACATTTCTTCTGTCTGTCCTCACTTTGTCAGGACCGGGTATCTTTCCTCTTGGCACCTCTCTTCGCCTTTCAGCAACCTCCCCCTCCTGTAACCTTCGCTTATTCATATCCTTCTCACCAGGCTGCTTTATCACTGTTTCCTTGAGATTCTCTGTTTCATTCTTCCCTGGCCTTCAATCTCCTCAGATGTGCTCTAAGAGGATCTTTCTTATCCCATATCTTTCAGCTCCAGGCTTGCTTTCCTATCCCTCCTCATAAATTCCTTCTCTCTCAGCCTCCTCTCCCTCCCTGCTCTGTGGGAAGGCTCAGGTAGAGGCAGTCACATGGTGTATGGTCTTGTGCCTCCAAAGGGTACCCAGCATATCCCAACCTGGACATTTATTGCCCCAGGAGCAGCAATCCTGGCAGGTTACCTCCTGCCCTTGGGCACAGCAGCCCTGCACTGCTGCCCCAGTTGTCCTCCCCTATGCACTGAGTCTTTGCTGCTGCTGCTGCAGAGGTGGGTTTGGGGAGATATGGTACGGCACGACAAGGTAACCACAGACGTAATGCCATATTTTTCAGAAAGTCCTAGAACTGAATTTTTCATACCCCTTGGTATGAATGTTACTGTTTTGCCTAATACAGGCTCGGTGTGTCTGTGCATCCTCTGCCCCCGTTCCCATCCCCAGGCTCTTCCATTGCTGGAATAGCTGTTTTGGGGGCTTGCTATGGAGACTGTGAACTTACTGTATGAGACTGCATTGGTCCAGGCCTTTATTTCATGCTACTTTAATTCCTTCTGTGAAAAAATGCAGTCAAAATATCCAATTCAGTGCATATCAGACACTTGGCTAAGCAGGTAGCACAAAAAAATTCTCCAAGTGACATTTCTGAGATAAACAATCTATTGGATGCTGTCCCCCTGCTCAGGACTGCCTGTGCAGATGCACTCTCACAAGACTGGGTTTCGTCCAACTGGTTTCTATTGTGAAGCAGAAAAACAATTCTGGAAAATGCTTGTTCTGGAGGCGAGGCCACACAGATGTGAGGGGTCAGCTGAAAAAGAGGCATTTCAGCAAGATAATATGCTCTGTCTCAGGTCTCTGAGCAATGTCTGAGCTCCTCTTTTATAAGGTGTACAGAGATGGCAGGACATCCTCACCCCTAAAGCTTGGCTTCTCTGGGCTCCAGGCATCAGGTACGAGGGTGGCATTTGCCTTTGGTTGCTTCAGAGTGCTCTGCTGTACCTCTACAGCATTAAATGGGAAGAACAGCTGCATGTCTGATGTCATGGGTAGTGATGCAGCCTTTTGTCCTCTCTACTCAGTGTGATGCCTTATTGGTACAAAACTGTCCCAGAGTAAGTTCATGCAGCAAACTCCATTTAATCAGTGTCGCATATGTCATTGCTGGTTCAGTCCCGTGAAACTCAGTGGCAAAGTCACCACTTTGACATTTCATCACTGTAACTGAAAGGAACAAAAACCAGCCAAAAAATGGCATGAATTTTCCTACCAACCTCTCAGTGCAATCATAGTATATATTTTAAAAGGCCATACAGCAACAAGGAATGCTTCATGAACTCAACTGGAAAATAACAAAACTATTTCTACAGGGTGTTTTCAGGCCTTACTCAGTATATAACAATTAGTGGGGGAAAATTATCTACTCTCCTGTGTTATTTTAAAAAAACACCAAAAAACTCATTCAATTTCTCAACTTGTACCAGCCTGTTCTAACAGAAATTGCGGTAGTTTGCCAAAGGCTAATGATTCAGTTTTATATGATTAGTTTCTTTAGCCAGATCCAGATATTTAGAGGAACTAATAATATGTTATGCTGCTAATCTCTAAAATGCCTGCAAGGACTTAGTCTAACTACAGTACTTGAGTCGTGACATTCTTTTGTTCATATTTTTGTCCTGTGTTGTTTGGAATTAATATGTTAATGTAAGAACAGAACAATGACAAGATTATATGATCCATATAATTTTTCACAGCTTGGCATCATAAGGATGTATAAGCAAAAACAACATAAGGGAGACGCACCTAGATAGAAGCTGGAGGTTTAATTAGAGAAAATTATGTGGCTATAAAATTATCACTGTTATATATAGCTGACCTTGATCAGTCAAACTGTCCTTAAGCGGGGGCATAGCCTAACCTTCTGACTGTATTTCTGCATTTTAGAGCTAACTTTGGTGTTGCAGGGTGGTGTTTCAATGATCCCTGATGATTTGGGATGCCTTTAATCTTAAGTGTAAGATAGAAAGAAGTCTGAAACTCAGAAATATAGTGAGAATCAGTTCCCTTTATGATCACTTGTGCTGGACCTTTTGGACTCTGGTATGCTCAGGGTTACTGATCGTTGCTAAAAATGTAGCCTTATTGCATGTTGTAATATAGTCTTTTTTCTTCTGTATCCCCCTAAGTACCAGCCAACACAACTGGGGTTCATTCAGACAACTGTACAATGCTGACAGTAATACTGCTAAACACTGCATTTACTGGTACATATCATGCAGTATTTAAGCTTGTAAAAAGTTTAAGACATCTGCCTAATCTGTTGATAAAAGCTGTGAAAAATGTTCCCCTTTTCATTGTGTGTTTGAAGTAGCAGTGGGAGCCCAGCTCTTCATTCCTGAAATCTGCAATACCCCTGTCTTCTCTCCAGGTACTGTGCTGTGAAAATCTCCATTAAAAAAATAAAATACTTCTCAATAGGAAGAAAAGCGGGGGGGAAAGGCATCCTTTTCCTGTAATAAAATCGACTCAGATTGGGTTCTGTGGCCAATGCCCATCTAAATTGTTGTAAAAATTAACATAAGAATTACCAGATCAGAATGTCACAAACTAATGCTCCATCTGGTCCAGTATTCTGTTTCCAGAAGTGACTTACACCAGATGCTTCAAGGGAGGAATAAAATATCAGACATTTAGAGAGTGCTATAAGTGCCCTAACCAGCCACTAACGTGGTTGTTGGGCAGCTGCTAGGAAATCTAGTGGCAGAAGGAGCCTGCCAGCATTTCTGCTTGTCTAGTAAATAGAGCAAAGAAATGCACTTCCCTGTGGGATATCAGTAGCTGCGATATCCAGCCCTGTGTGCATTTATCATTCCTCCTGACCTCACATGCACAGGTGCATCCAGATGCACACGCTAATCCTGTTCTCTAAGTGCAAAAAATGTGGAAGGGTTTCAATGCAATGGATTTCATCAGAGGTGGAAAGGTGGAATTAGTTTTAATCAAGCTAAGACATTTCCATCTGATCTAGTCACCCTGGGCTCCCTTTACAATCAAAAGAGCAATGCCAGCACTTTCAGGTCATGACTCGTCTGACTGAGTTTAGATGTCTGCTTTAGGAGACAGTGACTCCACTGACTTGAGCTCCATTGGCTGCAAAAACAGTCCAGGTTGACTAGCTCAGATGGAGACCTCTACCGGGCAGATGTCTATATTCTGCCAAATGAGTCCCACCTTTGGTGGCAAAGCTAATATTTTTAGAATGATAAGGAAATTTAAAGAATTAAGATCCAAAACAGTGAAGGCACTTGGGGACATATTTCGGTCTGCCCCTCTCCTTAGTCTCTCTTCTCGCCTGGGCAGTAATTACATCTAACAGAGTCTAGATGATTATGGGAGTGGGATAAAGAGCTTTTTACTTTAACTAGCAGCTCAGAATGATCCGTCTTCATAATGGTCAAAATGTGTTGGCAGTAGATGGCCATGAAATGGGTTGATTGCATCGCTAATGGTTGATCACACAAAATGCCCTCTGGATTAACATTAATTGGTCACCTTGGTGGAGACTTAAGATGAAAAATCTCCCTGAACAGGGACAGTGATTGGGCTTCTGTTTCCACTGTAGAGTTTGTTCTTTAAAGGAGGTGGAGAAAACCTGAGGGGATGGTTGCACAATCACTAGATGTACAGAGAGTTACCTGCCTTCTCCAAGTCTGGTGTCTTCCAAAGTCACTGTGTCTGTGTTTGTCCTAATTGCTTTATATTTCTATGTTTTTTATAATTCAATATTTTGTTATCTAAAATACAGGTTATATTTTTAGGGGTAGAAACTGGCTTTTTGTGCATTTTCTTTATGTCTATTTTGTTAATCTTTTGACTTATAAATCTTTGTCTCCCATGATGGGGGTAAAATTGACTTTTGGTGGCTAAGCAACAATAATGGAAATAATACCAGGGCTGGAAGCCTATTACCGTTCCTAACAACCTACGTCTACACAGGATATATAAACAAAAGCAGAAAACTGCAAGACACAGTATTGTATCACCAATCAATGTCAGAGAGCAACATAATGTAGAAAGACAAAACACACTCCTCCAAAGAGCAACACACCGTTAAATACTATGTAGAAGTCTTTATCTGTACCTAATAAGGGAGAGAAACTGAAACTGCCTTTATAAAAGAACGTATTATCAGGTCTGAGAATTAATATTACACCATGGATAGAAAATTAATTTGTAAAGTGTAAACCCAGGTATTGTTTAATGCCTTCCTTCACAAGGACATGCAGTGACAGTTTTTATTTATTTAAAGAGCAATTGCAAAGAGGGAAGAACTATCCCTGGGTCTTGTGTAGGCATGGCATAGAATAACAAGCTTGAAAAATTAGCTTTTTAGTGGTAGAGGCTGGGATAGATTGCCTAAAAAGGTTGTCAGGTCTCCATCAGTGGAAGTCTCTAAACTAGAGTTGGACAAATATCTTACAGGAATGGCTTAACTCTCTAGTCCTACTTTGTAAGTGGTTTTTTTGTTGGTTTGGTTTTGTGTTTGTTTTTTTTTTTTACAAAAAAAAAAACAACTTCAGAGAATCAGGACTTTCTTACAACGAAATGGAATGTAATTCACTGTATTTTTTGTTTGGTTTGGTTTTTTTTTTTTTTTTTTTTAAAAAAAAAAACAACTTCAGAGAATCAGGACTTTCTTACAACGAAATGGAATGTAATTCACTGTATTTTGTACTCTGTAGAATAGGTATACAGTGACCTGGTTTCTGTGCTCAGTTGAATAACAAAAATTTGGTGGAGGACAGACCTGGAGCTGCTTGTCCTGAGAGTTACTGCACATCTGGGCAGTCCCAGCTGCAGGGTGCCTGGAAAGCCGAGATGCTCGGAGAGATCTGGTAACTCAGCCAAGTGCATCTTCCCATGAACCCCAGATTTCTCATTTACACATATTTGACAATCTGCAATAAATTTAGCCCCTTAGTATACTTTCAGGGTAGTTGAGGCTTCCCCTGTCTTTTTTGCTTCTGTCTGTACTTCTGTCTATCCACTTCTCTTTCCTTTCTTAGCCCTCTTGCTCCCAAGGAAGAAGAGTGGTTCACCCAGATGTCTCTCAAACCAGGCACAGCTCTCAGTCTCTGTTACTCCTTCTGGTTCTTTCTGCAGTCCAGAAGTTGAAGACATAGGGAACCTGAATGCAGCAACATGTCACATAGTGCTGGTGCTGCTGCTGAAGGAGCCAAGACTTCCTTCCCAAGGAACCCAGTGGTGCAAATCCGGAGTAGCTGTTGCTGTAAAACTGCCATGTGGATGAGAATGGAAGTTTCAGGTGGTTGATTTAGAAAACAAAATAAAACAATCCTGATGAATTACTGACTTCATTTTCCTTAAATGTGATTAAGACGGTTTTGCCTCTTGGGTCTGAATTTCATGAAGGCACTGGGTATCTTGGATACCATGGTCTAAACGCACTGGTGGAGTTGTGAGGATGTTGTTGCTTTTTCTTCTCTGAATTCAACAGCTTTTGTGTATGCTAAGACTCAGATGCAGGGAAGGAGACCCTATTAAATGCCTCATACTGGATCTCTTCAATCTGTGTAGCTGAGTTTGATGAAGACACTGTTTGTGAAAAGTATAAAATCCATAACAAATGGGGTATTTTGTGACAGACAGTGGTGATGGCAGGCTGTCTGGAAGTATTTTCTTCCACCCAGAGCACATGCTGCTTTCAAGGCTT
Source organism: Limosa lapponica baueri (assembly GCA_002844005.1). Taxonomy (NCBI): domain Eukaryota; kingdom Metazoa; phylum Chordata; class Aves; order Charadriiformes; family Scolopacidae; genus Limosa; species Limosa lapponica. Next base: position 421,067 of record KZ505938.1, read on the forward strand.
CTCTCCCACATCTCCTGCAGACTGGAAATCAGCCACTGAGTGTGGCTTGGAATAACTAAGCAATAGGTGCTACATTTTGCAAAGGCTCCGTGCCTGCAAGTGTGCACACTCATACATGAGGAAGGACTTTTTCTTTCTTTCATATTTCTCTAGCACAGTGCGTGGATGTGGCTGAAGTATTCATTTGAGTTAATATATATGCAAATAGTAGGGACCATTAAATATACATTATCTCCTCCTGCTAACAGTCTTCAGTACTTTCACAGTGCTCTATTGTGACTTCTTCCCAGTGCTTTTTGCTTGCAAACAGCTGACTCTCACCCTGCCAGGGCTGGTGTTTCCGAGGAGCAGGGGGCAGGTTCAGAAGTTCACTGCAGCTCCCGGCATGAGGGGCTGGAAGGTAATGCCAGCGAAGGGAGCTGCTCGTCCTCAGCTTGCCAGCGTAACTGCTTGCACAGGCGTGCTGTGAACCAGATCAATGTGCTGGTAAGCGAACTGACCTGCCTTGAAAATAACCCGGTAAAAAAGATGAATTTTCTGATCCACCTCACAGCGTGACCCCACAAGCAGTTGCTTTGTCACGACGGAGGGGGCCGCACACTGCAGTGTGCTTCATGTTTAAGAGAGTAATGGCTTTAAAAGTATCTCCTGGTTTTGTCTGCTAATGTTATTGAAGTAAAGTGAACTGGAGTTTGTGTTCAGCCATCTTTGTAGCTCACATGGGCACCATCTGACAGGG
>KZ505938.1:446826-459885 GCA_002844005.1 Limosa lapponica baueri
TTTTCTTTTTTTCTTTTTCTTTTCTTTTTTTCCTGAGTACAGTTACCAATAAAACAGTGTCTATTCTGGACAGATAATTGAACTGCTGGCACTAGTCCTGTCAATGAGTACAAAAGGCACCACAAAATGTAGCCCGGCAGCTTTCCTTCTGTAGTTGTAACTTTCACAGTGCATCCTGTTTTTTTCCCCTCTGTCTAAATCAGGCAGCTGTACAGCAATTACTGTCAGCATAAATTGAGCAAGCTTGCAAATTGTCTTCAAAGTCATCCAAGAAAGCAACTTTATCCTTCAAAGTAACTGGAATATTATGTTGATATTACATACAATTATTCAGATAATTTATAACTTTTCTTTGGGACAAGTTAAGTGCACTTTATGTGTTTTATCTGGATGACTCCTAATGCATGGAATTGTGAATTATTCATAAATTGCCTTTTGGTTGCTGGAGTCTTTATATAGCTTTTGTTTGCTAATGCATTTGATAAGCTATTTTGTGCACTAACACATTATATAGATAATGCTAGCAATAAAATAAATGCTAAATTATACATTCTGTAGTTCTGCATAAAGAGCTAGTACAGCGTGCTTCATCAATTTTCCTCTGTTCTACTTCCCAAATCTAAAGATAATTGATACTGTGAAACTATCATCTAACTCATCAAAATTACACTGCCACTGAACTATTACTGTATATGTTGATGTAGAACTGGCATTGTTGACCAATTTGTTTAAAGCAGTGAAAACCTGAATATCTAACCTGGAAGCTTCCCTATAATACCCAGAGTCCATTTGGGGCTTCTTAAATGCATGATATGAACAAATAGAATTTATAGTTATCATCCAAACAACCTAAGTGATAATCTTGAGTGCTTGTGTGTAAATGTTGGCCTTTAGCTAAACTGATGACCTAACTCCTTCCACAAAGAAAAGGAAAAAAAAAGAAAAAAGGGGAGAGAGCAACCTCCTTAATTTTTCACCCCAAAAGACACAAGATCTAAAGGACTATAAACATTTGTTGCTTCCTTTTTTATCACAAAAGGTTTCTTATGGGTGAAAATGTTGCCAAAGTAGCATCCATGAAAGTCTTCCATTGCAAAATAGTGAGTTTTTCCAGGGAGCCTTCTTCTGATACCTTGAAGCTGCTACATGGACCAGAGCTACATTTTATTAGTGTCTGTTATGAACACAAAAGGTGGTTCCTGGTGAGAAGAGCTTGCCCCTTGCTTTCCTGACATGTTGTTCACAGTAGGAATGAGCCAAAATGATTTAGGGAGGAGTCTTCAAATTCAAAGACCCCTACGTGGTGTGAGGGTGGCACAATAATTGGCCCCAGCTACGTCCCGCCATATCTTCTGTGGGAGCAGCTCCCTCACACCTTTCCCCAGTCAAGCATAGCTATGACAATAATTAACAAGCAGCGTTAATACAATATGGAGTTTCAAGTGCTTATCATCAGTTAGTAACCAAGTTAACAGTATTCACTCATGCTCTGGGGCACTTTGCACTGTTGGATCTCCTTAGAGACATCAGCGCCATGGCTGTTCAGCAGGGCTAAGTCCTTTGATTTGGGTTGTTCACGCTCTCCTTGGAAACAATTGCCGGCAAGTTAGCATTGCTCACAGTCATTTTTCATGAGCAAGGTCTTCTTAATAGACTTCTGCAGTCTCTCAAAGTTTTTATTAAGATTTATATCTCCTCTCTACTGGCCATCTTGATGTAGGATTGCCCTCCAACTCTGGGTTTGCACAGCTAGATGGGGTGTTTCTTTCCCCTCAAAGGTCAGCATTCAAAGGGACTGTGAAATGACTGAAACCCTCCTGCAGTCTCCCTACACACTTGGCAGTGCTAACTCTGCCCCAGGTATATAAAGCAGACTCTTGTGGATTTCAACACTTTGGGACCACAGCATCATTCATCTTAGTGAGAGTTCCTATTATCAAAATGTGGCTGCTGTGGCAGATATGCGTCCCTGAAGTATGCTGAGGAGATTTTTCACTGGAAATGGATATTTCAGCAAGACAGCAAAAAACAGTAACCCTAGAGGGCAAATACCAGACACAAAAATACCTGAATTAACAACAGAGGCAGAAGGAGGAACCGTCTTCTAAATTAGATTACCTATTATGTGGAATTTATAATTCTGACTCTAGCATAGTGTCTTGGACATTTCCATAGCCGTTTGGATCCTTAAGTCATGCTCTTCTCTACCATATGTAAGGTACATTTCCTCACAGCTACTTGGGGACCTTGTAATGCTAGAACTATATTCCTCCTTTACACTGTCGTTGGGAGGCACTGGAGTAGATGGATGTCCTGGTGCGTATGTAGTAATTGAATCACAGGGGAAAACATTTGCAGTTTTGCACAGGTTGTGTTCACCTCGAGCCTGGCACTGAATCCATGCTCCAAGTCCAGCCTGAGTCCCCCTTAGTGTCTGGTTTGTTAGTTCCTGTCAAAAAGGTGTTCATCTATTAGGTTGACTCTGGCAACAGTCAATATGTAACGTTTCAGAAAAGGGACTAAAGGGGAAAAAACCCCAAAACATAATGCACTAAACCAGTTGTACAACACTATTAATTCATTCTCAATTCCCTATAAGCATTTTTGTGAATTCTCCAGCCTAAGCTGAGTCTGGCCTCAGGTTGCATAAATAAAAAATAATTATCGTTAATGAATATTTTTAGCATCTGGATGCAAACTAGCCTGTCTTAATTAACTTGGAGCTGCTTTTCCTTAGTTTTTCAAAAAAGAAGCGGTCTGAAATACAACTAAATGCCAAAGAGGATTTGCACAGCATTTTTTTCCAAGTTCACACACGCCACCAGAATTCTCATTTCATTGGCACCATTCGGATTAATGTATTAAACTTCTCCCATTCGCCTTTTATGGATTCACATACTTCCCACTCTGACAGAAACCAAAGGGATCCCATTAATAGCATCATACCATTCTTTAGGATCTCTAGTTATCCTCACCTGTGAATTAAGCTTTTAAGTAGTTGAAAAATAGTGCATATTAATGTTTCATGAGTTGGATTAACAGTTTTTAGTTGAAAACAATCTTTCACTAATTTTTGTTAATTTACTAGTGGTTTCTCAGTGGTGTGCTGAAAATGTTCTCCTTCCCTGCTGCATTCTCTTTCCTTTTGTTATGGATTTTTATTGCTTCTGATAATTTAGTTTAGTCATTTGAGCATGTTCATTCGGGGAGCTATACTTATCAGAAAAAAATGCAAGAGATTATTTATACTTTTGAAAAAGTTATAAAAATGGGGTTTTGTTTTGTTGTAAAGATTGTTTCATTTGTATCTTAGAATTTCAGAGCTTTTCTGAACTTCCAGGAGAGCCATTGGTTAAAAGTCATCAGAGTGTACTTATTAAACTCTCTTGAATTAAGAGTGTGGATGGATGAGCAACTTTGGAGGGGATCCAAATCTTCATAAACTTTGTGAATTAGGATATAAGCACTTATTAAAACATATCATTATTCAATTAATCCTTAATATAATGGGAGCCTTGTTTCTATATTACTTAATCTTTATGTTTATTAGTCTACAAAATATTCTAAGCACAGTATACTAATAAGGATTACTGTTTAAACTATATTTTAGGAACCTGTTTCTCTGCGACTTGAGTGGTCTTTTCACACTAGGGAAGATTTAGGATGAAATGCTCCCATTAGAATTCTGCATTCCCATCACATGCAGTCTGATGTTACCCTGTACTTTTTTCTTTGAGATGAAGTTATATGGCCAGAGCTGCAGGCTTATATGCTGCACATCTTCCTGGGGTTGAGAAGAGTGTGGAGACATGAAGCTGTAGAGGACCTGGAGGAGATAATATGGTTCAGGACCAGAGATATGTAGAATATAACCACAGTGTCAGTCCAACCGAAGTTTTAACATGTGTTGCTAATGGAGAGGTGTCAGCCCGGTGTCTCATTGAGAAGTTTTGCCCCATCTTTTCCCTTGCGGTCCCTCTAGAGCACGTTATAGCTCAGAATGTAACAACAGAAGAGGAGTAGGGAGCTCATTAAGCTTGTCTTGGAGCATTAGGACTGTCAGCATACCCAGACCTGCTGCAAAGGCACAAGTTTGATAGAAAATTTCATTTACCCAGTTGTACTCTGTCAGCTGCCATCTTCTCACGGAAATGACTGCTGTAGACTAGTCGTAATCACATAATATGTTTGAAAAGTCATTTTTCATGGAACAGGATAAGGAATGGAGTGTTGGGCATCTTGAGTATCTTATGGTTTAGATTTTGCTTGGCTTGGTTCCTGATTAAATAGGCTCAAAATAAGAGACTTTGTAGAGTCACCTGTAACAGTTCATCCACTTTTAGAAGTAAAATTTCAGGTAGGTCAACTGTACAATGACAGCATATGGACAAATGATACAGCGAGCTGGGCAGCTCTGAAAAGTCAGGACCAGTAAGCAATATGCAGTTAGGAAAGCTATTTCCTAGATATTCCGATCTCTTCAAGAAGTAAGGGGACTGTGTACTTGTTCCTTGAATCCATCAACAGAGGCTATTCTGTGTCCCTTTTTGTATGTCACACACTTATCCACATTGAAACCAACGTGGATTTGGTTTTTTTTGGTTGGTTGGTTGGTTGTTGTTTTTTTTCCATTTGCTGCTGCTTTCTTCTTTGCTTCCCTTGTTGGGAAAACAATTTACAGAAGCCAGGAGTTGCGTATTTCAACTCTCCAATTTATTTAAACATAATACAACAGCCAGACTTTTCAAAAAGAGCAAATTAATCTCTTCAGAAGTTCTTTCCTGTCAAGATGTAAATTGCAGAAGCTCCCAAATATAGTGTACAGGATCATTGTTAAGGAGATTAGGCCAATTTGTACAATTGGTTCTAGAATCCCCTAATTTAATAAAAACGTGAAGGAAGTGTAGTCATCCTGAGGAGAAGAGGGAATATTAATGAGGTAATCATAAGATTTGATCTCCAAAAATAATATGATTAGTTTTTATTTTAACAGTGTAATTAGAAAAAACTATTCACATTTTACTGGTTTCATTTCCTATAGTCTGTATAAGGACATAAAAATTATTAATAAAATGTCTACATGGAATACTAATTTAGTTATATCTCCTTACGTTCCCTACTTAAATTTTGTGTTCGTCATTATTCTTCATGTATTGCAGTGCTTTACAGCTGAGATTTCTGAGATATACACTTCTCACTGACATTAATGGGAATGGTACATCAAAATCCACTAGGTGGCTTTGAAAATTTCAGCTATATTTTCAGTGTTCTGTGATAATACTGCTGAATTTATCCTTACACCACCCCTCAGAGACAGGTAAATATCCGTTAAATATATTTTATTGAAGTTGAACTGTGCAGAACAGAAACGTGAGAGACATAATTGGCTTAATCCTATTGACTTAATCTGGCATTGGAGGCATAATCATGAGCCAAAACCATTAAGCATTCATCAGCAAAACTAGCCTGATATTATATTTCCCTAATAGTATTTAAAAAGATGAGTTAGGAAAAAATCTGTGCCACTGATTTCTTTTTTTTGGTGTGTGAGGTTGTGGAGTCTGTTTTCATTTATTTTGGAATGAAAACCAAAATATATATTTATAATTGACACTGTAATGGCTCATGGGAGACTAATCATCTTGAGCTGCATATCTTCTCTTTGGCAGAACTACGATGCTTTGTTGTTTTCTGTCTTGGCCTCGAGCATCTCCTCATGCCTGTCACAAAATAAATCGCCTGGTTACTGTGTGTAGTCCAGGTCACCCATAGGTAAAATAGCCAGTCCTCCAGTAATCAAACCAGCAGTTTTTAATTTCAGTCATTTGGTATTAAAATTAACATTTGTTGCAAAAAAGAGAAACCCATCAAGAACATTTTCATTGTATTGAAAATAGTTTCTCATCAAAACAATGTTGATCAGCTGATTATTTATCTAACAGACTCCTCTAGCTAGGCCAGATGCAGAATTTTTCCTCCATTGCCTTTCATTTTTGTGCAATTTCTCTGCACTTTATTACTGGTCTTCCCCCCATGTTAACCACTTGTGAGACCTCGTCTGGACTACTGTGTCCAGTTTGGGGATGCTTGTTAAAAGGGGGACATTGATAAACGGGAATGGGTCCAGGGGAGGCCACCAAGACGATCAAGGGCTGGGAAAGGGTCTGTGTGAGAAAAGACTGAGGGAAACGGCTTTCACCAGGCTGAAGAAGAGCCAGACTTGCACAGGTGAAAGAATGACAGCCTAGGGACACAGGTTACGGCAGTAGAAATTAATGAATTGCTGTAGAATTTCATTTAAATCATTGTGCGATAAGTCTTCACATGGGAAATAATAACACTGCAAGGAGGCCTCAATTAAAATTGTTGGAAAAAAGTTTACAAAGCATGGCCTTGTGATTATGACGAGAAATTACAGGCTTCAGTAATGTGTGATTGACGTCAGACATTAGGAAATAACAGCAATGTTAAGCAAAGCGGAGGTAGGATCAGCTTTCAGTACTGTGGGATCCGCATTACTGGAGGTGTTTCAAGACATCCTGGATGAACATCTTTCAGGAATGGCCCATGGGGAGTTTCCTTAGGTTTTTTGGAAGGATAGTTAGACAAAACAACCTCTTCCAGGCTTTTTCACACCTGTTTTCTGGGGTTTTACAACAAAGTGTAGCGCAAAACTTGGGGTCGGTGCCTTGACTTAGCTGCAGTCTTCTTGGGTGACCTTGGGTACATCAGTTAATTTGAGCCGTGTTTCAACTCCATCTCCAAAATGGAGATTATTATTAGTGTTTAGCATGAGAGGTGCAGTGAAGGTATAATCCATTAATGCTTCTAAAGTGCTGGCATATTACATTAATGATAAAGATAAAGAAATGTCCTGGCCCTGCAGAATTTATAATCTAAAAAGGTCAGACAAAGAATGTGAAAGAAAACATCAATATCCTTGCCTTACAGATGAACAACAGAGCCACAAGGAGAAGTGATTTGTCAAATGTGGTAAAGCAAGACTGAGACAAACACCCAAATTTGTCATGTATTCCTTAAAGACAAGACTGTTCTCCCTTTCTTAGCATAAGCAATCACAAATATTGTAAGTGATTTCCTTTCTTTAAACTCCTCTCTCAGTGTTTCTTCACAGGAGTAATTTTTCCTGCCAGATTCAGTAGGAGTAATACAACCTGCAGCCATTCAATTTGACTTTATTTTAAGACGGCATCAAGTATTTCAAAATTAACAGGACTAACCCACTGGCGTAGCACATCCTTCCATCTTCTTCCCAGCCACAACCTTGTTCACACTGACGTCTTTCTCGAAGGGTGGCACTGTGCAGGCACTGCTATTAGTAATCCATATGTTACTCGGTTTTTATGGCTTCCTGCTATTGCTTGGCATCCCTTGGTGCTTTTGACTTCAAGATCTTTGGACCAGAAATTCTGCCGGTCAGTTTGATCCGACATTCACTCGTGCTCAGAGTAGGTGTCCTCCAGACTGCCATGAGTGCTGCATCAGTCCTGCTCTTTTTGCATAAGTAAAGATGATCTCTACAGCTTTGCTGGGCTTTGTAGACTTTACTGAGGCCTGAGGCAAACCACATTAAATAATGTATTAATTTAAAAAAATTAATTCATCTAAGAAAACACATGAAAGGGCTGGAGAGATCTTTACCTTCAGATGAGAGCTGTTTTCTCTACACTGAGTGATGACGGCACACACAACCGGTGACTCATAAGATTATTGTGCTGTTGGAACAGCCTGTCAGAGGCTGATGCATGATGCCACGGCAGGGACACCGTCTCCTAGCAACTGCCCAGAGTTGCTGTCTTTACATTTAACCCTTCCAAATTTCCAGACACACCAGGATGCCACCAGGATGTATTTGCACAGCAGCTTCTGCTGCAATTTAATCAATACTTCTCTTCCACTGTTCTTTGAACAACGCGGGACAGGCCAGAGGGCTCCAGTAAATTGACTTGGCTAAATGGGACGGATGGATCGATCTGTGATGCCAGCATCACGGCATGAAACTTTCTCCCCTTCTTTCAGCTTTCCTTTACTTTTCTGTGTGCTTTTTAGAGGTGGGATTGTTTCTGCTTTCTCATGTGTCCAATACCTGCTATGTTTTCACTGAAGTCTACCTTAAAACATGCTTCTCTGGAAGGCTCTGAGTTCATGATATCCAAAAGGAATATTTTTAAATGATCAACTGGTTTAAATAAGATGGTGAAAGATCCAGCAGCAATCTGAACTTTAAGACTTTCACTTTGTTATTGACTGGTACTGCATGTCCATGATGCAGCAGCTCCTCTCCCGTTTCCAGTTCCTACCCTATGGAATGTGACAGCAGGAAAGCTGTTTCCATGTGGAGAGGAAGACTGGTAGTGAAAATCTCTGCTTTAAATAAAAGGGTATAGGTGGATTTTATGGAACTAATTCAATGTCAGCAAGCTAAGTAAAGGAAATCATAGTCTCATTGACTTGGAGGTACATAAGAGTTAACAATGTGAGAGAAGGTACTTATCAGTTGTGTAATGGTGAAGGGATGGCTCATGCCCAAGTTACAGTGTTTAGCAAACTGGCTTTTGTCTCAGATCAGAAATGAGCTTGGATCTTTTAGCTTATGAGTTTAGCTCTTTTTGTATGTCTGTGCATTTATGTTCAAGAGCACTTATCTGAATGAAAAGAATACTTGTCATGTTTTGCTGTGGATCTAATTTCTGAATCATTTAGGCATTTGTTTAAACAGCATTAGGGAAGTTGGCACAGTCCAGTTGCTGTTGAAAGTGTGCTGTTTGTACCCATTGGGTGTACCAAATGACATTATCCCTGTGCTTTGGCCTTAGGAGTTTGCCTGCCTGTTGTCTGTCCCATCTGGAAGCACACACGGCATTGAGATCTCTCATTTGCACACAAAGCCAGTGGTGCTGAGCAACTGGCACTTGCTGAGCAGATGCAACTTGGAAAATTAATTTGAAATTTGAAAATTAAGACCCCTCAAGTCTTAAGTGAGTCTTCACTCCTCAAGATGTTTCTCCATTTCCAGGTCAAGTTGTGAATGACTGAGAAGAGTGGCAAGTACGCAGAGACAGGGTGCATTAACTGTCCTACCATAACCTCACAAAGATCCCATGATCAAAGGTTCTTCATTTATCTCTACTGACCAGCACTAACATCCCCATTGCAAATCACTTTGGTAGTAGCTGGCATTAATTTATTTTTGTGAAGCACCCCATTGCAACAGCCCTGCTGCTGAACGACAGTGATTTGCTGTCATGCAATCTGTGCTCATTAAACGAAAAAGTTTCAGACTCTTCACAGGTTTGTGTAATATTGCAAATCCTTCAACACGTATTAGAGCTAAAGCTTGGGGCTTGAATGCTAATGGTACTGAAAGTTAACACGAAGGTGATCTGACAAAGTCGCCTAAGGAGGTTTTCATAAACCTTTTGTACAATATCTCTGCTTCCTTGCCAGTGAAAATTAACCTCTACTTGCACAAAAATGAAACTTCACCTAACTCATTTAGAAATAGCCGGGGAAAAGAGAAAATCAATTCATAATGAACAGTATCACATTAAGAAAATCTAATTAGAAATGGCTTCTCTTTTATTGCACTGATAATGGTAAGCTTTAAGAATGACATCATTACAAAATCGAATAGCTTATAACAGAGTGAATTTTTTAAAAAGTGTTTAAACTACCAGATCAATAAATTCACACACCACATAATTAAATTATACAGAAATTCTCAATAAACACTAATGTTAGAAACATGGTACTCTATTTTAAAATAAAGTATATATGATCTTGTGCTGCATGTACTTCTAAAAGATGTCCCTGATATTTCTGAAGAGCGAGAATTTCTCTTTAGACACCATACTGAGGACAAAATCCTCTCTACTTAGTCTTACCTATTCATCTTCAGCTGGACTTGGGTGGAATAGTATTCTGGGTCTATGCACCAACTTCTCCCTAGAAATGTTATTTAGATTTGCATGGGTCTTTTTTAAGACTGGGATTTGAAGAAATAGTAGAAAGATTCGAATCTCTTCAATATAACTTCCAATATTTTCTTTTCCAATAAGTCTCTTAATTTCTTCAGAAAGAAACAAAACTAAGAACACTTCTGCTAACTGTGAATTGTAAAATTCCAGGTTCCCTCTGTTCTGCAATCTCCAATCAACTTCAGTTTTACAAAAGTAATGAGTTTTTATTGAGCCACTGAACGATTTAATACTCTGAATAATCCTTCAAGGTTTGGATGCAGCTAAGATACAATAATGTGCTGCGTACCTGTTGTATCCAATAGCCCAAGGAATAATTTACCAGTGGCAAAGTTATTTTTTCTAAATGCACAGAGATAATCCGCTCTCACATGTTGTACCCTCTGAGGGAGCGGTATATCTAATGTGTAATCTTTTTGTAATGAGCCCATCACTCTGGTTTCTAGGTAGAGTTCCACCAGGCATATCTGTGGGCAGTTTTGTTTGTACGCTCATTAAAAAATGCCTTAGTAAGATTAGCTGCTGTTTGGCAATTTGCATGGCTAGATATATTTGTTTATAACAAGAGCAAGAGATAATTAGTACACATTATAGAGAAAGCTTCAGCCATGAAAATAAAGAGGAACAAGACGAAATCAGTTCAGTTTTCTTTTTAACCAGTCAAGTGTTGCAGGAGTTTCAAAAAGTGTAGGAAAAGGATTCAAGGTTACACAACAAAAGAATTTCTCTAGCATGGAACTTGCAGATAAGAAACAATGTGCCGCACATAATACTTCTGAGATTTGAATTAAAACTGCCAGGGATATTGGCAGTGGAGATGAGCACTGTAATGCACTGTTCTGCAAAAGGAGTTCATCACTGGTAACAGAATTTGAATTATGCTTTACTAGATTTCCTGCATATGTCAAAAATAAGTAATTGCCAATTATCTTGCTCAAAAGAGCTGGTGGGATACAATCATTTCACTTAAGCATAAGTGCAGAGCTGCAGAGTGCTGAGGAAAAAGCTCTGCAGAGGGAAAGCTTCAAGAAATAGTTGCTGATAAATCGAGATAACTTCAACTAAAGCAAAGGCTAATTTTAACTTCTTCCTAGCATGCAGATGTTCAATAGTACTTAATAATCTTCAGTGATGCACCAACTAAAGCAATGGGTTAATTCCAACAATACACTTGCTCACTGAGGCAGTACCATTAACGTTATTGTCCAGGAAATAAATATCTACAGGGACTGTGGCTTGATCAGAGTAATTGTGGAAGGCCAAGGATGAATCTGGGTCTCTTAAGCTCGCTAGGCTATCTGCTGGAGGCTGCTTTCTCTGGATAACCAGAAGAGAAACAATGAAAAAATGCAGTTCCTTATATAATAGGTACCTTTTCTTTCTTTCTTTCTACAAAGTTTATTAAATCCCTATAGGAGCCAGAATATTTAATAGTTAGATCAGAGTTCAGAGCCAGAGCTCCAAATTTCTGTTGTGGGTTCTGCTGCTACTTCATTTTAGGCAGGTCACTTAGCTTCCCCAGTGGCTAAAATAGAAATAATTATATGGAGTTTATAGTGGTCCTATGAGACATACTTGTTGTTTTAGATTGCTTTGGGCTCTTTGCAAGAAAGATGATAAAGAAATGTCAAGTCTTGAAGTATTGAAATCTTTTCAAATCTGAAAAGGTATGCCTAGAAACCGTGCACACAGTAAAAAAAAAGAAAAAAGAATAGAACAAAAAAAAATGATGTAACCATATCATAACTGTATAGGTTTGCCTATAAATATACTCATCTCATACAATGCTTGGTATGACTAAACTCCCTCTGGCACAAGTGGAACTGAGTTTGGCTCCAAATGTGAAGCAATTCTAGGTTTTGCAGATTTTCGGGTTTCTGTATATGTTTATGTGATAAACTCGTTGGATTAAGAAGAGATTTTGTAAATAGATTTCTGTGAGTCAGGCTTGATTGCAGTTTAGAAGTGCTGGGAGTTCTCTAAAATGTGTTTCCCAGCGCCTACACATAAATTCTTGAGACCTGAGGTTTGCAATGGGGCCTGTAATAATCGTGTGGAAAACAGACAGAGAATTCCCCAGCCAGATAGTTTCCTGCATTAGCAAAGAGGGTGCTCTCAGCTGTATTGAATATCATCTAAACAGCCTCAACCCCAGCCTGGTGTGGGGATGATGTAATTAGATTCTATATAATTAAATACTCTAACTAGCACACCTGTGCAGAAGACCTGGCAGATTTGCCCCAGGTGATCCTCTTTGACATATCAGGATCCTGGAGTCACTCTTTCCCTCCTTGAGCACAGAAGGACAGCCGTCAGGAGATTATGTTGGTGCCTCCAGGCTCACAAGATATTGCAGTGGGACTTCGTGGAAATCTGTAGTCTCTGGGGTTTGCTCAGCAGAGAGTCTTTTGGAGACTGGAGCTGGAGAGCTAAGAGCACTAAGAGGTTCTTTAGTGTGTCGCACATCCTGGAGTCCCAGGTGAGCATTTGATGTCTGTGGTTCTCTTGGTCTAGCATTGGGTTGCTGAAATGATAGACTGAAATTGCTAAGAGTAGCACAGCAAGTGGTGAACTTCACCCCTGAAGTTAAATGGGCCTTGGATTGCCATTTAAATTAATCTGTGAGTTTTGGCCTGACCCGACAGATCTGGCAGCCGAAATTCAAGGGAATGCAAGGATTGTTTGCTCAGAAATTTAGGAGAGAAGCTGTGAAAGGCAGTTGTCTCTGAAAAATCTTATTAGCTTCTTAGTTTGTCTGAATCCTAAATTTAGAGAAGAGACTGGTAAATTTTGATGTCTGTGAAACCCCAGCAACATCTGAGTTTGTTGCTGTGATTGTACCATCCACTTTGCGGTTTTACAGTGTAGCACGTGTCTTGTGGTCTGCAGGCTGATCTGCTGCCTGAACCTGTTGTGTGGTTTTGTCTGCCAGCTCCATACCCATGTCAGCTAAAATAGCCTTTTCATGTACAGTGAAGTCACTGCAGCATCTATTCTCGTGGTGGGATTGTGCCCATCTTAAGAAACTAGGGTCACAAAAATGTGTTGTGTTTTTTTGTTT
>KZ505938.1:466595-489530 GCA_002844005.1 Limosa lapponica baueri
TTTTTTTTTTTTTTCTGCAGAAAAGATACGTTTGGTATTTTAATAGCACCATCTGTCACAGTAGCAAGTGCCAAGCTGCAATATTGATCTTGTCACTTTGGGGAATGGGATGATATTTAGGATTATAAATAACATTTTTCTTCGCTCTGTTCATGTGTTTAGTTTTTATATAGAAAGCAAACTCAAGAAACCACTCTTATCACCTAATAAGACAAGCACTTTCTTACAATCCACAGCAGAGGTGTCATTAGGACCTGAAGCAGTATTTGTATTATTAGCTATCACACATTAGTAAAGTGAATAACCTAATTGGTCTATGCAATTTATACAGTGACAACTATAGTCACGACTAAGCAATGACAATGGCTTATAGTGACCATAAGTCATCACTGGGCACTAGTTTTCTCTCTGTAAATGAGAGATGATAATGCTGATGAGATTTTTAAATGAAAAGCACTCATGCTGAGTTTACAAAGAAAGCAAATACTGCATTTCTTGCTATTTTATATATTGAACAGCAGTCTCAGGGTGTTTAAAGGCTCTGTCCTCTTTGTATCACCTGGATTTTGTTTTAAATTTTCATTTTTTTCCTCCTTTTTCTCTTGGAAAAGAGGAGATGCTGTATGTAGCTCATTTTTAATCTCCAAACAGACTCGCTGGAGAGGACAGAATGGTGGGATCAGGCTGAGGTTATCATGAACCTGGAAAGGTTTCAGCTTGGTTCAGAAAGAGACTTTTCCTGGCAGGTTGCGGGTGAGGAGGAGGCAGTTCTCCTGCTAATGTAAAAACTTGTGGGTGTTTCCTTCCCCATTTGTGTTTCTGGAAGTAGATGTATTTTTCAGCGCACTGGGCTCTGATGCTCGTAGATGGTTGGCGACAACAATGCTGAACAAGTGTAAGGGGCAATGAGATTTTCTGGGTGATAATTATAATTTCCAAGATTTACAGGCTAGAATACTTCTGTCTGTAGTACACTGCTGGACATGATGAACATTTTAATAATATGCCAGCATATTTTTCCTGCTCCACAAACTTTTTTTCTTTTGGGTTGGATACCACACAAGTTTTATGCCTGCTTTAATAGGATTTCACCTAGGATTTGTAGTGTTAAAGTGTTAGAATAGAAATACTTTAATACTGCTGCTTCTGTTAGTCATTTTCCTGCTGTGGAACATACATTTATCCTCTGCATGCAATTTCACTCAAAACTCCAAGGCAGCACATGGTGTTCATAAGTACTGCATTTTATAGATTTTCAGCAGTTGTCATTAAACATCTCTCTTTGAAAAAAAGAAACCCCAAACCAAAAATATTTACACAAAACATCAAAAGCCTGTACAAAAATAATCCATTATAATCCCATTCTTCATTTCTGACAGGCTGTGCAAATTGATTTCATCTAAGATATTGCCCAACTGTATTCAAGGTTGAGGTTGGTTCTTTTATCTGTTTATTTTCCTTTAACTTAAAGAGAATTACAAAGTGCAGTATTTTTACTGTGGGGGAAAATAAAATCTAGTAAATAGTTTTCTCGATGGTGGGATCTGGCTAATCCAGTCCCTAGCTCATAGCTTGGTTTTGCTGCCTGATTGCTCAGACACTTGCTCAGCTGTGTCTGAGTATCAGCATTTCATCAAAGTAATACCTGGTGTAGAGGACAGGCAGGTTTGTAGGCATGGATGCAATAGAAGTATATACAGAGGGCACATTGAGATTGTGTGTGTATATATCACAATATATACAGAGCTCACACAGCTTAGAGAGGCTGTTGTACAGAGATTTACAAGCAGTTGGTAGTGGAAATCAACAAACCACTACAGAAAATTTCGCATATAATTGTGTGTTCATATCTATGTATATATAGTATAGGTTAAGGGCAGTTGCCAAAGTCTCCATAGTGGCTCTAGCATTTCCTTGGGATACCAAATGTGCATCCTGGATAGCTTTTAAACGTCTGAGGCTCTGGCAGGGGCTGATCTGCAGCTTTCAGAAAGTCTGGTCGGGTGGTGTCCAACCTGTGATTTGTGGGAGCTTGTCCTGCTCTCCATGGACCTTAGCATCATAGTAGACAGGCCGCACCGTGGTCTGGCAGGGTTCAGTTCCATTTTAGGGGATTTTTTTTTTTTTTTTCCTTTAAGCAAAAGGGAATACCTCCCTTGCCTTCTCCTTGCTCTCTGGCAAAACTGGCACAGAGTGTTGGAGGCAATGGATGCGTACGTCTGCAATTATTCAGTGCTAGTGTTTCCCTATATGTGGGTTGCTGCTCATGGGTGCTAATTGCTGATCCAACCTCCTTTACTGATGCCCCGCTAGCTCTTGGACACAGTAATGCCTGGCTGCAGGTGGGAAAGGAGACAGCAAGAGTCATTGCTCTGTTCGAGGCTTGACACAGTCAGCTTTTGTATATATATTCCTCTCCTCTGTCTTTTGGTGGTAGAGGGGAGCTATACAGTGATTACCAGCCAGCAGGGTGTTGAAGGGTATATATTTTTACAGTAAATTCAACTCCCCTGGTGCCTTATATGTCCATCTGCCTGCCCAGGTACAGAAAGTGGAGGAAGTGCTGAGCTGTCTGAGTCAGCAGGAGCCGAGCTGTTGGGGAGAAAATTGAACTGGCAATAGTCTCCCCTTTTCCTTGGAAATGCCGGGGTGACCTGCCTGGCCTGGGGACAGTGAGAGGGGGAGGTTCAGCAGAGAGCCAGGGCAGGAGGAGATGGAATGAGAGCATGTTTTGTAGGTAAATGAGCAGAGGAAATTGGGGGGAAGGATTATATTCATCTCCTGTGATCAAAGAAAAGACTTTGTGCGCTTGTTTTACCTAGAGGTTCATCTCCTCTCTGGGCTGGATTGCACAATGGAGCAGAGATTTTTAAAGCAAGCACAGGTAGTTCTTCCCTTTTGATGATCAAACAGGAGAGATGCATAAAGTTACCTGAAGTGTCTGATTAAAACCAAATTCCCCCCCCCCCAAATGCCAGTGCTGACAATTGTTTCTAAATGTGAGGAGTTTTGCACAGCTGTATGTAGTCTGTACAGACAAGGCAGTACTTGAGAAAAAAGGAGCAATTGATTTCCCTGGGAAAGCAGAGGAGGAGGTGGCGGTGAGTACAGCAGGGAGCACAAACCAGAACAGAAGCATTGCTCCGAGGAAAGCAAAGAGAGACATGCACTTTAAGTGCAAATTAATTAAGCAGCAGATTTAATCTGAGGTTTATGGGCATGACTGTGAAAGAAAACATGTCAGACAAATTACAGTTAAAGTATTTATGTCTGTAAATAGATTGTACAAGTTCACAAATCCAAGAGAACATAAAAAGCAGCTGTTTTGGAGATGGGGATAAGATCTAGCATAGTAGATATTCCTTCATCCTCATGCTGGGAATGGGTAGGAAGTGTTTCTGGGGACTAGTATCCAGTGTCATAGTGAAGGAGAGATGAGTGGAGAATGATGCATGGCCTTGTTTGTTAAGGAAAAGAAAAAAGAGGGAAAATGTTTGTCTCTAAGAATTAGCAGAAATAAAGACTAGGGGCAAGTTCTTTGAGCCAAGTGGTCTCTGGTAATAAATTGTGCTAACGACACTTCTTCATAGAAGGGCCAAGAGGATGGTTAGAAGTGCAAAAAGAAAAAAAAAAAAAGCAATAACATAACTGCAGAAGGACTTGAGGAGTGTCCTGCTCCAGCAAAGGGCAGACTGAACCATGTAATGGATAGAAATGCTGCAAGCAATTTCCCTGTCCTTAGTGGGCCACAGAGATCTACCTTTCCAGAAGTTATTTTTGGGCTGTTGGGTGTCTCCCTTCCCTGTTGTGGGTGCCTGAGTGGAGCATCCAGAACCAAGGTGCTCTCTGATGCCCAGTGGGAGGATTTTTGCCTTGGCGCTGACGTCCTGAGGTGCAGTGCTTCCAGCCCTTGCCCTTATTATGGTGCTCACTGATTTTTCCTGCCCTTGAAATGCAGATTCGGCAGGGGACTGAGCATCCACTTCCTCAGCCATGGGATATGAGGGGAGTTACAACCCCAGAGCAGCAGTGGATGTGTTTTGGGTCTAAACTGTGAGGCTTGGGGCTGCAGGGCTTCTGTCTGTGACAGCTGCTGTCTGTAAGGGAACTTTGGGGAGATGACCCACGCAATCAAAGCATCAGAGAAAATAGGAATGGACAGGATCTCTAAAGGTCATCTAGTTCACCCTTTTGTCCGAAGGCAAGTTTAATTATGCCCACGCTGTTCCTGAGAGATATTACATCTCCTCTGCCTCTCTAAATTAAACCATCTGAATTCTTTCAAGTTTTTCCTCGGATATGATGTATTTTAGGAAATCTGTGAGCCTTTCCTGGACTCTCTCCAATCGATTTGCGTCTTTCAACAGCCCAGGGCTGAGTGCGGCTGGTACCCTATACACAATCTCTTCGACTCTTGAGAGAACTGAGGATCACTGGTTTCTGTTTCATGCTGTTGATGGCTCCATAGATGTATTTAGCTTTTCTTACTGATTTGGATGGAGCATCTGCAGAGATCAATTTAATGTCTTAAAGAACTCTTGGTTTTGTGGTATGGGCCCCTTTTACTAACTTCTGTCAGGGCAAAATAATGGGCCAAGTCTAAATTTGAAAACTTGTTGAAATTGCCTCAATGTAAACAACTTTGAATGGACTGAAAATTAGTACAAAGTTTTTGATAAATGGCAAAGCCTTTCTTTACAAGGAAATGCTTATTGCAGCTGTCTGTGTTAGGTCAGGTCTCATTTAGCATCTTCATTTAATGATCCTGAAGAGGGAGTAAACAGCCTGTTAATGAATTTGTGCGTGATGCTATATAGGAAGGAACTGTGAGTAATAAGCAGAAAGAAAAAGACTACAAAGGGACATAGAGATGATAAACACTCACAGATAATGGAGTTAATTTCCTGTCTGCATAATACAAATTAATGTGTTTGGGTGAAGTGGAAGAAGGGAATATGCTTAAAAAAACCTGGCTTGGTTGAAAGCCTTTTATGAAAAAAGTAGACTTATATTTGCCATGTGATATTGCTCCCAAAAAGCTGAACGTCTGTTCGGACTGTTTGAGGAACAAGTCCCAGAGACATGGAACGTGGGAATCTCTCCTTGCTGTTGGGCTGTAACTGGTCTCGGTGCTTTACTACTAAGGAGATATTTGAATATACACAAAAAAATAGAAGTGAAGATGAAGTAAGAGTCTCTGCTGAGAGCAAGTTCCCTCCAGTGTTCCAGCTCTTCAGTCCCTTCTGCATACAGAGAAGAACATAAGGATCAGACATATCAGAAACTCAAAGATTTGGATGTAAAGACTCATGGGTTTTTATTTCAAATGATTTCCTGTTTTCTCCTTGTGGATGTCCCAATTTGCTGGAGGTTTGAATAAGGAAAATTACCTGTCTGAACTACAGCACATACAAAACCAACTCCCAATTGAATGTGTGTATGCACATGTATAAAGAGAGTGAGGGAATGTTTAATTATAGCTTTCAATTAAAAAAAAAAAAAATAGGTCCTTTGTTCAATGCAGCTGTCAGTCTTGTCACATCATTGTCATGAGAAAAACTTAAAAAAAATTAAAAGTCTGCATAGGGAAAAGAAAAAGGCATCTAAAAATTAAGACAGTAACTGAAATATGGATAAACAGCCACAGTGTCCTTAAGTACCAGAGAAACAATGTAGCAATGCCAAGGTCAATGAGGGTGTTAAGAGACATGAGTAGGGAGTGACAGATGAGGTTGTCATTGCAAAGAGCCTCCATGAATTCTTTGCCTTAGGTATTAAGAGAAAAAGCTGAAGGTCACTTCAGAGACTAGAATACATTTTCCTGGGGGCAATACAAAATACTAAAAGGTTTTATGATTGTGCCAGAGCAGCTAGTTAGGCAATTAGAGCTGTTAAAAGTTGACAAGGCACTGGGTCCAGATGAGTTACATCCCAGAACTGAGATGGAAGCAGCAAGTGGAATTGAAAGCTTTGGCAGAGAATTTTTGATCCATCTCCAATGATGGGGTGGTTCAGAAGGATTGTGCAGAAGGGCTAATGCAGTTGCTGTGTATAAGCAATGCTCATGAAAAAATCCAGTGTCAATGCAATTCTTTGGTAAGAGTATAACTGATAAGGGAGAAATATGTTTCACTTCTGCAAGAACATGACAGAGGATTGTTTGCTTGGACTCGGGGAAAGGGATTTCTTGGCTTATAAATTTACTTGAGTTTCTGAAACACATTATTGCACCAGAAGACAAATGTCAAGCAAAGTCTATAAATTATCTGGCTTTCCTGAAAGCATAGCATGCAAAATATTGATCTACTTAATAAATGCACATTATCTCCTGAAAATGATTAAAAATTAGCTCAGGAAGAAGAACAAATAGTGTCAGTAACATTGCAGAGGGATACAGAGAGCTGGAGAGCAAATATGTGTAGGACGCTATATACATTAGATGAGCTTTTACAGATCTTTATGCAACATTTGCATTGTTTTGAGCATTAGACTTACAATATTGTAGAAGAAAAAGGGGGGTTCAGGTTCAGTAAGAGGCAGGACCATGACAAGCCATTCAAGGCTGTGCATGATAACCTTTAATCTGTGTAAAAATCTTCTGTCCACCGTTGCCAGAGACTGCCCTTGAGGCACAATTCCATATTCGAAGGAGCTCAGCTCTGTCTGGGGTGATGATTAGCCTCATAAGTATTAATGATGGCAAACTAGATTGTTTCAAGCACTGCCGAATGTGATGTCAGAAAATATTTAACAGAGGATGAAGAATGCAGTATGATAGTTTCAGCATTTTTCTCTGCACTGGGCTCCTTCCCACACTTGTTTGGAGGTGGGAGCCCCCAGAAGCAATGGCAGTGGGCAGCTGTCCATGCCCATCCTGTGTGTGATGTTCTGCTTGTCTCCTCGCCCTTCAAAGTGATAGAGGTCGGTGTTACATTGAACCTGCTGTGTCCTGAGGCGTTAGAAGTGGTACTAGAGGGGCAATCTCCTCTCCGACCTTACCCCCACTTTTGGTCACTTCCATTTCTTCCTCAGGGCATTTTGTCTTCTTTTGCAGACAGAAACAGCTATAACAGGTTTCTTGCAGGTGAGATTTTTATTCAAAGCAGATGGAACTGCAGTTAGACATGACGCTGTAGGATCTGTCCCACAGTGTAAAGGGAACACACTTTCCATGCATGCCTTCACTGCAGTTCTCCGTGTTGCACTCTACCATGCCAGAACAGCCCTCTCGCACTGACCCAGCAGGAATGCAAATAGGAATTGTAAGTACTCGGCACCTTCAGGGATCTGGCATTGTGATAATCTCCTCCTCCAGCATAATCTTCATAGCTGAACCACAGCTAATGTGTTCGCTATTCATCTGTTCTAGCATTTAAATAGTAATTATTAGTGGCATATTCTTTTGGGTGATCAGCCCAAAGCTGCAGTGGAATAGTGTGACCTTGAGTTTTTCTATAGATAATGGAAATTAGTTGATAATGGACAACCGTAATTGCTTGGATGACAGTGCACCTCTGGAGCTACATCACCACAATGCATCACTGAGGCCACGAGCTTAGCAGGATTCAGAAAAAAAGGAATTAATAAAATGCAAACAAGATGTTAAAATGCATAAAAAATGGGATGGAGGATAATACAGAGGGTAATTATAATGTAATTATATAAATATAATTATATAAGTAAGCACTGTAGCTTCATTGGAACACTGCATGCATGGCTGGGCTCAGAGGTGGCTGATGAGGTTGTTTTGAGGCTTGAGCAAATCTAACACATGGGGAAACTGTTAAATATTGGTGTTATTTAGTTTTGGAAAGGAGACCCCAAAGAGGGCATCAGACTGTGACACAGGGCTCTTCAGGTGTCAACCTGTGGACCAGAGCTAGCCCATGAAAGGCGAGTGTCCTGCTAGGCATCAGCATCCCCAATTTTACCCCATTCATGAGAAGGATGGAAAGTGATGGATGAGGAGCTGAGGGCCCTGCAGGGAGGGAAAATGTGTCCTACTGCTGCCTGTCCGTAGGGTGGTGAGGAAGCCTTGTGCATGAAGAGGGATGCAGTAAATGGACCTGTGGCAAGGCTGGAGGATAGGAAAGTCCTGGTATGGGACATTTGGGTGAGTGTTTGACAGGTGCTGAGTTCTGAAGGAGTTGGGAGGAAGTGAATGGTGTCCTGTAGGAGGAAATAGTAGGTTGTTGAACAAATAAAACTAACTGGCCATTCAGCAGTCAGGGAATAAAAGGTATGTTTATGATGGGGGATGTGCAAAATAACCTTAGGGGAGGAGAAGGAAGGGATGTGTGTGGGGTGTAGGACCGCGGCACCTGGAAGTTTGGACTCCTCTTCTCTCACAGTAGAAGAGGACAAAGGAAGGGGGTGGGATCAAACAGAATATCAGGACATCTTTTCCCCTTCTCATGCAGACTTAAGTAAAACTTTAAGTAGTAGGGATGAAGGCAAAAGCTAAGCTGGAAGCACAGCATCCTTCCTGGGTTTTATGATTTCTGAAATTTAATTATGCTTTCTACACAATTAATTCACCCACTTGTACTTTCTAGTCAGGTCTTGTCTGTACTTCTGTGTTTACGTGAAGAAAAAGCATTCACATTTATAAGCATAAAGATGAGAAATCTATAAAAAGAGCTTTTGGAATGAATATTAATATCTCTTAACAGTGGAAAATTTGTGCAGGTTTGTGAAAGTCTTTTTGCACTTTACTCTGGCTGATTCTAGCTGTTGTGCTATAAGGTGTGCTAAACTGATCACTGGTTTCATCCAATGTGAGGTGTTTTGTGGTTTTTATCTTGCCTGCTGATTCAGAGATATCCTTCATTCAGAAATGGCTTTACCTGTAAGGTGGCTGTGCTTACAGACTCCAATTTCATTACAATATTTGACAGATTGATACACTCATTCAATTTAGTATTGCTGTATGACAGATAACAGTAGCAAAACTAACTGCAAAACCAGAAAAGAGCCTTTAAATTTTACATATTGAAAACTAGCTTAAATTTATTTTTGGCCAGGCAGTTGCCTTCAAGCTGAGGAGAAAATGTGTAATTTCATTACTCTGTGTTAAACAGTTTTATCTTCCTTTGTAGTTTCTCCAGTGAAAGCAGCATGACCAAAATCTTGTTCACTTTTGATTGTTGTGTTTTTTTCCACGAAACTTGAAAATGGGTAATATTTCTGTGATTTTTCCATTCCATGATTTTAATTGCTGGGACAATATTGTTTCTGTTATGGCTTGTGAGCAGTACTTTGTATCTGTTCTTAAACAGATCTGATGCGTGAAATGATGATGTTCCTGTGGTTTCTCAGGCTTTGAAGTTATTAGAGCTAAGTGTTGTCAAGTTTGCTAAACATTTGGTGGACGAGCTGCTTTAGTGTCAGACCTGAACGTTCAAGAAGTAATAATACATATTAAAAAGAAAAAGAGTATCAGCATTTAAAATAAAGAAAAAGAGTATTGATATTTTGAAAATGAATGGATTTTGGGGCATCTTTATCTCTCTCCTGGGTTTTGCACTTTTTGTGTGAATGAAGTCAAGTTTTTCCCTTTCTTCAAGAAGGCCAGAAATTGATTGTTTTCTTCTTTTTAATGGAATTTGGGCTTCTTGCATGCCCTGCTGAGTGAGGAGTTTAAAGAAATTTCTGTACATCATTCTTTCCTGACGATGTAGTCGCACTTTCTAGCAGCCTCTCCAAACATGCTGGTCTGCACAATCCTTTATCGTAAATACTTCCCCTCTTTGCAGATGTGTTTTAGCCCTGAGTAAAAGGTTGGTAGCTCAAGGAAATCCTGGGGAAAAAACAAAACAAAACAACAACAACAAAAAAAACCAAACTAAGGGAGAAATACCCCCACCAAACAACCAAACAAAAACAACCAAAAACAAAAGCCAAGCCCACAACTCGCTGGTGCTATTCCTTAGTTGCTGACTAACTTGTCATTAGGGGCTGCTGTGATTTAGGAAGAGCTGCCTCACGTCACCCCAGCACTGGCTGTGTTTCCATAGTGGGTAAAGCAATTATTGTCACTTTGCCTTGTAAATGCTGAAAGGCATCTGCTGTTCCTCTGAGGTGAATGGTGAAATGGAAATTGATGCTGATAATAAACATAATTATAAAGAAGGCTGCTGGAAAGACTCCCGATCTGTAAGGGAAGAGTGACATTTTAAGAGCTGTGCTGTGGATCTAATGAGAATTGGTATTGCCTTTTAAACCATCGTACTGAAGCTGGAATGATACATCTGATAAAGTTGCACACATTATGTGACACTATATTGCAAAAGGTTCTAGTTATATCAAATGTCCATGATGGCACAATGAACTAGGTTGGAAATTCTTTCTCCTTGTGTCTACCTTTCAGGCATCTGGGTTTGGGCTTTCACTGGGTTTTGGGTTGGTTTGTTGGGTTTTTTAATACAGAAGGGAAAGGTGTCAAAGAGATTCACTTTGAAACGTTTCCTGAGTAGGGCTTAGACTGGCCAATCCAGACCATCGTCAGGGAAACTCTAGGGTTGCAGAGTGCAAAGAAATACTAATGTCGTTGTTTGTTACAAAGCGTCTTGCTTGATGTGCCTGCAGGATCTAGTCTTGCAAACTATAATGTTGAAGAGGAAGAGAACACACATTATCCTAGAAAATTTATGCTACCTGGCAATTTGTGTGAGGTGTCTAGACTGAAGTACAAAATATCAGCCTTAAAATTAGAGACAGCTTTGTGCAAATGTCAGTGGTAAAAGAGTTGAGTTGAAAATAACATTAAATAATTACTGTGAAATTAGAGGACTATTTTGAAGTTGTAATTGAGTTTGATGCGTCATGATTATGTTATTGGTAGCAGTTCATGGCTCATCCAATGTTGTTATTGTAGAATCGATGTTTTCATATAATGTTTTCTGGATCATTGTAATCTTCTGTGGTACTTAATTGAATAAAACACAAGACTCACTCAGAATAGATGCAGATAAAAAGTACTAAATTTCTCAAAGGAAGAATGTTTTCACTTTGTTTCACCCAAAGCATTAGTTTATTTGCAAATGTAATTGATACTGGCTTGAAGAGCATTCCTAGAGTACATTAAATGGGACAGCCATAACAACAGTATTAAATTTATGTCAGATGAGTGTAAATAGTGCAGTATTAACTGTAATGGATTCTGGATTGTAAATATGCCATCGTGTCCCACTGTGTATGGATCAGGAGTCTTATTCATGAGTGACTCTTCAGATGTGCATTGTACAAAAGGAAAAAGGCCCTGTACTTTGAATTTTCTCCTGATACTTAACACAAAGCTGTACGTTTCTGTAACGCTGAGCTGCAGGGTAAAGCTCAGGTCCTGGCCCCCAGCAAGGCTGCGGTCTCAGTGTCCGAGCCCAGCCCTACAAGTGGAAACACAACTCTGACTTCAGTGGAGTGTGCATCAAATCTCAGCTGGCAGTGGAGGACTGACAGTAGCTGGAAACCTGTGCAGGGAACTGCACCTTTTAAATCCTTGCTCAACCCAAATGGAGATGGACCAGAAGCGAAAGCTATTGAATGATGATGTGAACCATTCATGATTTTTGTATCTAGGAAAGGTACTTTGAAGCAGTCTCTGAAAGGATGGGGAGAGATACAACGCCACACACACAGAGTCTTTTAACAGGGTTCCTCAGAAGTACGTACTGGAAAAAGAAATGTCTGTCCTATGTGGACAGAGAAACTCACTAATAGTAAAAATGGTCTCTTCAGGAATAGACAATAGCATGCTGGGCAGATGGGAAGCACAATGTTCTTCTTGGGATTCTAAGTTCTTTTCAGCAGGATCTGTTGTTCTGTTGGAAACATCTCTAGACCAAAGCACAGGGAACCCTGGGCTGTGCAGCTCCTGGGTGCTGCTGTAATACAAACAATTTAAAAAAAAAAAAAGGTTTATTTTTCATTTAGTTTCATTACAGTGAGTTGCTAATATGTTGACTATATTGATTGCATGGAACTATACTGCAGGACTATTTTATGAATAGATGCTTTTTGGTTTTGAATTCAGCACACAAAAATGGATTTTCATTTATACTGTGTCTGCATTGCACTTCTCTGCCTGTGTAAGGAGGATTTAAAATTGATGTGCATTGCACTTACAGCCACTTATAGCCACTTTACTGCGCCAGAGTAATGTCAAGCTGCTTTCGTGCCTAGGAGAAGATGCGTAGGATTTTGCCAGGATGGAAGCTCTATCAACCGTTTAAAGCAATCAAGTATCTTTGATTATAGAAATTTAAACCTCATTTGCAGTGCAAAATCTGATGAATATACTAAAGTTTCTGTCACCCAGAAAAGGATTTGTACCAGGTAAATTGACTACCCCTTTTTTCCTCATGGAAGGAAAGTCAAGGTGAAGAAGTGTTCTGGTACCATGCTACATGATGCAGTGTGGGCTCCACTCTTTCAGCAAAGGTCTTCATGTGTCATAAGGCTTTATTCTACCATCTGTGTTTGTCTTAATTTCTCTTAACATGCCATAGTCTGGGGAGAAAATGAAATCTTTAAAAAAGGTTTCTCTAAGGGAACTGCTTGAATCCTCTAACCATGTTGCTAAAAAATGTATCTGTACCAAAGAAAATGATATGGCAAAGTTTACTTAGCAATGAGATACAAAGGATTTCATTTTTACAACAATTCATGTCATCCTAATGGACCAGATAAGAGAGCATTAAAGCAAAATGCTGGGGGGACTGTAAATGAATATTTATTTGCTTTTCTACAACTACCGCATGGGTACACCAACAATCTCAGGCTAGTGCCTTTCTGGTAAGATGAACTATTGAATCGGGTGTTTCTCATTCTGCTGCCAGTACTATCTGAAGTGAAATCAGTTTGAAGAAAATACCAAATTAAAGCATCCTTTCAAGACTACAGTTGACTATTCTGCTATTTTTGTAACTTTTACTCACGTGCAGCCTATCTCTGGTGTCTATGAAGGGGGAAAAAAAACATTGAAAATAGGTTAATCTGTTTAGGAAAGCTTATCCTTTGACTTCTTTTCTGGACATAATTAAAAGCCTGACCTGTTGGTTAGAATTTTCCAATTCACTTTGACTTTTCTTTGACTGAAGGGGCAAAGTGATCAGGTGAAGTACTGCTGAAAAACCCTGTCCATTAAAGCTTTCTACAGCAGTTTCCCTTTCACGCTGAGCTCAGATTTACAGGCAAGCATGAATGTGTATACTTCTCCCACCAATGTATTATACTTTCTTGTCGTATTAATCCTTTAGCATAGCTGTTACTTGTTCTGATATCACCAAACTACAACATGAGGTGAAAAGTAGTTAGCCAACTATTCAGTGCTCTGGATTGCTTTATAAGGCAGATGGAATTGATTCTTTTTATTTATTTATTTATTTTCCCCTGCTGGCCAGCTTCTGTTTTCACTATTCCGGGCTCTTGTAGCTTAAGCCTCTAAATGTCCCATTCTGCAGCCACTTCCCACACCAGCAGAAGTCTTGATCTATAGAGGACAACAATAGACATGAAAAGACTGCTGATTCCATGAATAAATACAAGCCCTTCGCTGTCTTGTTGTTCCTGGAAAATATGTCCAAAAAAACTGTCTTTTGGTAATATTTTCCATAAAAGGCTGATAGTGTTCCCAAGTGTGATGAAATCTTTCCTTCCTGTTTTAAAAGGTCTGGTTTGATCAACAGAACATGCGGTGATGGGTGTTTCAATTTTTTCTTTTTTTTTTTTTTTTCTTTATGTATGAAGGTGAGGCTTCATAAGCTTCCCAAATGCAACACATTGCAGTTGCAAATATTTCACAGGTAGAGCTGGGCAATGACCCAGAGCTTTCCAGAACACATTGTTCACAGCAAAGCCTGATCCGAGCACATGGTATTGATCTGCTATTGCCTCCTACTGCTGACATTTAGCCAGTAGGTTTTAAGTCCTTCTGCACTTCTCCAAACTAGGCCATAGGTGAGGATAATGAAAGGCTTGCCTGACAACTGGAAGCAGGAGTGGGTTCAGCTTTTTTCTCTTAGTGGACATTGTTGTACTACAGCATATGTAGGCAGTCACATGTGCCACTTGCATCCGTGAGGTACATGTGATCTGATTTTTTTTTTTATATGTGTATATATGAAGGGCATAAAACATGTAATAGATTTGCGAGGTATGTGAAGAAGACAGGCATTACTTATTTGTGACAAGCATATGGTTCTGCCTGGTACACTTGAGCTTAAATGTCATACTTGCATGGTTTCCTAAGGGATATATGTTCAGGGAGAAAAATGCACATTCTTGCATAGCTTTCTTTTTAGCTCACAGCATTTGTAGGAGTTGCGTAGCCATGTTTTGGAACTTTCTATTAGTCTGCAGTCTTCCCATCCTTGTGCTATTTTCTAAACTAAAGAAAATTGCAGATTGTTTTGGGGTTGGTTTTTTGGGGTTTTTTATGTAATAATTCAGAGATGCTCGTTTATTCAGCTATGGGCCAATTTGAAATGTGTCATTATTTCTTCTTCACTGTCTTTAGAATATGGTAAAATAGGAAGGTCATAGATATCATATCAAACAATAATATGGTAAAAACTGTGTTATCGGAGACCAACTTGTGAGTGGTATAGAAAGAATGCATTTGTTGATTTGGGTTGTGTGGAGGAAAGTATGATGAAGTACATCACAGTTAGTAGCTGTGTAATGTTTTAGGGAGGCTGCCATGTATTTTAGTCCTTTTATTCACAAAAATTAGTGAAGCTCTGCAAACTGTAATGGCACAATCTCAAAGTCATATTGAGTCACTGTGTGTTAAGCAGAAGTCCTCAATCCCTTAATGAATGCTTCTTACCACTCCTGGGACCCTGTGGTAGCACATAGACATCCGGAGCAATGATATGTACCCAAATCACTGTCACTTACTGCTTCACCCTTCCTCTGTCTGGCTGATAGACCTCAAAGGAACAAACGTTTCAGACGGGAAGACACAGGGAGTAGTCTTGAATCCTGGAAAGATACTTTTTATGCTCACTATACATTTTGGACATCCCACCTCTGCTGGTGCTCTTGTGCCCCTGCCAGCTGCAGCCTTTTATAGCCTCGTTCTTGCTTCCAGTATGGACAGGTGGGGACAAAGTTGAGGCACTCTTTGTCATTCCAAGTAGAGACGTGAGGGATTTCATGCCTCCTCTGCTTGTGGCACATCAGGTGCTGTGCAAGTTGCCCTTGCTCCAGCTCTGCCTGAGTGCCTGAGGTGGTATTGCTGAATACCTGCTGTATCTGTGTAATTAATGAACATTATCAATGCTAAGTAAAGGATGTCTTATCCCTTTTTAGAGGTCTTGTGCTGTGCTCAGAGTCCTACTGTTCTCCAGGTTTCAGTAAGATGTATAGGATATATAGATCTTAGCATCCCTTCTGCATCAATTCTCTTGTGTTACAAGCAGATCAAATAAATGGATGGGAACAGGTTCTTGCTGCTACGTTACTTGAATTGCTTATGCTATTTAAGTTTGTATTCAGGCAGTTGTGTATTGCATGCATTTGCACATCGTGCAGTAAGATTTCCACTTTCTTTCCCATGTTTTCTGGTTTCAAGGGAGTTGGGAATCTGGTTTGGTGCATTCTCAGAATTGATGAGTACCCAACTGTGGTAGCCACAACAAAGACACAGTGCTAGCACCTCTTATCTGCTGAAGACAAAACCTCTCAGAGGTCCTCCAAGTGGCCCATCAAAACTGCTGGACAACTTTTAAAAATTAGAGCAAGGCATTTTTCTGGTTTCTGTTTGCTTCATCACAAGGGAAAAAAGTCTATTGAGGTTGTACTAGTAATAAGTCAACTCTGTTTATCCCCTTCTTTCTCTGTTTTAGTAAAGACATACCTTTACCTCTGTGTTAGGGATTCTGGGTAGGCTTTTCCATTTGGCCCATTTTCCAGAAATAGCACTTGGACTAGAGGGCATTCAAAACACTGGTAACAAGTTTCAGCTGTCCCCTGCTTTAGTACATGTACTGTGGAAGACCTGCAATCCAGAAAGGTGGATGTTGGAGGTACTGAGGCACAGAAGGGGCAAGTGAGAGAAGTGATCTGTATCTGTGGACCATTTGTTTCATCCAACTAGGGAAGTACAGTTATGCCCAAGTGGTGTTTTCTGCCTCTCCCATGCACCTTCAAAGACTTGAGTACAGGAATCTGAAAATATTTTCATTTTGCTTTCTCCATAAATAAAGAGGTGAAGCAGACAGGAAGGGCCTTGGATCCCTTTGTGCCTCTTTTAGAGAAGACAAGTGTCTGCAGTGTTTTCATTGTTCAGACTCTTGAAAAGGCTATTTTGGGCTGGTGGAAGCTTATCTACCATTGAGCTAGTAGGAATACAGCAACATATGTTTAACATAAGAGGTTTAATCCCAAAAGATCTAGAAATACTTGAGAAAAAGCACACTAGTGTACAAACACTTGCAGCCATTGCAGCCCCCACCAGTAACTGAGGATATTGACCACTGCAAGCCATCCAGCTCAAGTAAGCATTTTGGGCAGGCAGTAAACTCCAGTGAAAATACTAGTGCAGGTGGCAGAGCTGGCACCTTTGCCCCTCACGTGTTGTTCGGGAGCATTTGTGAGAAGTTATCGTGAGGCTACCGTGGTGTTCAATGGGTCACTGCTCATCAGGGCCCACCCTTTGCTACAGATGGTAGCAGTCCGAAGGAGATCCCTTTCACTGCGTAAAGCTGGGCTCAGCTCTGCCCAGCTGACAGGATACCATTGCAGCCGCTCATCAGGTTTTACCTTCAGAAACTAAGGACATTTGACTAAGGACACTTGATTCTTACGCCTGCGTCGCTGTGA
The DNA here is from genome assembly GCA_002844005.1 of Limosa lapponica baueri. NCBI lineage: Eukaryota > Metazoa > Chordata > Aves > Charadriiformes > Scolopacidae > Limosa > Limosa lapponica. Next base: position 483,420 of record KZ505938.1, read on the forward strand.
GACCTCATCAGTTGTAGTGGTATAACTTCTAGCTAAATTGTTAAAAGATGGATGTATGTTATGTGCATCTAGCTGCTTTAACAGTATCAGTATTTTGCATAACCTCACTATTGAAATTGCACAGACCGTGTTGTAAGTTCAAGTATTTTTTCTTTTTTTTTTTTTTTGGTTAAAGCTGATATAAAAGTAAATGAAAAATAGCAACTGTTGAAATGAAAAGTGTACTTCATAAAACAAATGCTTAAAAGGCTGCTTGCTCCAGCTGTGGCTTTTATGTACGAGGTTCTCTCAGGCAATTGTATGTGCTTACATAAGAAGTCTTTCACAACATTTACATTTAAACCAGTCATCATCTTATATGCAGATCATTTATTCATCCTATAAATCACTGCTGCAGCTAAAAATGAAGATGAGGCTCTCCCTTTTCCGAGCAGTAGGCTGCTAAATAGCCTAATGTGTTTGCAGCTGTTTTGAAGATGGGGATTCTCTGGTTGACAGCAATTGGGGGGGGTGGTTATTTTGTTATCTCTGTTTTCTTGTCACTGGTAATCTCTTTTACATTTTCTGGCCCTAGATATTTGAGTCACAAAATATATGTAGTGTCTATTCTGTAAAACCTGTATTTAAATAAAGGGGGTGGGGGGAGAGTAGGGAGCAAAGAAGTAAATCCTTTCACTCCTAAAACAGCAGTCAGAAAGAGCCTGTACTGAATCAATGAGGTATTCAGCTGCTACCCAGAAATAGCCAGGGGGGGTGGAAAAATGTCAGTGAAGATTGATCCCAAGGATTGTGGGGAGCAGAAATACTAAGCCAGAATGTGAGGAGGCAAACTTTGAAAAACCAATTTGGAGACGATTCACAGCTGGCACTGAAGTTGGGGCCTCAGAAGTCTCTCTCACATAGATAAACAAGTGAGAAAGAGGCATCTGTTGCATTAAAGCTGCCAAGGTCACACCAGCAGGAACAGGCAGAGGGGAAGAAAAAAGCCAGCAGTAGGGTCCGTATTCCTTGCAGGGATAACACAGTGCCAAACAACAATGGCACTGCTAATCATGTGCCTTCGGGGCTGGAATGATGTATTTAAATATATATGCTGACTCAAAAAATAACCCCACAGTGGAGTAATATCTTTGAAAAATATAATCCACTTAAATAGGAATGCCTGACTATCAGTACACATGTGTGATCTTTGGGGTAAGCAAACCAGAGTGGATACATAATTCAGAAGTGAGAAGGGCGCAAGTACCTGCTGTGTTCCCCAGAGCCACGCTCCAATTTAGGCAGGAAAGTGCTATGCAAAGCAGCTTTAAGCTGTGCACAAGTGAGCAGACTTCTTCACAGCTTGCATCCCAGTGTTGTCTTATTTGTTTACCATGAACCGTGGGGTCCTGGAACTTGGAGCAGCAGTGAGAGACAGGAAGCGGCAGAATATAATGCTTCAAATAAAACTATTATAATCACTTTAAAACACTTTCTCATGCTCAAGTAAAAAAAAAAAGTGTAACTAAGTACTGCTTCAGTAATGCACAAATAGTAGCAACACTATGGGACTGTTATAGAGATCCACAAGTTGTTCTTTCCATGCCCATTGTCTCTGTGTCCTCTACTGCATGTATCTGCTGTCTCAGCAGGAAGTTTCAAGCTTTTTTGAAGTGTATCCCCTGTAGGAATGGATATTCATGAGAATAACTAATTAATGGCATTGACTAAATAAACTGGATTTGATCTGTTAAATGAAAATACCACACCAAATTGCTTTCTTAATGATCTTGGTCATGGGCAATGGAAATGTGATATATTTTTTCTGTAACTATATTCATAATCTGTTATTGCCTCTAGTGTGTTCAGAGAACCTTTGAAATTGGAAAATTATCCATCTGAGTGGATCCCCAAGCCACAGAGGTTCTCAGTGGAGCCCCTGAAAAGTCATCTGGGCATAGAGACTCCCCTATGGCTAATGCTTGACAGAACTGACATGCTGGAGACAACCAGAGAGGGGTGACAGTAACAGGGCTGGTGCAAGATAAAGCTAATTAATACATATCCTTAAAGGTCAAAGATTTTAGCCCCTTTATAATATTTTTGGGATCCCTTTGACAAGCTGAGAACTCTTGCCAAAGACAGGGATTAACTTAGAACAAGATTAAGTGTTTTTGTGGTCTTCTAATAGGGACAAGCTTGAGAAGCATTGCTGGGGATGATGTGTAAGCAATAGAGGTGCTCTGAAGCCTTTGTAGGAGTAAGGCTGATATCAGCTGATCCACTACCTAAATGTTTCCAATTCCTAATTCAAACTGGGGACATTGCTGTGCAATAATGTGATGCTACTGTTGTCACGTTCTTGGAGAGGGGCAGGGCATAAATGTTCTGTGCCGTCAGAACAAAGCAAAATTAAATTCTTCCTCTCCAAAGCTTATTCAGATGAGGACAGAACAGAGACCTCCAGAATGAACAGCCAGGATGTCTGGCTGCTTTTGTAACATCTAAAAGCCCGAACTCCTGCAAAGAGAGTTTTTAACCATGCAGCCCTCATGGTTTTACAGCTCTTTGTTCTGCTCTGGCTTCCCTCATATGAGGAGTGCTTTACCTCCAGAAGGATCTTCAGTGGAGGAGCACAGATCCCTCTGACTCACTGCATCTGAGCCACAGAGGTCCAGAAGAAAGAGGGGTTGTGCCATTGCTTTTTGTGTGGATGAGATGTTGGCACTGGGACTGAGGAGAATGAATTGGTAACCAGGATGCCTTAACACATCTGCAGGGTAATGATGGTGCCGTGGACAGCCAGCTTTGTAGAGACCTTTCCTACTTGTTCCTCCCTCTTTGATGTTCTCTAGGAAAGCTGGAAAGGTGGGGCAGTAGGGCAGCTGCAAATGTATTAAATTATCCTTGGAGATTAAATGCGTTTAACATTTTTGGAGTATGCCACTGGTCCTAGAAGAGCATGGGTAAGGTAGACCTTCTTGCGTAATTGCTGCAGGAGCTGTTAGCTGTTAGCCTTGTGTACCCACCCTGTTGTCTCACCCCAAGAAAGCAGCACTGATGCATACTGACCACTGTTCCCTTGCATCTGGTGGGCCTGTTCTGATCCAACCTACGTCAGTCACCTTTCAAACGACTGAATGCTAAAATCCATGGCTACAACATTTTTACAAGCTCACCTCGCCTTTCTTACAGTGGATGTCTGTGCTAGCAGACTCTGTCTCTCTTCCTGAGGTATCTTAGTAACATCTACTACCTCTAGAACACTAAAAACTGCAGCCTTAGGACTCTTCCTGTGACCTACCTAGGTTTTTCCATTGCCACAACTTGCTAGAGTACCTGCTTTCCTGGGCTATGTGTCCTCCCCCCAAACTGAAAGCAAACCTGCCAAACCAATGGGAACTGGTAGTGAGTGTGAAGCTCAGAGGGACTGGCTGTACAAAAGCAGATCATGTGGTGTGTTCTGCTGGAGGTACCGCATTACCACACCCCAGGTACTAATGGTTTAGACCCACTAAAAGTTTCAGATAGCTCTCCATGGGATTTGGTCTTTATCTGGGGAGGGGAGAACGTTGCAGACTGTGCAAAGGTATAGTTAATCAAGTAGAATTCATTTCTATCCATTCTTCCCACTGGCTTCAACATCCTTGATGTGGTAATGAAAGGGGAATAAATAGCCCAGTGTGGCACAGCCAGAACCTCAGGTTTCAAAGGAGCAGGAGGGTTCTGCATCTAATAACTATACCCGCTGCTGCTGCAGGCTCATTACAGCCCTTGCTTAGTCTATAGTCCCTTGAACAGATGTGTGCAGCTGGAGGGCTCCCTGTGAGCACAGGCTGGTCTTGAATCTGGCTTCTGAAACATGCAGGGGATGGGAATGCACTGACTCCTGAAACCCCATTGCTGCTTCCTAAGAAGGGGCTTCTCTGCATCCATGGGCAGCAAAGACCTCTACCTACTTGGATGGGCAGGATCAAGGATGGTCTGAGTAAACCGATCTGCTTAAAAATGTTTGGGAGCAATAACAAACCTAGCATGCGTTGCTGTAATGCATGGTCATAAACAATGGTTATTGTGCTTTAGCTTCTAAGAGTTCATAGGTCTTCATGGTGATGACTTTTTAAGGTTTTAGTCTACCTTGTCTTCCAGAGTCATTGCAGCATTATTTTCCATTCACAACGTGTGAGGTTTGCGACAATCTTTGAGCATGAGGAAACTTGGAGGTGGTGGTGGTAGAGATGCTCTCCAGAAAATTCTGGGAGTGTTTTGAGAATGTCAGGAACAGGATTGTGATCTGGGATCAGTCTCAGGAGAATGAAGCACTTCCCTTCTAACAGGAAAGGCTCTAGGACACGTGTGACTAATTTGTTACAAGGTAATTAAAAATTATCTTTCTTACTGCAGGGCTGCGTGATTTTGTTGAAATGAGCACTCTGGGTGAAGATGAGTTGAGAAGCTGGGAGCAGGTCCTTTCACCTGTCACTGGTTCCTCTCCTGATGGGAGGGAAATGGCTGTCTGTCCCGTCATGGTGCTGGAGGAGCTAATTGGTGTCAAGTGTGTGGATGCCATTCACATGGTTGTAGCTGGAATTTTGAACATGCATCTTGGATAACAGGGAGAGCTGTTGTCTGGGCTCACAGCAGTGCTCCTGAGCTGTCCTACAGCATGGACTATGTGGTTTAATGGAGGATGCTCATGATGGGAGTGGAGCTTGTGTGGCAGGGAGCGAACCTGAGGATAGACACTGCACATAGCTCAGGCAGCCAGTGGAGACAAACCTGTTGCAAATGGTGGGTGGTAGGGGATGAACCGCTTGATGCATCTTCAGACTTGGCAGGTAGGAAAAATGTGCTGCCTGTATCCCTGTGATCAGCTGAGATGCTCTGGGGTGAGATGGATGGGAAGGTCATACTCTCAGCATCCTTATGTGCCAGTGCTTCCTGAAACAACCTAAATGGGACTGTCTGTAGAAATCCTTCTACTCAAGCAGCTGGTGAAGTTGGCAGATACTGATTCTTGTCCTGTGATAGGGATGTATTAATCTTTCATAAGTGATGACTCAGCCAAACAATGAAGTTGGTACCCTAACATAGCACAGAGGTCAGGATGGATGGCCTCAGCCCTGCTAATATGAGAGTGGATTATTCTGTGCCTCTTTGTAATGAGTACTTCTGGATGGCAATGGCCACTGCTTCCTCCTCTAGCATCTCCCCAAGAGGTGTTTGGCAATCTCTGAATGCCTTTGATCAAGGAAGGATGGTGTCAGAGAGCTGGGGGACGTGACTGTCCTCTGTTTCCACGTCCTCCTGGCAGTGAGCATGAGCTTGTGGCCATCTGAGGGATTGGAAAATCTCTGCACAGGTCAGGGGTGACAGAGGGGTACCACCAGGCAGAGAGGCCAAGGCACTTCAGTAACCCTGGGATAGCTGTGCCAAAACATTGGGCGTGCAGTGAGAACAGTCAGAATCATAATGCACCTATGTAATGAGGCTAAGCCATATGTGTTTGCATAGCTAAGTGCTGGACTAATTAGCACAATTAACTTCCTATGTGTCCAACAAGCTTATTGGAAAAAATCTACATTGTAAGGAGAGTGGCTATTTCCAGACCAATTGAAAACTGTGGGTCTTAAATGGTTAACCATGGAAGAATTGAATGCGCATGGGGAGGGCATGCAAGGGTAAACAGACAGGTACAAATATGTTTATTTTCAATAACAGTGCAGTTAAGTTCACTGATTGCCAGTGTAAGTACTTAGGGGTCAGGGACCCAGTGAATGGTCTATGCTTTGAAAGGGATCTGTTTTGCAGAAATTTCAGGACATACTATAAGGAAGTAAATAAATAAATAAAAATACAGTTTTGTTTTGTTTAAATTCCTCTTGGAAAGAAAAATAGAAGTGTGGAATAAAGCTAGCCTTCATTATTACCCACAATAGGTAGAAAAATAGACCAAAACAATTGGAAAATTCAAACTGATCCACTTATACAAGACCTTGAAAGCAATTGTGTTCTAATGGCTGGGGAAAAATGTATGAGCAAGAATAACCCACTGTAAACATCTACACAAAATATTGTGACTAAAACTATTGGGACCAAAGAGATGAAATTGCAATGTAAGCTGGGACTGTG
>KZ505938.1:497342-527830 GCA_002844005.1 Limosa lapponica baueri
TCATAGAGAACATTTGTGTTTCATTCTGTTAATGGATCTGATCTATTTCTCAAGAGATTAAATTTCTGTAATAGTGCTCCTGAGAACACTGTATTCAAGAACATGAAATTGCATCAAACTGGTAGTCTTTTCAAGATGTTAATTTGCTGTGAGGAATGCAGGCAGCTAAGCAATGGGGAGGGAGAGACTGAGGTGGAAAGGAGCTCGTTTGGCATAAAACTGAAGTGTCAAAAGGAGAAGGCTGTAGAAAAGCTTCTTAGTGTTCAGTACTGAAACGGAAGTGCTTCTGGAAGGCCTCAGATGTGTCAAGGCTGCATTACGCTTGGTGATCTTCTAGGCACACAGCTTTTAAGAGTTGGCATACTTCTGTAGGATGCTGCTTGAGATTGTGTATGCTTTACTCTCTGGCTATACCTTGACAGGTCAAGTGGGATGTGCTCTGCCACTTGTCCTTGGGACAGTGTTTGTTGACTGCTGCTCCCTCCACTCCTGGTAGAGGGTACCTTGTGTTGCAGTCATTCTCATTACATCTTTCGTTTGTTGTTGGAATCAAGAAAGAATAATTTGTCTCTGAAGTTCACCAGTTATCTAGGGGTTGCAAGACTATGCTTGAACCCCACAAGAAAAAAAGTAGTTAGATTTATTTCTCTTTTAACTCTTGCATTAGAGCATCTGCTGCTTCATTCCAGTTGTGGTCCATTAGCAGTGCAATGAATTGCTACAGTCATTTCATGAACAATGGATTCATGAACCTCCTTTCAGGTCTTATGCCTTTTATTCTGCTTCTTTGTGATCTTTATCATGCATTAAGCCATGGTGAATCATGGTCACTTTGGATGATGTAGGTAGCAGTCTTCAGATGATGTGAAGTACGGTAATATCTATTATTTATGTAGTTTATTTTGTATATTTTGGATTTAAGTATTTTGTTCTTTTGTCCTTTCCGTTTTCCACCCTTTCATCCTTTCTTCTATCCTTCTGTCCTTCCTTCTTTGATTCTTAAGTGGGATTTAAATTAGTGAAATAGATTCAGAGAAAGGAGAGTGTGTGCAGCAACAGAACAAGAAAGCTGAGAGCACCCCTTCTCCAAAGGACTGCTGCTGATGTGGAGAACTAAATGCAGAAGTGAGAGAAGGACATTGAGCAAATTTGCAAAACCTTTGTTAAACAGAAATTTGGAGAGGGATCAATATTTGAAATCAATGAAGGTGATCAAGAATGAAAGGGTGAGTTAGTATCAATTTCTGATTTAAAAGCAACGCTTGAGTGTGATTATCAGATGGCTTTGCATGATGGTTCAGTACTTGGAGTGTGGAATTTTTTGCTTCTTGTGCTACAGAATTTTATTGTGGCTTTGAGCAAAAGTGTTAGACATAGGTCCTTCGTCACAGTCAGCAGCTACTCTTCTCCTGAGGTGGTCCATTGTCATCTGAAGTTGGAAAACAAAAAGACCTGGGGGGCTCCTGAGAATGAAATATGAGGTTCTGAGATACTGTTGTAACTCAGACTGCACAAGTAAGTACCCAAGATATCAGAGAGATAATCTCCTTGACATCTAGAGACTGTAGGGAAAGGGTCATAGGAGAAAAACTAAAAGTTAAAACTCATTCTGAAGACTTAGATATAAATAAGAATTTCAGCAGAAAAGGATCAAGATAAAGGTAAATCCTGGCAGGACTTCAGATGGTTATAAGCAAACTTGCAAATGAGAGAGAAAATGCATAGAATTTTTGGATTTTATCTGATTTTGGGAATGTGAAGCAATTTTAGAGTTTGAGGTAAGACAGAAATATATCTTTCAGCTCTCTGTTGCATAATGCAAAAAGACTTTTTCCGAGAAGGAGTAATTCACTTTTTTTCAATAGGAAGCCTGCAGTGTAATTAGGAGACGTAGAGTTGAAATGGAAAAGTAAATGTGGGGATGATGAGCCAGGGATATGTGTGGTCAAGGGTAAAACCAAAACCTTTCAGAAGCTGAAGTTTGGCGCCCAGGAGGTTGATGGAGGGCATCTTCCTGAAAGTCAGGAAGAGGCTATGAGCCAAGGCTGAAACCCAGACCTGGTACTTGCAGAGAGAAAGCCCTGACAAAAGTTGTAGAAGCTGTGGAGAGAGCTCTCAAGCATGATGGAAGAGGACATGGCTCTTCCCGCCACCATTGGTGAAAATCCTCCACAGATCAAGGAAAATGAGAGGAGAAGATGAGCAGGCTAAAGAGTAACTGTCTGGAGGAGTTATGGGAATTACAGCAGAAGTATGATTGGATTTGGTGGAGAAAGAGGCTTGTGGAGGAAGAAGAAGCTGCAGATAGTCAGATGGTTCATAAGGAAGCAGGGAGCACATGGCAGCACCCTTCCCTGTCCCACAGAGAGGTGGCAGCAGGAAGGAGGAAAATCGGCTATGACCATGTTGTACAGGGTTATGATTAGGGTGATGGCCCTCTGTATGACAACCAAGCTGTACAGAGCAGCAATGACACTTACCTTTCCCAGGAATGCGTTTAGTGGAGGTCCTCAGCAGGAGGGCTCAAAGTGAGAGACAATGACTGCTCCCCAGGGAACATGCGGGTGATGTGGTGGCACCATCAGAGGAATGAGGTGCATAGTGAGGACTAGCTGCAAGCCTTGTGTGATGATCATGTACAGAGGATAGATTTGTTTTGTTAGAACTGGCATGGAATGGGATGGAGAGAGTTGGTCGAGAGGGGATTGTGATGAGTCACAGAGGGAGCAGGAACGTCTAGACATTGTCTCTCTGCTGCTGCCTCAAACTTGGCGTGTCCCTTACAGCTCTTTGGTGTGGGCATATGCACCAGCACCATCCCTGTGTGGGAAAGCGTCGTGCCCTCGGTGCATCCGCATTCCTGGGTTTGAGTACACAAGTGTAGGCTGAGTGGGGAATCCAGCCCTGGGTATGTCTCATGGTGAAGGGGGATGAGACACACTGAAGCACTTAAAAAGAGTTAAGATGAGTTTACACATGAAATACTCATGCAAAAACTCGTTAGGGGAAGAGGGAGAGTTTAAGTGAAATAGTAAAACCAAGCGAATCTCAAGGCTGTACTGCTGGCTGGGGTTTTATTAACCCTTGAGTTTACTTCCTTCTCTTTGCCATTCAAAAAGCAAATGGCTGTTGCTTTTACTGTTTATAAAGACTAAAAAGAGGTAAAAATAAAAGTAAATTTTATATAAAGATTTGCAATGCTTTGACTAAAGTAGTTTATATTCCTGCTTAACTGCTGCTGAGCTTGAAATTGGAGAGATAATAAGCCTTCATCTGAAGCAATTAGTCTGCACTTTTTGACTCCATTACCTTCGCTATATCTGTAGCTGAATAGTTACATGCAGATATTTAAGGCTTAGTTGTAGTATATTATTGTCAAAAGTGAAATCATAACTTAGACATTAATTTATTGTTAATTTAGTCTGTTGCAGATACCGTAATAAATATGTAATTGACTAGGGGTGAATGTATACAGTGCCTATTATATGGAATGCATTTTGGGCCTTTAATTTAGCTTAATCAAACACTGTGACCAACCTCTCAACTCTTTTTGTGTAGGGTTTAAAGGGGTCTGATACTTAATCTTAATGTGGTTGTAGGAATTAATGAATGGTACATTAAGTTGTAACCAGCCTTAAGTATGCTGACAGACTTGCACTTTTATCTTTCTGTTTTCATGGCCAGGAGCAAACAGGTTATTTTCAAATACATATGCAGCATTTCGTGACTACTGGTAGAGAGAAACTCACAGATGTGTAGCGAAAACATAATGCAACTTAGTCCGTATTAAAATGAGAGAAAGAAGAGGCACGAAGTCATGGGTTTTTAATTGTGCAAAACAGTCTATGGCAAAGCAGATGATAAAGCTTGAAGGATGCAGTATGCAAAAACTTCAGGCTTTTTATTATTCTGAGATATTGTGGTACTAGATAAAACGGAGGAATTACTCAAGGTGGAGAAGGATAATGAAACTTCTTTTCTTTTTTTTATTCCCTAATTTTCAGATTCTGTAGATGCCATTGCACTGAGTGTAGTAAGCATTGACTGCTCCTCATAGCAGGAAATTTGTATCAAAACTTTCATCTGCTTAAGAAATCCTGGCACTTCACAGTTTAGTAGAATTTAACAATACTAGCAGCCTTCTTTTTTATACTTTTCATGTCGCAGTATCTTTGATGTAAAAGTTAATTTACAAGCATTGCTGAGAATGCTGATCCATTGAATCTAACGAGTATTTGAGATTAATCTTTATGAGTTTAATCATTGGAGGCTTCAGTTGCATTAAATTGAATTATTTTCCATGGTCTTTTCCTCATAAGGTATAATACATGGTTTTATATGGATTATATTGATGCTTGACTTTGCTGTTGCAAGTTATGCTATAATTAGAAGTTTTGTTCTGACACTCCAAGCTAAACCAGCCGGATAAAACAAAGAGCAGTTGTGAATGTATGGGACAGCGAAATCCAAGGAGAAATTGATTGAAATAGCCCTGGAAAGTACTTAGCACATAAGGTTTGTGCATTAGTAAAATGTATGATTAGAAAATGTTTTGACTTTCCTTGCTAAAGGCTTTTCAGTTCTCGCTTGTTTAAATAGGTATCTGTTGGTAGGACTAGATACTTCAGTTACTGCTCATCTGAACAGAAACGTTATCTTACTTCCCATAAAATCTTTAAGGTTGATAGTAGGTAAATAGACAATGTCTTCATTTGGTTTTATTCCTTGTTTACATCCTGGGCTTTCTAATGCCCTTCTGGGAGAATTGGAGACTGTGTTGTTATCTACTTGGCATCTTTCACTCAATTGTGTTGAGGAATTCAGCATTGATAATGGGCTGCGTGTTGCCAGAGTATCTCTGTTTAAAACAGAGAACTTTTAAGGAATTCTGGAAAGTGCATCTGAAATAAAATGAGGAGATGTTTGGAGAGAGTGGTCAAATTGAGAATAAATCGATTGCCTTCATCAAGCCTTGAGCTGGCCTCTGTGCTATCTTTCACTACTCTGAAAGCCCTTATGGGGAAAACTGAGGCTTTAAATCTACAAGAGCAACAAACTTGTAACTAAGTTTTATTCCAACTGGACTATTCTGTTTCCATGTGGCTTTTTATGACAGAAAAAGCTAAATATCATAAATTGCTCCTCTCTGTACAGTTCTGTCATGATGGAGAGAAATGCTTCTTTCAGAAGTCAAATTTCTCTTAGGTCCTCTGAGTGAACTCTGATGGAGCTCTGTCTGAGAATGGACTTCAGGACTAGGACCACAATATAAATCAGGCCATGCTGCAAGAAGGTTGCAGGCCTGGTCTCCTCATCATTTGTTTCAGGAGATTTATTTTAGCACTCGTTGGCTCCCATCCTCCTATTTGTGAGGAAATACTGTTTACGCTGGTCTTCTCCTGACCTTGAGGTGGAAGGTGACTAGAATGCACTTGGGGACCAAGTAGGTCCACTGTCAAACCTCCATACTAAATGGTGTTCTTCCTATAAATTCCTGTAGGTTCCTATAAATTTTAGAACTTCTCTAGTCAGTTATAATGCTCTTAGCATCTGAGTGGGTCAGTAAATAAATTGTCATCCTGGATGTCATGCCAGAAGGGAGCAATTTTTTTTTTGTTCTTCAGCATCCTGGTGGAATTCCAGAAAGACTACAGTGACCAGTAACACACAGCTGCTGTCACAGGCCTAGGCCCAGATTTTAAGTCTTCAGTGTTCACCTTGCTGTAAATTAGTGCTGTTTGAAATAATGTGTTGGTTTTTTTCCTGTAAAATGCAGTTCATCCATGCAGCGGTATTCCTGACAAATTGTCTAATTAAAAATATTTTGAAGAGACCTTTTGAATCTCCATGGGGAACATATTTGGATGATAAACTTGAATTTACTTAAGAATTTACGTGCATCTACATTAAAACGGAAAGCCAAAAAAGATTGGAACTGAAGTTTGATGGGATGGGGAATTACCAAACCAAAAAATTCTCATTGTTCTAAAAACTGTTTCTGCTGCCAAAATACATGATAAGCTTCTGGTTTTATCCTTGAGGGTTTAAAATATCTGAAAACTGAAACTTTTTGTCCCAATTTGTGATACAACTGGAGTTATTTGCACCCCTCAATTAATACCAGAAAACTTTTCCCCATCTTGTTCTAGGAAAGAAAAGAGGGATTGGGCTTGGCTGGTTGCTACTTCTGTAATAAAACATTCTGGAAATACTGTTTTATGTACACAAAGATATGAAGTAATTGAGCTCACCAGGCCATGTAAAATACACATGAGAAATAACGTATGTACTTGAGGCTAAAAATACAGGCTTAAATGAATCCTAGTGGGATGCTTGGCGCTCATGCTACTTGTAGTCCTCTCACTGAAACTAGAGCTTATTTCTCTTTGCTTTTGTTTCTCAAATAGCTTCTTTGTCATCTTTTCCTTGACCCCTATGGAAAAGTTTGAGCAAGAATCAATTCTTTCTTCAGCTAAGTTGCTGTGGCACAGGCTACTGTAATTGACAAGTTGTGCGTAATCCTTCAAAGAAAAACAGGTGTGCCAGAGGTTTGGGGAAGCAGTTAATGAGAGATTATAACAAAGCTATACAAGTGTGCTCTTTCTCTGGGGAGTCACTCTACAAGGGAACAGCGATATACATTTTTCAAACAATGTTCCGTATTATGTTTCATTCTGATTTATCCATGCTCTCATGGTTTTGGTCACAAATGGCTATGGGTTGCCAGACACACAGCCTCCAATATCCACTGAACCTGTGTTTTCTCTTTCCTTGGCCCATTTCACAAGTAAATGCTTTGTGTCAAAGAGAAACTGTTTCTGCGAGGAAAAAGAAATTAACTTGTTGCAAGCTATTCACCAAATACTGTTTGTGCTTTTATGTGTGGTTGGCTGCTCGTCAGGTGTAATGTGTGACTTTTATTTATTTTTATTGCTGAAACTGATGAAAAAACAAGAGATGACAGTTGCTCTAAGGAGACTGAGTTTAGATGACACTCAAATGTTTATACTTCATTACTTTTCATTATCTTGACAGTTTCCATAGAGTTTCTTTCCATCATATAAGCCTTCAATTACCAACTGAAGATTAGTCCATGCCCCCAAGCCAAGAAACTGTCGAACAGTACTTTTTATATCAACATGGATAATAAAACTAACTCATGAAGGGGTCAACTTTAGTTAAAGGTTTCTTCAAGACTGGTTGTGTTGGCAGTGTGCAAAAGTGAAGACCTAAGTCTGTCTGAAAAAAGGGTGGCCCTGACTTGTCCAGTTAAGCTAATTGTGTTTGCAGATGTCACCTATCACTGCATTTTCCTTTTGCTTTCATATCTTGGGAGGGAGAAGAGACTGCACAAAACCCCATGTTTTAAACCAGACTATTAGCTTAAGCAAACAGACCAATAAAATCATTGATGTCTGCTTTTTGAAATTCCAGTGAGCAAGAGAAGGCTAAGAGCTTTCTTTAAAAAGGGAAAAAAAAAAAAAAAGGAAAAAAGAAAAGAAAGAAAATCCACCTGTGACTCTTGCCTGCAGGAATTATGGATTTAAGGGAAGAAAGATTTTTGCAGCAGTAGCTGCTGCTGTTGCTGGTCTCTCTGATTCCCTCCTCCCCACCTGGGAGGTGATTTGTAAAGGAGTCGGGAAGGAGCCGCTTCCCACTGCCTGGCTGCGGCGTTCATCGTCCCGGTGCCTTGGCTGCAGCGTTCCCTGACACTGCAGCAGAGGCAGATGGTTGAGGGTGGCACTGAAGGCTCCCCTCCATTTTTAGCAGCAGATTTCAGTGCCTGCTAGCCATTTACTCTTTTTATCAGTTGGGCAACACTTCAAACTTTGGCCACATATTTAGTTTTTAAAAAGCTGAGGTAGCTACTGAGTATTTATTTTTTTTAGAGCATTTGGGACAAATATCCTCTGGAGTTTTGACTGGGTAATGCCACTGAAAGATGTGATCCTGTTTGTTGTGAAACGCGCTCTGCATGCATGAAAAACTACTGAACAAGCTGCAGAGTATTATTTAGATCACTGGGATTTGGCAGGAGATGACCAGTTAACACGAAAAGCCAGGAAGAAAATCAAATAGCTGTGGGAGATGTTGAAAGTAACAGATGAGAAGAGGTTGCTTGCAGAATTTTGATTCTACACAATAAATTATTGCTGGCAAATTGAACTGCTGCCTGCTTTTCAGTGATATTAGAGAGCTGGAAATAATGCGTACTTTGGCCAGGCAATCATCTACTGTCTTTTATTGACAGGCAAGTAAAACCTGAATGGGGAAAAAGACTAATTAATCATTACTTTGTGTAATCTGTACCAGCATGATACAGTTTTGACATTTGACTCCAAGTGTGCAGTGTTGATTTAAATTAAGTTTGCGATTTTTGGTGTAAGATCCAGGAATAAAATGTGCAAATACTTGGGGGTGTTTTACTGGAGCCTAATGGAGTTAGACGTCCGAGTCCAACTGAAAATGACAGTCTCAAATGTTTTAGCTTTCTGTATGCCACATAGTTGGTAAATAATGCCCAGGGGGGAAATTGTTGAGTCGTGATAAATTGTTGAGCATCCAAAAGCTATTGTTGGTCTCACTGGGGACCGCTGAAAGCTCAGTGCTCTTGAAAATCCAGCCAATTATGTAGGTGCTTATGCACCAGCTTTGAAGGCTCACTTTTCTTGCGTATTAAATAGGATGTTTTTTAAAAGCTTTCTGCTGTTACTGGCCATTTATTTTTCCCTCTGTTTTCTTTTGAAAACACCTGAAAAGGTAGCACTCTTGAAACAAACACATTAGAACTGCTGTGTAGTCAAATTATAGTATTTCATTCTGGGAAACTGAGGGTGGTCTGCTGGTCAGTATTGAGAAGGAAAAGGGAGCAGTTTCACAGATATTAGGGCATTAGATAATCCTGTTGAGTTTTCTTTTTCTTTGCATCTAAGAGATAGTAATGGAACTGAATTGCCATTTTAGTGATAGAATATAGTTTGTTTTCTTTTTTAATTGGAATGTAACAGATTCTGAAAGACCTCAGGACAGGAAATGCTCTAAAATAACTATGCTATTGATGATAATGAAATGTAATTATAGGGTTACGTTTTTTTAAATATAGTCTCCTGCAGAAAGGTGTGTGTTGTTAAACTGGCATTTTCCACATGTAATAATAATACCTAATGCATTCTTTGTGCTTTATATCTTCAAATTGCCTTTAAAAATATTATTTCTGACATGTCAGTGATGTAGGTAAACTGTACTACCCACGTGTGGCAGAAAGAGAAGCTTAATACAACAATGAAGGGACTTGCCCAGGGCTAAATTGCTCCTGTGTTTCAGCCTCTGAGCCCATGCGATGAAGCATTGTTCAGTGCTGTGGGGACTATCAGTTTGGGTCAGCGCTGTCTTCAGGCAGTTTGTTGCAAGGTGTAGAAGTGTCTGACATTGCTTAAGCATTTTGGAGATGTAAACAATGATTCATTCGTTCAATTACTTAGGTTTCGGTTCTTTTAAATAAGATCAGACACCCTTGGGTCTTTTGATCTCTATGGGCACTTCTAGAGATTTGACAGCCATTTAAAGGAACTCCTCCTAAACCAGACTCTAACAAGTAACTATGGATATCAACACTCTGGCAGTAACACTTGTGTACACTATGGTTATACGTGTTCATGCATACATGCACACATACACTGACATACAACCCTACCACGAAAATCATTAAATGAATCCTTGTGCCTGCCAGCACCCGTTGAACTCTGAACCTGGGAGCAAGAAATCACTGCCTTGAGGCTAAGATGCTTCCAGAAAGGTGTTGGGCAGTGTCTGTCCCCTTTGAGAGGCAGCATTTTCCAGCTCCCACTGGATTTCTACTGGCCTAAGGAATAACTGGCTTGGGAAAGAAAAATCAGACTGGTACACCACGTGAAAAATGTCTCGTCTCTAGAGGGAAGAATAGTGCCCTTCACCTGCATATGGTTTTAAATTTGAAGCGGTTTGTTGTTTGTTTCTGAAGGAAGAATTATTTCATGATGTAAGCTGGTTTGTGTCAAAAAAAATATCCAAGAGCTGTGCGTGAATGCTTTGCAGTGACAGGAGAAAGTGAGCCCCAGAATTGCCTCTTGGATGCACTGATATAACCTCCTCCCATATCTTGAGTGCCTCACAACTGTTAATGAATTTAACCTCAGCGGCAGGGATGCTGGCATAGCTTATGAAGCCTGAACAGACCATCTTGGTCACCTGTTTAGTCTTCCTAACTATTACAGGCTGCACAGTTACCTTTAATTTGTGCTTCTCCTTTTCACAGAGAGAGGAAGGAGGCACAAAGGGATGATCCAGCTCTGTTTCAGACATGACGCTTAACCCTTGCTTCCCAAGTCTTCAATGCTTTCACCACCAACTAGCCTTTCTCCTAGAAAATTCAGTATCTCCTGTCCTCACCTGGCAATGACAGCAGTATTTTATTACCTGCAAATGTCTTTGCTTCCCTTGAGGGGCAAAATACATGTTGTTCCTTAGGGGGCACATAAGAATGGTATGAGGGATGTGTGAACAGTGCTGCTTCTAGCTGTCCCACTAGACAGAGAGTTCTGTGGCCACAGGTCACTGGCCTGGGAAAAAGAAATATGAGATTTTCAGGAAAATCCCTTAAATTTTTCTCTTTCTGGTTTTCTTAGCATGGCAAAGCAACTGCATTTGCTTTAAACTACAACTAATGAGGACAAGGAAGGCCTAGAGAAAGTGTGGAGGCTGGAGGAAAGAGAGCCTTCCCGTGAAAATAGATGTAGTAGTGTGTTAAAAATATATATGTGGAGAAGAGGAGAAATCACTAGTGAAATAAATCACCATCCCCCTCTGTTTCCTGTTCTTTCTGGCAATCCTGCATCTGAAATTATAGATAGTTTCTGTCCTGAAATTCTCCAAGTGGGCTTTCCCCTTCCCTGTGGCTCTATCAGTGTTAGTGACATAGATCTGGCTAGTCCTGCATTTTCCAAAGGACAAGGATTCTGGCAATCAGTTGACTGCAATAAATGCTATTTTCAATAAATACTTTCCAATTATGAAAGATAGTAATTTGCCTCTAATAATTTCAAATTACTCTCCTTCCTTTGACTTAATAGTTAAATTTTAGATGTATTTATAATACATTCACTTTTGATTGTTTGACTAACTTTGACTCCTTTGTAAAGGTTCAAAATATGAAAAACTACCCAATATATTCTTTTTATTTTCATTGCATCCATGTATTATCAAGCAATGCATACAAACATGCACATGTAAATCGGCATACTCACGCACCCAAAGCCAACCTCTCCTATCCAAAGAAGCAACCAAAGACTTGAACCAAATGGTTGAAAGTTGAAAAAAAAATCCCACATGTCTAATTTAAGGGTTTTCAGCAAAGTAGTCTTTGATATTAGGGCGAATTATGGGAGAGTATGATTTTGTAGTGTAATAATGATGAGTTTACTATGTAAGACTTGGGTTCAGTTGTTGGAGGGATCAGAAGGAGTGTAGGGAACAAGAAAGAAAGATGGTCTTCTGGCTGAGGAGGTTAAATGGAGCCCCTCACTCCTTTATGCCATAATTTGTATCTGATACTGAGTGATCTTCTAGCCATTTTTTTAACAGTTTGTATGGTTCTCGTTTGTCCCACTTTTTTCACAAAACTCGGCTGGATGTCGTTGCTCAGTAAAACTCTGGTTTCTAAACCAATTTTTTTCTTCCTGACTTTCAGAAGTGCTGGACACTTCTACCTGCAACTGAACTAGATAGGAGCTATACCTAACTATGTAAAGTTATGATAATTACTCTGGAAAAAAATCTCATCTCAGGCATCTGAAATTGGACATCCTAAATTAGCAAAATGTTTGACCTTAATCATTCTCTGACTCAGCTCCCCATCTTTGCAATGGGATAATATCTTCCCTTGACCATGTAGAGCTGCTGTGGAAAGAAAGTGATGAATATTTGAAGCACTCACATATTGTAGTGATGAGCTCCATAGAAACTGCTATGACAAAATTGATAACTCTGCCTTTAAAGCCAGCTGGAATTGTGTGCTGCAAATAAGTCCACACGCACAACGGTGAGGATCAAATGAAAAATTGAAAAGGCCTCATTACGTGTGAGCACCAGCCACTTGGTGCAACATCTGAGGCAGCTGAAAGTGTGTAGGATATGTAATTAGACTCTCTCACAGTACATGCACACAAGGGGCTGAATTACAGCTTGTGGACCTTGAGGCTTAAGTCTGACATTCCCCAATTTACTGCTTGCGTGCAAACCTTAACCTTAAGGTAGATTTTGTCTGTTATTGTTGAATACAGGTGAGATTTTTCAAAAGCACTTGGCTCTGTCCTGTCTCTGTTGCCAGTAAAGATAACAGGATGTTATGGATGACTTTAGTGGGAGAAGAGTTAGGCCACTGTTGGGTACTTTCAAGTCACAAACCATGTTTTATGTTGCAAATTGTCTGAAAAATACACTGGGAAAAAATGCTTGAACTCACTGAAGCTCTTGTCATTCCTAAGGGCTGTTAGCTTTCTCTGTTAAGAACAACCTTGTCGTAAGATGCTAAGATTAGGTATTGGCAGCGTTTATTGTTGTTTGCTAGTGCATAACATGAGTATGCACTATTCTCTTATTAACCTTGAATGCAGAATTCCATTGACCTGATTCTGAACATCAGAAACCTTGAGGTAACCTACAGAGGCTTTTATCTGACGTGCACCGAGTGGTATTTAAATGACCCAGAGTCAAGTTTTAGTATTATTTATATTACAGCAAGCATCAGAGATCAAAACCCTATTGTGTCAGGTTCTTTATCAGACACTGCCATGAAGATCTAGCAGTTTAAGTTGACAAATCAAGTTCTCTTATTCCTGTTTTACATGCAGAGGAGGCAGAATCTGGCCTGCAGGAAGCTGAACTTGTTTTTCATTTGCTGAAGATGAGGAGAGACTTCCTCAAAGTCACACACAAAAATCTGTAGTAGAATCAGTACCAGAATCCAGAGCTCTTGGGTCAGAACTGTAATTTTAGCAGCATTAATTCATTTATCTGCTCCTTTGCAGATACAGTCTTCCAGCCAGTATGCTGAGATTTTGCCTTTTTTTTTTTTCTTCTCCATTCTTTTAGGACTTTTTCTATCCTTTTAACATATGCAGTATCTTATGCTAGTAGCAAATTACTGTCGTCCTCTGCAAAAGAGAAATTTTTCCATCATAGCTTTGCTCATGGCACCTACCACGTCTCATTTGGACTTTGCAAATCAGAGTGTACTGAAGTCAGTGCTGCAGTTTATTCCTCCCACCCCCAGCATAATTTTCTACCGTACCCTTGGCATAGGCTTCCTGATCCTGCACATTTTCTTAGCAGTAAAGAAGAAACATTTTAACTGCTACAATTTATGAGACCTCACAGGGGAAAACATTATTTCCTTAGAAGTTGCAGAGGCAAATAGAAGTATTCCTCACAGTGAGACTTCAAGTGAGCTAGCAATTGAATTGAAATACCTGTCTTAACTCCAGGAAGCTGTCCACTTTCACAAACTAAGGGAGTGCTTTGGAAAACATGTGTCAGATCTCTTTCCCATGGCAGCCCACTGGTCTAGCACACTCTCTTTTTTCCATTATTTCATGGGTCCCACCTTCCACGGTGATTTGTGATATCAAATAGCAATAATAATCTTTCGGTAGCACAGATACGGCCAGGTGCGAACTGAGATACACGTATAGAAGGAGATTCTTTACCATGCTTGACAAGGTCTGTCATGCTGAATGCTGCTTTGGGGATGACCACATTTAGAGGTGGCTAGAATAAATGAAGATACTATCCTTTCTGGGAAATAATTGTCTAAATTTTTGTCTAATTTTTCTAATTCAATTGACTTTCCAACACCCTTTATTCTCTCTTGGCCATCAAATATAAATTCTGGTTTTAGGTTATCATGCGTTTATTCATCTTGTAATAATATCTAGTAGCTCTGGTCATTATGATGGTCTCTGTTTCCAAAGAAATCAAGATTTAAGTGTAAAGCAAGAGATCATGTTGAAGATGAGCACAAACAGTGAAACAGAAAGAAATAAGATGACAACAGAAAGGCCTCTCTCTTCCTAGGATTTGATAAGGATCCTAAAGTACAGGGTTGTACATTGAGCCTGTTATAATACCTAGGATCAATGAACAGAAATGAGTAATGTGCTCATCCCAAAAGAGTGTGACTTTTTGGAAACTGGTGTTTTCTTCAGTGGGACTCTGAAAGGGAGGAAAAGTGCACTTGCAAGTCCCTTTCCCTATTCTTGTATTCAGGAAGGAATTTGAATCTGCAGCTCAACAAGCCCGGCTGGATGGTGGCACAAAAGAGAGACTCTGCGTTGCTTATTGCCTGCAGTAGTTCTGGCAACACAATTCAGAGGGGAATTCGAGCAAAGTGATTTCATTATTCCTTCTCTCCTAGTATCTCATCTCTTTCTGTTTTATGAGTACTGAACTCTCTGCTTTAAATTTGTTTTAAATCACATTTCTGTACTGTTTCATTTTTTTATTGCTCTTATTATTGGCCCTCAAAAAATTCTAACAACCCTAATGAGATAGTAGCAGTCCATATGATGATGAGATTTTAAATGTTAGATATAAATTAGTCTTAGGAATAACAAGGTTTCGTTCTCTTACACAACAGGAATGTATCACTAAATCTCTAATAGTACATGTTAAATGTGTTCTTAAGAGCAGTGGGGATTTCACATGGTGTGCGCTCACATAAGCCCATCTGTAAGAGATGAGTCAACTTCTGGAAGTCACTGTGTGATTTGATAGCTTGAAACTTCACTCTTCTATCTACTACACTTCAAGATTTGTTCTTACAAGGAGCAAGATTTTTATTGCTGAAAGGCTGAGACCAAATTCCTTGTGCTAGTGCACACCTATGGTTTTTGTAGGCATCAGTGAGATTGCTGTCTATTCCTCTGAGGGAAAAAGTTCAGTCCCTTGTTATAACAGCTGATTTAGCAAGGGAGAGAGTAAATTCATCCCAGTAAATTTCTATAAGATAAAGAAAACATGAAAATCAGATTTCACCATAAATTGAATTATGGTGTGCACTACAAAGCTCCATTTAATAGTGAAGTTAATGATTACTGTGTTTTCATATTCCATTTCCTCTGAGACTTCAGCTGTTTTTCTAGAGCTGGATGGAGAAGCTATTCCTCAGCTGATTAGGAACAGCATTCATCATCACTGTGGCAGGACGACTCTTGGGAGAAGTTTATAGGAAATAACTTTTATCAGCTGATAGAAAGTTTCTGCAGCTCTTGAGCTGCTCCATTTCTGCAGGTCAGTCCATTGAAGGACCTGGACCATCCCACTCTTTGCAGAGTGCCTCTTCTTCTGCATGAGCCATTGTAAATTTTTTGTATTTTGTTAAAGTGAACAAGATACCAAGATATGGCCTGCCTTATCTATAGAAATCAATAGAAATACTCCAGTTACAACCTTCTCCAAATTATTACAGACAACACTTATAACCAAACCATTCAAACAAATAAATGAATAAACCCATTTTTTAATTCTGGAAACTGGGATTTCTATTTATGCATAGAAAAGGAATGTAGTGTAACCAGTAATTGCACTATTCAGTACTGCAGTAATTCAGGCTTCCTGAAATGTTAGGATTATTTAAAAAGTACCGACAAGGCAAGTGATATTTAGAGCCACTAAACCCTACTACTTGAAACACTGTTGTTCTTTTAGTTATATTGATTTCTTTTGTGACTCTTGTTTTCCTTCCCAGGAACTTACAATGCTTGCTAAAAGCTCATGTTATTTATCTTCCATGAACTCTTGCAGATCTATGATATTTCAGCAAAACTCTGTTTCTTAGCAGTCTGCTCTAGATGACATATTTTTCTCCAGAATTTAGCCACAGGCTAGATAGTTTTTCATCCAATATCCAAATTATTCAAAGACATGATCTCTGAGAAATACTGTGAGCAATAAAAGGGAAGGATTCTGGAATCCTGGAGTGCAAAACTAGTCAAAATTGGGATTATTGTTTTTTTCAACATCTCTCTGAATCTTCTTTCAGCACTGTTCTGATTTAATATTATTCCATGCTTTCATCCCTCCTTGCTCCTCTTCTTGAGCTCAGATGCCAGTCATACCCATATGGGAAAATGTCTGCAATCTCCTTACAAACATCTAGCAAAGAATTCTGAGATCAGCTTTGCTCAAAGTGTGCCCAAATTGTAGGAACTATTCAGTAAGTCTAAAATTTACTACTCCTGCATCTAATACTATCTGTTCTGTTGGTAACTGTGTTGCTTTCATGTGATATATTCCTCAGATACCTTTCTGATGGTGAATTTGGGTGAGGCATCCTCTCTGTGTCCACTGGGGCAATGTCTACTCCTGAGAAAAAGGAAATAAACTGTTGGTTTCTGGAATTTGCAATTAATGTATGTATTTCCTTATTGGCAAATCTGCAGGAATGAGCACCTTGGAAGCATTTTCTCTTGTGTACACATTATCAGCATTTCACTGTGTAGTTTTAACAAAATACTTCTTAGGTCCTGATTTTAGCTCAGATACATCAAAGACATTATTGATGTCTCTTGATAAGCAGGCTTCTAATTATCCTTAGTGGCTGCCTTTTATTATAATGACATTTTGCAACTTTTTGTGTGTATGACATGAATTGTTCACTGCATTTCAATAAGCTATTTCTGTCTGTTCAGTTTTGTTACTAAAATTAGAAAATTTGTGGTATTTAATATTTTTATTTGATATCTGTAAACAGAAAAATGGTTTCTCAGCACTGCATGTACCTTGATAAACATTTTTGGATTAACATTATTGCACAGGAGAAGACATTGTTACACAAAGCGTGAATTTGCTAGAATTAACAGTAGGACATTGGAAGTTCCTGTAGAAATAGTGACTTGGGCATGTTCTTTGAAGTGCTGTGTTGGAAGAAATACTCTATTTCTGATAAAGGTATTCTATTTGAAATTGTATGAAACAATCATTACACACTTCAGCCCCTTTGGCCAATGAACCTGAAAGCATCCTCATGCATTAAACTTGCATTCTTCTGAACATCCCTACCATACCAAGGCAAAGATAACGTTGAGAAATTTCATTTCTGGTTACAAGCAAGGGATACCATTAGTCATCAGAGTCATCATTAAGTTATATAATTTATTTAATGGACCTATAGTATATTTAAATTGCCTAAAAATCAATTGTATTTTCTTCTACATGGGAAGTTATACCAGAGGGCCTACAAACACATAAATACAAATTTATGTGGGACTGTTCTAGTAGGAACTAGGCTACAGACTGAATTGCTGTGATAATTGCTAATTGTATAAAGCCTTTCTTATTTCTAAGAGCTGGAACCTAGTCCAATTGAAAGATAGCATTTATGTCAGACATGTTTATACTTTGACCTTAAGTCAAAGCTTGCAGTCGGGTCAATACGACATTGGACATAAGCAGTCATTACCTCACAGTTACTCATTGTGCCTGCAAATGACTTCAGATGTGATTGTGTTTTTTTCCTAGCATTAGGAATGGCATTCAATTCTTTAAAAGTAAATGCCTAGTGCCATTTTTATGCCCTTAGTTGTCCAAGGAACTTGCTTAAGGTTGACATCTGCCATATACAGAGAACTTAAGATCTGCATCTTCCTGGAGTGGCAGAGGGAAGCCAAGCAGGATGCCCCATGCCATCTAAAATAGTTTGTGACATCTGTGATTAGGGAACAGAATCCTACTGATATCCTTTTAGTTATATTCATTTTTTTAGTGATCTTTCATTTCTTTCTGGTTTCCTGCAATGCTTTCTAACAGGTGATGTTATTTGCTTTCCATGCAGCCCTGCAGATCCACAACACTTCAGCAGCATTTAGTTTCTTAGGAGACTGTTCAAGCTAATAATCTTTTCAAAGATCTTATATGAGTTGTCTTTCCTGTCATGTGTTTTATATAACTATAGTTCCATATTAAGTTCTGTATACCTCACCTCAGATGATAATTGTATACATTTATAAATGACTTAAAGACATCAAATAGTTTTACAAAACATATACAGGCATTATTTCAATTTCCATTGAAATGAAAGAAGACAGCTTGGCATATACAGAATATTTCTTGTCTGCCTGAAAGAATTGCAACTAGGATTACCTTCTGTATTACAGTTTCTAGTATGCAGAAGTGATTTTGTGTCCTATATTTATCATAAGCTAAACATTGCATATATGAACCATAGAATCTGAGATCTGTTGGTTCAAGAGAATGTAGGCAGAATAGACTAAATTATTATGAACTAAATTAAAAATACATGCTATTTATGCAGTCCTCTAGAAAGCAGAATTTTTGCATTTTGCAAGAATGATAGGATAAATTGTTTTGTATAGCTCAGGAAAGGACAGCAATAATTCCAAAGATTACCTGCTTCCTGTAATTCATATAGAAGTAATGTTTTAAAAGCTTACATTGAAACTAGATGAAAGAGAGCATGCAACCAGAGAGGATCATGAAAGTAATTCTAGTGTAATTTCAAAACCCAACATTCCAGAACTACTCTTTATTCAGGAATGCAGCAGGAAATACAAAAAAAGTGTATTTCTTAGAAGCTGAGGAAAGAGAAAAAGTATACCAGAGTCATTCATATAGACAGCTTGGAATATGACAAAAAATATATGGCATAAAGTTATTTGTGAGATTAGTTTGTGCCTAAAACTGTGCATTCTGGTAGGACAAAATCTTTGCATATTGATGCCAAAACCTTTTAATTGAAGAAGCACCTCTAGGCTTGATTTGGAAGGATATGTACAACCGTGCTCTTTGTCCTTGCCTTCACCTTGTGTCCATCTCTGCCCATAACTGTGGAATCCAGCCAAATGTGACAGAGTGGGCAGTGATCTCAAAAGTATTAAGTCCAAGTATGAAAATTAGTGGCTGTATAGGAATAAAGAAACTCAGATTATTGCCTCTGCAGGAAAAAAAGGATGGAGAATGAACTTGACAGTTGCATGGTCTGGCTGTCCTGCCAGCTGGCTGATCAGCACATGCAGTAGTTTCCTTTTCTGTGGCCAGTTTTCTGGCTTGGACTGTAACTCCGTCCAGATCACAGCTGTAAAGTTCCCTGACCTGTTTTTTGTGGATTGGAAGAGATTTGATACTCCCTTTTCAGCAACAGTAACTTTCAGGGGAACAAGATAACAGAATTCATAAACTACGCAGGCAAACTTTGAGTTAATGTTCAAAAAGTGTCTAGAAGATGAAGTTTGAGCAAAATAGCAGTGGAAGTTGTTCAGTTTTGGCTGCAATCCTCAGGATTCCTGTAGGTTTTAGCACTTGTCCCACAAGCTTTCCTCAAGTAAAAAAAAAAATCAGATTTCATAGTATGTAGTGACAGGAGTATTGCAGCTTGGGAAGTGGGCTCTAAATCCTGGGTGGCTGTAGGAATTCCCAAGGGAATAGCATATGTCATCACAAATGAGGTGTGAAGCTGATAGCTTTTCTGTCTTAGATACATCAGAGAGAAAACTCCTGTGGTAAGGACTCGATGGCTATGTAAATCTCCACCTAAAAGAATGTAATTTGCTTGAAGGACTGCAGGCAGACTAATGGCTTCTAGCTGGAATTGCATGTATGTGTGTTTTCTGTATGTTGGATAATGTTCTATTAGCAGTAGTAATGGGTTTTTTTCCTGTGAAGGTTAGAATAGGGAAGCAGGTTTAGAACTTGACAAATCAAGAATCCCCAAACAGAATATAGCCACTTGAGATTTTCAGCTGTTGTGTTTAGCTTTCCTTAATATCCGTAATTTTCTTTGTTTCTTCTTATCCATCAATCTGCTCGTCTCCCCACATTCATGTAACAGAAATAGCTTTCTTAAGTTGTTTTTTTTTAAACCCATCATAAACTCTTCAATGCTCTTTGATTCAGTTTTTTTTTTTTTTTTTTTTTTTTTTCCTTTTTTCCCTAAATAAATTATAGCTTTTTGTTGCTGGTGGGTTTTTTCTCTTAATACATAAAGTCAGCTTTGCTTGTATCATCTATGCAATCAAATTACAACCTGTGCCCAAGGTTTCCAGCAAAAATGAAAACAACTAATGTTGGCCTTCCAAGTGAGTGTGCAGAGTGTGTGATTCCCTTTGCTCCTAAAAATTAAGGCCTTCCCCAGTCCTGGAGCTGGTAAGTTGATAATCACTCATCGGGAGAGTTCATGACCGCAGACCTTTTTCCTGTAGCTGGCTGCTGTCAGGCTGGATGTTTGTGCCCACGCAGCACCACGTGGTCTTCACTAGGGCTCTGCATGGAGAAAAAGGTGCCTCTGAGCAAAAACTATTGCAGGTGTCACTAATCCTCCCCTATGATTCATGTATACCCACAGGATATACTCATGGAGATGAGGCTGCCAAACTAGCATTTGAAGTCATATACAGTTCAGGGGAGAATCTGAATTTCTGTAAAAGCATCCAGGACACTCCCATCCTGTATCAATAAGCATACTGAAATACCACCTGAAGGCCAGGGACGATTTAAACTGTATAGTACTGGGCATAAATAAGAATAACAGTAAGCAACAGTCATGGCCCCCAAAGGGCTGTTGTCTGAAAGATGGTATGGACCATGCAGAAGGGTAGAAGAGGAGGTACTGAGGGGAAAGAGGAGCAAGTAACTACTAATGACATAAATACAAGCACAATAAAGACTAATATCAGGTGTGGAATAATCCCAATTAAAGATAGAATTTATTCAATAACAAATATTGTTACCTTGATGAGCTGCTATCTCCAAGAAAAGCATGGTAGAATGAGGATATCTGTTTTCATATGCAATATTGTGATTCCGTATGCATGGCAATGCTTCTGATTTCTTCCAAATAAAGTTAAGACAAGGAACTTAGAGTTACTTCAGAGCCAAATAAAAGTGTCACCAGGAAGCTAAATTTTTCAAGATGTTTTAAGAATATACATGATTTAAGCTGTAGACCAAGGCATTTATTAAATACCAAGTTGCTCTGTGCCCCCTTTTTCACCCATATCTCTTGCACTTCTTTCCATTTCTAGTTACATAAACATATTAATTATGTATCTGTAATGAATAAAGTATAAGTTGTTATTGCAGTTACTACTTTCTCAAGCCTTTATATTACTGGTTGTGTCACATTTATGGGCAAGTCCTGCACACCTGACTCATGCAAGCAGATCCATTCAGTTTAGAGGAGGTATCTTTTAATTAAAAATTGTTCATATAATAATGACAGATCAAACAATGGCATTCAGCTGAGAATTTTTTTGTCAATATTTACTCAATTTTAGAAGTACCGATGAAAACACATTTTGTTTTCTCTGACTCTCCTCCCTGTACGAAGTGCTGAAGAGAGAATAATAAAATTCTCAGTGGTAGGGCTTTAAATCCTGTATCACTATTGGGATATCATAGTCTGCACATCTTTTGTGCACAGTTTCTCTGCAGTTGGCAACCCAAGGAAAACAACCCACCGCAGGAAAAGCAAACCTTATTTTAAATGCTCATGTAAACTCTGCATAAAAGACCACTTATTTTATGCATAGATATATCTATACTTGCATTTTCTGTATTTTTTTAAAAATGTTTGAAATATCAAGAATTCTAGGTTTTGATTTCTTACTTTGAAGGGCTACCGAAAGTTAATTGTGCTGCCTCTTATTTTATTAAGAGGGGATCCAAACTATGGGATCTATCCTAAAATCTTCCTTTACTGAAAATTGTAGGTAGTCACTGAAAGACATTGTAATAGCTATATAAAGCATAATATTTTCATGGGCTGTCTATTCATCATAGCCACTGTGCAACAGAAGGACCTGTACCGAGTAGAGAATGAGAAAGGATAATGGAAAGGGAAGCAAGCATTTTAAGTCTTTGTTGTTGTTTTTTTCAGAAAGAAGTATAACTGAAGTGTTGAGGTAAAATAAAATGCCTTGGTGTGGGAAAGGGTTCAGGTTCATGTGTCCGTCTGCATGAGTACGTGCATGTATACATACATGTATATGTTTTACATGCAGTGTTATTGCAATATTAGCTCTAAATTTCTATGTATTATACACAATTTTTTTTGTCAGCTTAGAGAATTTTAAGTCTTATTAATGTTGGAGTTGTTATTTAAACTTGTTTCCAGTACTCTGCGATATGTTTGGGACATCTATTTTTAAATACTCTACTGCCTATTTACTGCTTATTTAATAGGTTTGTCCAGGTTTAAGGCCCCTTTACAAGCTGTATTTTGATTCAAGAGGGAAGCTTTTACTCTGGTAGCTTGTGTTTTTTTCACTGAGGCAGCAGGTGTTGGCCTCAGGGCACTCATTGAGCTGGCAGTAGCAAACAGGGTTGTGATTAGGTGTGTGTGAGTGATATTTTGCATGTCTGTGTGCAGAATTTAGTTGGAGACTATTTCTTCCCCCCCAGCGCATTTTAGGTAAGAGACCTTTTTATTATTATTATTATTTTCTCAGTTTTAGCTGCTGGCATTTTATTCTTCTCTTCTGCAAAATAGTTATGACTGTCCTACGTCATCTCTTAGTAAATCTGTTTTTTTGTGTCACTATCAGTTGCTGAATTATCTCTTGATCAAGCAAATCAGCATTATGACGGCTGAACTTTTGCTAAGAGCAAACAAGGGGACACCTCGTAACCTTAAATGACAGTGTCATTAACCTTAATACACAAAGATAAATGCACACAACCTCCCTTCCCAGAAAGCAGATTAATAAGGATACGTCTCTGACATAAGTCCTTAACTTTCATCATAAAATCAGAACTGAAATGACGGAAATGGCCTAAGAACCTGAATATACTGAATGAAATGTTCATTTAGTGAGCCTACAGTATCTACTTTTTTTTGAAGTAAATAATATTAGTAAATTATTTTAAATATTCACTCAATTTGGGAGTTTTAAATTAGCCCTTACAGGGCCACGATTTCTGCTTATCTAATCCTGCCTGCTCTCTAAGGCATAGCTCTTTATACTGAAATGTGCTCTCATCAAAGAGTTCTACTTGTTCGGGGTTTCTCATAGTTGTCTGTGGAGCCCATATGCGTCTCTCTGTAGTTAAAAGTGCTAGTGACACTTGGAAATAGGGTACCCACACAGCTAGAGCATCGTTCTGATCCTCAATATAGAATCCAAGGTTCACTTTGTTGTTTTGTTCAGTTTGATTTTTACTTGACTGGAGTTTGAAAGTACTAGGGGAATTTTGTCAGTGTCCTATTTCAAGGAAATCTTATTAATCACTTTCAGTCATGCTGCATAGTTTCCTGCTGTGTATTGTTGCTGAAGAAGGAAATTCTAGCCTGATATTTTCATTAATGATTGCAGAAAGTTGGACTGGCACTACTTACGGATGTTGAACCAAGAGGGCTTATATGAAGACTTTTCATAATGTGAACTACATTGTCAGAGAAAAGTTGTGACATGGTCATATTCTGTCTCCATTAAGGATTATACTACATGAAAGCAGCAGCTAAAGCAGCTACCTGCAGAGAATAGTAGCTTTAAGAAAGCACTGTTGGTATTTCTAGCTGTCTTTTAATACATTGGAAACTTGCAAAAATATAGAGTCAAGCTCTCAAGGTTTTTTTTAAAATGTAGATTAATGAATGATAACCAAGATACAGCAGCACCACGTGAGCATCTGCTTCTGTTAATGTTCTGTGCATTTCCATGGACCAGTATCTTTGCCCTTTCTTGATCAAGTATTACATACTCTTAAAAAAAAATCCAAACCTTCTTGTGCCAGGCTGCATGAAAAGAAAAAGTTTAGGTTAAACTTTGAATTTTCATTTGTTCCTGGTATTTTTCTCTGTTTTATTTGTGTTCTCATTTACCCATGTGGTAATCTGTATTACCTTTTGGGAGGCTGTTTTGTGAGCTGCCTGCTGGTGAGAGGTGGACCAGTACTGGCCCAAAGACTATTGAGTGACAATACGCTTTCAGGCACCCTAGTTTGGGAATCCATGAGCCAAGCTATTATCCAATGAGTCATACCTCATGAATGCTTGTTTCTCTAAAGTCAGAGGACAAGAACCCCTCAAAATCTTCTGAAAATACAGTTCAAAATTAGATGCCTGCAGTTACTTAGGATAGCTAACTTGCTCTTCTACTCATCCTTACATGAAGGATCAGGATTTTGCTTATACTTACAGATAGTTATATATTGGCAGACTCCTGATTAATTGCTCACATTGATATACGACATGAGTTGGCTGTTCAAATGTATTTCAAATCCTATTATATTTGCAGTATATTCTAAGTATAGAGCTTAATGCAGTGTTTCATAGTGATTCAGAATAGATGCAGGTGACTCAGAGTCAGGGAGAAGTGACTAAATTATTTTGACTGCTCCTGAAGGCATTTCTGTCATAAGGAGATACTGGGAATGGATACGAATATTGCATCAGAAGGGTACAAATTAAGTCAGAGAAAGAAAATGGAGTACGGCAATGGAGAGTATTGATGCTCTGGATTGGATGGGAGATAAGGAGCCTGTAGAACAGATAAAAGCCAGTGTTGACGTGTTCCAACATGCTGTTTGGAGAAATATAAACTACAGCCTCAGATATTTTAGAGAATAAAGAATTTAGAGAGCAGTACTTATGGAGGAATATTGAAAGGGAAAATAATTTAAAGTTTCTCTGTGAAGACAAATATAACTCCTTTGATGTAAATTATTGCTTTATATAGTATGTATTAAGAGCTTGTTTGATGTAAATTAGGTTCTGTATCCTCCCTTAGCATTTAAAGTATTGCATAAACTGCAACAATACTTTTAAATTCTTTATCATAATATAAGTACTGAAAGTTGTCTCATGTTTTTATTTCCTTGTGATAAATTATTTGCTTAGCTTGTTGAAGCAGGACTTTTTTATTGAATTCTGGTGTAAGCCTCCATGAATGATGTATAAGGTCTCACTTAATTGGTCTTTTGGTCTTTCCATTGACTACTGAACTCACTTCACTTCCTGACTGAGTTTAATGAACTTGCTTTCTGTAGGGAACATTGATATTAACACTGCAGTGATGCTCAAAGCCTTAGGCAGGACTGGTTTAAGGTGCTGTGCAAACACAGATGTGATGATAAGCCCCAATTCCATTCTGCCAAACTTGTTACTTAAGTTTCACACATGCAGCAACTTCAACTAAAAATGTTTCCTTTCAAACCGTGTTGTGGTAGCATGATTACTACTCAGCAGCAACAAGGGCCATCCCTTGAACCCCGCATAGTAGGATTCAAGGGACTTGAATAGCTGGGACCATTAACATTATGTCAGGTCTCTCCAAGTCCTCAAGTGGGAATTGTGCAGGAATAAGAGCAACAAGTCCTTCTGTATTGGCCTCAACAGTTCAGCTTTCTTGATTGGGGGCGGTAGGTTTAGTTTTCTGCGTTGCCTGGTTCAGTTCTGTAGTATTGGATGGAGCACCATGTTGTGTGATGAAGGGGACAGGAAAAATATCCTTCTAATATTAAGCAGATATTAAGGTCTTGCTAGAGTTCTTATTCTCCAGTTTAATAAGAGAGTAGTGTGGAACAGGAAAGTGCTGGAAAGGAAAAGTCATTCTTCTACTTTAATGAGAGAAGAGGAATTTTACACATTAATGGACACAGAGCTGTATCCAGGATGCTTGTCCGGGGCTCACACCAACTGGGCATGTCTGATCTAGCCTTGTGGGACCCCACACCTCGCATAGTAAGACAGTGCTAGGACATTTGCAGACCTCACAGTCAGATGGTTGTTGCAGCAGCCAGTGTGGAGTTGGACAACTGCTCTGGTGCCAGACAGTGGTGATGATATTCTTCCTTTAGTTCTCTAGATGTAAATAAAAGAGCTTGCAGGCTCTAATTAGGAAAATGCAAAGATGGAATTGATGTGCAGACAGAATTAATTTTCATTAATTTAAATTAATTTTTAAATTTCTAAATTAATTAATTTTAATAAAATTGTTTCTATTAGGAGATCTGACTGCTAGTCAGTCGTTATGATCACCTCTGCAACACAGCTGCAGAGAGAAGTACTCTTTCAAGATTAATGTATGAAAATTGTCTGTCAGTGTTTTTATTCCTATTTCCAATTTTATCACTGATTATTAGAGTAGCCTTGGTAAAATCACTTATTCACCCTGGGCCTTCTTTGACTTTTTTTCCTCTAAAAGAACTCTGTAGAGTAGCTTTGAGTTCACAGGGGTAATGTAGGTTAAGCTTTGCCAAGTATTTTAAAGTGTTTTGAAATTAGTAGATGAAAACAGGTTGTCATTGCATGGTATCGTTAAATTATTTCACCACCAAATGACTCATCCCAAGAAGTTAAAAATAGGGTGCCAATGGGTTTTGTCTTTCAATCGTGTTGTGACTCTAGAATTACATTATTGCAGTTGCACGGTCAACTCGGAGGCCACGTTGCCCTCATCTAAGACTTGATAAGCATCCTCCCTGCTCTGATGGTCTGCAGGCATTTGTATCTGGGGCAGATGTTCACAAGAGACTTTCCACTTGAGCAGGGGGGAATTGATATGATGAAAAAGAATTTTCCACACTGTTGTGAGGGAGACTGTACAATTCCTCAAACACTGGTCTTACACTTAGAAATGTTTTATGACTTTTGTAACTGCAGCTGGAAGCTTTGCAGAGAGCACACCTTACACATGTTTCTGCTTTCCTGCCTCAAGTCCGTTTGATGAAATACTCTGTTATTCACCTCTTGATCAGATTGATTTCCTCATTTGGGCTAAGCAGTTTCAGTGTGCTCCACAGTTAGATACACTGAGCAGTCAGGGTAAATTTATGTCTACTTCTTCATTTTTGATTCATATACTTGTGGTTGTTTCTTGGCTTTGTTTTGTTGAGGTAGGTGAGAGGAAGGCAATGGGAAAACAAAAGAGGAAAATGAGTAATCTCCCACATGTGTTGGGGTTTTTTTGCTTGTCTGAGGTCAGACTATGATATTTAAGCCTTTTTGGTTCAGACAGGAATATTAAAACCCATCAGTGAGTACTTTCTCACTTGACACAAGCACATATTTAGCACACTTTGCATGTGATGGGAGGAGAGATCAGTTCAGCATTTCCCTGCCCCTGTCTCCTCCATCTGACTGTGATGCTGAGTCCCCAGATTCACAATCTTGGTGTAACGCACATCCTAGAGTTTTCCATGCCTATGAAGGCTTAGAAGCAGCAAAAAAAGAAGCACTATATGTTGGGATCTGAATGACATCAAGCCTGTGTGAAACGGGTCCACAGAGGGATCTGCCTTTTTACAAAAATTTCTTACCAGTGAGTTTTGCTCAGGGCCACCCTTTCATTTGTGCAGAGGCAGTGTGTCTATTGATGCTTTCTGTCTTTCAGCTTCTGTCTGTTATTTGATAGACCTTTTCTCAGTTCTGAATAGGTGAGGAATACCCAAAATACTGCTTTCAGTGTCCTCCTCCCAGGTAGTGGGATGTTTAGAGTTAAGCCCTGATGCCTTCTGAGGTGCTGCAGCCCACGAGCCTCCCATGAGCTTTGTGTCTGACCTTTATGGCTCACTTTCTGAACAAGTTTTCAGAAGATGTGATTTTTCTATACTTTCAGGTTTCAGTAGCAGCTCTGATTGCTGACTATTCGTTATGAGGCCTAAAAACTTGTTTCCTTTACTCTTCATTTTCACATTCCTGAACGGTGACAGGTCAGGAGGTGCTTTGGTTCTGTATAGAATAACACCTGTAATGTGAGCTCAATTATTTGATGTGGTAGGGCATGAAGGAAGATGGGGACTTCATACATCTCTGTAAAGTACATACATTTCTGGCCTGGGAGGGGACAGAAACTGGAGGCTGTATTAATTTGAGAGTGAGATTTGGTGAATCAAGTTGGTTCAGCCAGGGAGGACTAGCCCTTCAAGCAGTGAGTCTCATGTACCTTCTGAGGCGGTACAGCACATGGATTGCGACAGGAGAGAGAAAAGCAAACGAGAATGATGGACTCGTCAAAGTAGGAAACGAGGCAAGAGCATCTTGGCATGGTGCAGCCTGGTTCCATGTAAAGAGTTACAGCCTTCTCAAGGTCTTGCCTTGTATTTTTGTAAACCAATTATATTTCGAGCTTTCTATGATCTTTCCCAGAGCCAAATTTGGCCATAAATTTCCAGGCTTGCTTCGTTATTCCAATGTTTCTGTAATATCCCTGGCTTGTCCTCCAGGCAATATCCCCAGGCTTGCCTGACACACATCCTTTTTCTCCGTGGTGTGAGATACTTTGGGTGTACGAGGTTGCTTTACTGGAAGGAATATAATAATAAGGTATGACTGGAGAGCCCACCAGCTAGCTGAGCTCCTCTGAAGATGTGGCAGATCCTATCCTTACAGTGCAGTACAACTCATCTACAGTTGTTAGGGGCCTGGAGCATCTCCCTTACGAGGAGAGGCTGAGGGACTTGGGTCTTTTTAGTCTAGAGAAGAGAAGGCTGAGGGGAGATCTGATCAATGCTTATAAATACTTAAAGGGTGGGTGTTAAGAGGATGGGGTCAGTCTTTTTTCAATCATGCCAAGGGATACGACAAGAGGAAGTGGGCACAAACTTGAATATGAGAAGTTCCACCTAAACATGAGGAGGGATGTCTTTACTTTGAGGGTGGCAGAGCACTGGAATAGGCTGCCCAGAGAGGTGGTGGAGTCTCCTTCTCTAGAGACATTCAAAACCCGCCTGGACAAGTTCATGTGCAACCTGCTCTAGGTGGACCTGCTCTGGCAGGGGGGTTGAATTAGATGATCTTCAGAGGTCCCTTCCAACCCCATGTGATTTTGTGATTCTGTGAACAGTTGAAGAACTCACCAGCATCTGTATTGAGCACTGGGGAAGAAGTGTGAGAGAGGCTGCAGAACTGCGTAAATCTAACTGCAGAAGCATGGGGTGGAGTACAAAAGTGTGGTCTCACACTGAATGTACTGAACTTCACAGGTCTGAACCCTTTTAACTACAGCTGGATAATGGTTGGGTGGAACATCTTGCAACTTCATGGGAGTTTTAGATGGCTTGCTGGAGATCTTGTATGCATCTCTGGAGACCCAACATGTATCTTATGCAAAAGCATATTTCTAATACAAATAAGAGGTGTGTGGTGGACTAAAAACATGTTTGCATAACCTTGATAAGTCTATGTAAGAATTAGTTTCTACATCTGGCAAATGTAATACTGTGTAAACTTTCTGTGACCAAAAGATGACATTAACACAAAATGAATAGTAATTAATCTTAGTTGACTGCAAATTACCTGTAAAATCTGATTAAAGGGAAAACTAAATTTGCCTGCAATAATTAGTGTTTCGATATGAAGTCTACATCCATGTAAATATGTCTAGTTCTCTGTGCTAATTTATTACTACTGATATTTATGAGGTTTTTTTTCCTTTCTGCAAAGGTTACAAAGAATGAAGGACAAAATTAGAATAATGAATCTTTGTTTGTTAACACAGCAACAGAACAAATATTGTATAGACATTTTATAGACTCCAACATTATGATATTGTCAGAGAAACATAGTGTTTCAAACATATTAGCATAGAAATAGGTTTGTTTCCTATTACTTTAAATAGTTCTGCTTGCACTGGTTTGTCATTCAGCTGTCAGTAGAAAAGCAACAAACATTCAGTGTGAATTGACCTCCAAAAAAGGACTGGTGATTCTGCTATTCATTGACAAATGGATTTTGAAATATTCACATAATGAAATCCCCAGAGCAAATGTACTTTAATAGCTGATAGGATTTTGTAAAGCAAGGTAAAATCACAGCTGGACATCCAGAGTGAATTTTCAGTAGGGAGAGCAGGCAAGTATATACCCGTTTACTAATGTGATTGAAAGGAGTAGCACATGTAATTCTCCAGTCTGGCAGGTAGTAAGTCTTTATGTTTTTAGCACAAATTCATTAAATACCTTGTCCTACATCAAATTTTCTTAAGTATATTCCTATACCAGGGAACCTCCGTAAGTATCATGTTCAACAGCAAAAAGAGCAATCTATAAAGTATTCTTCACAGAAAACTCACAAACCTACGCTCTTACCACTACACAACAAGGTGTTATTCAAACACACCCCAGGCTCATGATGTAGTTAGACATCGCTGCCTCTGTGCTGAGAGGAAAATGCACATAGTCTGTCTCACCTAGCTAAGTACAACTTTCATCCAGCAAGACACTTTTCTATGGAAATGATTACATCTTTGAATAAACCACCTGAACAACACACTTAAGCACACTACTAGAAAATGTCTAGGAGCTTTATGCTGCTGCCTGTCGTGGTTTTGACCAAAATTGACCAACCAGAACGACAGATGGCCCCTTCCTCCCCCCTCCCCCCTAAGGAAACGAGAGGAGAGGAAAGGGGGAAAAAGGAATAAAATAAAAAAAAAGAAGTTTAGAAAAACTAAACTACTTTAATGAAAATATAAATAAATAATGAAATAATAAATAATAAT
>KZ505938.1:529555-557812 GCA_002844005.1 Limosa lapponica baueri
TAATCTCACGACACCATCTGTGTATGCCCCTCTGAAACTTTGTAGTGCATAATATAAATAAATAAATGTGAAGCAGAATTTGTTCCTGTACAGACAAATTGATTAAACAGTTCTGTAACTTAAGCTTGATATCCTTGATGATATCCTTGATTATTTCTATGCAATCTCTTAATTTTCAAGGTCTAGTCATTTGTTACAGAGACCAAAATTTATTCAGGCATACAAATAGACAGTATATACAAAAAAAACACAGCAAAAATAGTGAGGTCATTTGTGGCCTGTGCTTTCTAACATTGAATCTATATTCCACTGTTGTAAGTTTAACCGGACAATCCACAGTGACTAGAGTCTCACCTGGTGACTATTCAGTGGTTTCTGTAGTTCTTAACTGGGCAAATGTCCTCAAGAGGACTTCACATGTCTCTGAAACTACTATGCTGTTTGTCACCCTGGGAACAGTTTCAACAGAGGTGTCAGAGATCGTGACTGTGAAGCCTGAGCTGCCCAGTTCGTCTTTGAGCGAACATCTCCATGTTCGGAGATTAATGAAAATCCCAAGGTATGTGAAGATGTGTATGTAGCGAGGTAGAAGATTTCAGTCCTTTTCATTTTCTGTCCATTACCATTAATTTACCTAAAGTGATACTATCTCAGAAACTAATGATTTGACTACTTAATTCTGTGATAAAACTCACACTGAATTTGAAAATGGTCAGGTTGTACATCTGTGAGACTATGTTATTCTATTCCTGTTACCTTTGTTCGTTCTTCCTTTCTTTTCCATATTCAGTCATTTCATACAGTTCAAATAAAACTCTACTTATCTTCAGGCTGGGGTCATACATCAATTGCAATGCCTGAAACTGTGAAGGCAGTTTTGACTAGAGCTTTTTGCAATAAAAATAACGATGCAGTGGAAACCTGTCTGATATGTACAAAACATTGCAAGGGCACTGTAATGGATCCTTTGTGGCAGATTTGCAGGCTGCAGTATTTGTTCTTATTTTGGGATGAGAAGGCATCTCTCATTCATTTTATTGTGAGGAACAGGAGATTAGCTCAACATCCTTTAAAGGATGTTTTAATATTTTTTTTTCCCAGCTGTATTTCTCTGTAGCAGTTTCCTTTGATTCTTGATCATATTTAAAATTCACCCATTTGGTTATATTTTTCTGGTACTATTGGGTCAGTGTCTATTATTCAGTAGGCGGAAGCCCAAACACTTTTGGTCATTAGATACCAAAGAAACTCTTATGTCTATTCTTCCCTAACACTTATCTCCATCTTACAGAGAAACAGTTATAAAATTGCATCTTTGCTTTATCTGTTTATCTATAGCTTATAGTTGGTGTAATTCTGAAAGGCTGAAATACTGATGCTGCTTTTGACAATTCATCCCAACGGAAAAGCCTGCAGAGATTTTTGCCTATTTAGAGGGCAAGGAATGTTTCTGTATTTCATTCCTGCAGTGCAATTCGGTTTCTCTCTAGAAATCCATGAAGAAGAGTATCTGAATCAAAGCTCTCATGCCAGGTTGGTTTTGTCCCAATACTTCTAATACAACCTAGATTCTCTGTAAATAGGACTGGAGTTATACAATAGTAGCTTACTAGGAATTGTGTGTCACTGATTACTCCTGTAAATGTAGTAAAATCTGTGTAGCGGATCCAAACTTCTTCCAGCCAAAATTGTTTAGAAACCTGAGACTGAGAAAAAGGGTAAAAAATCCATTACTTGCATAACACCTTTTTCGTGCTCAGTGTTGCAGAGCTTTTAATCTTGTTGTCCTCAAACCTTCCACTCTTCCATGGAGGCAACCACTAAGTCCTGCAGTAACAAATACTTATTTTCTCAGAATTGCAAATTCCAGTTGATGGGAGACAGAGGAAACTGCCTGTCCATGTGCCACAGTCCTGAGCTGGACCGCTGGCTTGCTGCAGTCTCGCTTCCTTGTAGCTTGAATTTCACCTAATTTTCCTGTTATGACAACTGAATGTGTTATAAACACTTAAAAGACCCCCAGGAAAAGAGCAGAATTTAGCGCATTTCCATGAATAGCAGTAACTCACCTGGCCCGGAACGACGGAGCTTTTTGGTTCTGGTAGGAAGCCCTGACGACGTTGTCCCTTTCACTAACGCCAAGAGCTGTAACCGTTATTTTTGAAATAAGGTGCTTTAACTTCTCTCTTCCTGAACACTGTGTGTAGCAATGATTTCTGAAACTAGCGTCCCTAGTTTCAGAGAATACAAACCTTCATTAAAAAAACACCCATCCCAATGAGCGGATAGTGCTTCCTCTCCAGCTCTGGGCTGGGGTTCGTGTCCTTTCCTATGCCCTGTTGTTGAACTTAGGGCTGTCAAGTAGTAGGATGTTACTTAGAAACGTGCTTGAGAAATAAGGTCATGAACCTTTCTCTGCTACAGGATATTTTGCACCAGGGTGATACGTGCAAGTGGACACATCTGTCTGTCATGTGGAAGTGTGTCTCATAATGCCAATGTAATTGAAATGCAGCAAAACTGTCATTTATAGGTAAAAGTTTTAATCTGAATGTGGAAAAGAGTAGATTTGAGGGCAAGGCAAACCAGCAGGTTTTGAACATCTTACAATAATCAGAAAAGGGAGTTTATAGGATCAGATGAAAAAAATGTCTTTTTTCTTATGGGAGAACCTGTGCCTGAACATTTTGATATGGTAAAAGGTAAAAAATGCAAAATGACTGAAATCGCCAAGTGAATTTTCCTGTGGACAATCTAGGGACAATTCCACGGTAACTGAATAGGGGTGGAGTATGCCTTTCTTCTGGTGATCATTTCAAAGAGCTGGTGAAATATCTAGCCATATTAAAAGGTCTTTGGTTATTAGGCATTGGCTAAACGGATTTTAACAGTGCTCTCTTTATGCATGGGCATGTGGGGCTTTTGGCACTGGGAAGAAGAGTGTGGTGTGTTGTGTTTTTTTTCCTCCTAGTGTTGAGACTTAGCTCTGATGACTGAGGCTGATTCTTCTTTTATGTAAGAGACAAAAGCAGCCAATGATTCAGTCTATTAAAGCCAAACTGTATCGAAATGACTGGTGATTCTGTGTTGGAAATCAGCAATAGGCTACTGCTTGCATCAGAATAAAAAACAATCCTGATAACATCATTGATTCAAGACTATCCCGTCTACACCTTTAAAATTCACAAGAAAAACAAAAGGAGGCTCAACTGCTGAATTAATCAACACAGCCTGAGCTTCTCTCCAGCAAACAGATTATCTTAAAAAGAAAAAAAAACAAGGAAAAAAAAAACAAAAAATAAAAGAAAAAAACCTGAGCAAGCAGGTAAGAAAGATGTATGACAGGTGTGTATAAAGGAAGCTACAGAAAACAACAGACCCTGAGCAAGCTTTATACACTTCTGTTGCAAGAAGCCAGGTAAGATTAAATCCCTCAGTTTCATAAGAAAAGAGTAGAACAATCTCCCCCTGGCTATTTCAACAGCAGAGGTGTAAGGGTCTGAGAAAAACTTGCGTCTCTTTCAATGCTCATTTCCAAGTGCTTTTTTTGCTCCCAATTCCTCTAGGCTTCTAATTTGCTTGTTACTTTGACTCAAATATCCTGAGGGCTGATCATGTGCTTGAACCATCCCTTAGAAAATGAACTGCATAGCAAGACAACTCACCAACATATGTTGAATGAATGCTGAAGGTAGAAATAGCGTGCACCTCCACGAATCCTAAGGATAAGATAGGTGAAAACAAGTAGCCCTTGAAGCAACAGCCCACTTCGGTCTGCGCCAGCCAGTTCTCTTCCTCCTCCCATTCCCCGCAGGAGCCAGGGCCCTGAAAGGACTGATGCTGGTTTTCGCTGCTGGAGGTTTCTGGAAGTCTACTGAGCATAAACTGTTCCTCTCAGCTGTTTTAAGTCTCTAAAGGAGGTGTGATCAATGACAAGTCAGGGTGAATGACAGGTTTCTTAATTCAGATCATGTCTGGTAGTGGATTTTGTATCACCAGGCTAATGCATATAAACTGGGTGGCTAGATTTTCCTTTCCTTTAAAATACATGGATAATGTTAAAAATGAAACATTTTTAACTGAAGTTAGTAATATTGGGCCAGATTCTCAACGTGTACGAACCAGCTCTGACTTCTGTGGAGATGCTCTGAGCTGTCCCAGCTGAGAGCCAGTCCCAGAAGAGATGGAAGTTTTCTTGGTGTACTGTCTCACTCTTGTGGTCTAGCTGGGGTTATAACCTTGCCCAAGGGAATTAGGAAAGTTCATCAGTTGCCTAATTTCCTTTTGGTGTTTTGAAAATGCCATATGCAATTAATGAAGTTTCTTCTCTTGTGGACTGCATGCTCTTTTCTTTCCCCGTGCTGCCCAGGTACATCTGCAGGGTATGGGAAGACCATAAGACCGTGGATCTGCTCCTACTCCTTTCCACTCCCCAGGCTGTCACATCCGTAGTGCTGTGCAAATGATCTTTTTTTTTTTCTTTCTACAGGAGTTCCAAAGCAAAAATGAAAAATGGTTCTTCCCCAAGGGCTGGGGAAAAAATTAATAGCTTTGAACCAAATTAAAAATGTTGTTTGTTTTGCTTTGTAGCTAGTATACCTTTAAAAAGAGACCAGAGCAGACTCATTCTGGAAACATCACAGGGAAAAAAATCAGATTTCTATTACTCAAATATTTTGTTAGAACCCCCTTTTGTTGTTGCCTTGTTCCTGCCCCTTGGGACTGTAGTTCTGGCCCACCCAAGTCAATCTCAAGGCTGCTTTTCAGTCTCAGTGCTTCACCGAGGCCACACAATGGTCTGTGCCTGCCCCACATAAAAGTGCAGGAGTCTGGGAAAAGCTGCATTATTTATTTTTGCACCACAGCCTACAATTAAAAGGTATTTAGGCTGTCTGTCATTAGCAAAGGTTTTCTGCAGTCTTACATATCGTTATTCCAGCTGCAGCTTTGTAAGCTGGTGTTCTAAGTTAGAAAAAGAGTTTATTGCAGAGTCAGATATCTGAGATTAAAGCTAAAATGCTGTTTGAATGCTTTTGTGTGGTGTCATGAATGTAGATCGGTTGAAATACTACATCTATCTGTCTGTCTAATCATATACCTACTGCTTGAATCAATGAAGTTAAGCACATGGAGAGCTATTTGAAATACAAATCCAGGCAAAAGACACTTACTTTCTTTAATCTTGGACCAACACTTGTATAGAGGCTGTTTCATTAATATATTATCTCTGAAAGGTAACTGGGTTTGTCAGAGTTGAAATAAGATTAAATGAATTGGCTATTGTAGTTCATCTGTTAAATCACAGCACTTTGCTCTCAGTTTGTAAAATAATCTCCAGACAAATGAAGTAGGGTCAATCACATGTTTTTTTGCTGGAACCAAATTGCTATTAATTGTGTCACAGCTATGCGTAAGTCAATAAATGATGCCATTGTACATTGACTATTGCAGTGCCAGAAGATAAGCCATTTTTTTCATTATGTGGTGCAGACTTACTGTCTAATAAGAAGCTCCCCACGTAGTTCACATTTCTTGCAGAAATATCACTGGCTACTTTGTCTGAAAGTGCTCCATTGGTGAAACGGCTGACTTAGCAATGGGCAGCTGGTATTTAGCACTGTGGTAGATCTGGGAATCCTTCAACTCCTACAGGTCCCTTTGTAACTTCAGTGTATTGAACAATTTCTGAAAAAACATATATTATCCACAGTTGTGCTGTTTTGGCTGGTGATTCACTGGTGGATGAGAATGGCAGGAGAAACATTTGTGACAAGTAATGCATGCAATGTGTTGACTACCTACTGCAGTGATTTCATCAGGGCATATATTGAGTATTTAATTTGTTAATAAAAAATAATCAAGAATGAGAGGGAGGGAGGGAGGAAAGGAAGGGTGACTGTGTTAGCTGGTAGGATCACACCTCCTGGTTGATGGTTCAAGGGATATCAGACAATGTTGAGCCATCTGCTTTGATGTACACCCCTGACAGTCTGCAGAAGAGGTTTAACCAGGCTGAGAAGACACAGACAATAACAGTGACCTTGGGGAGGATTTCAAAAGGGCAGGTGAGATGAAGTGAAAAGGAGAGGAAAAAACAGCTGCCCCAGCTCAAAGGGGATGGGGTAGGAGTGACCTACGTAAAAGGCTTGGGGAAACTAGACCTCATCATGAATTTTTTTTTTTTTCTGTGTTAAAACTTTTTTTTCCTTCAGTCTTTATGCTTCTTTCTTTTGTATAAGATTTGATAATCTTTGAACAATCTGATCACTTGACTAACCTTGGATTGAAATCTTTGGAGGGAAAAGTGTGTCAGTGCCAAACCCAGCTGGGCTCTGGGCATAAGTGCTACCAGCGCAGAGCCTGCTGTGAGATGTCTTCAAATGGGAGGGAATAACTGGGTCTTTTCCTGAATAGCAGAAGTGGGGAGATTCTCACCAAGTCTGAGAGTCCATAGAGGGACCAAAGTTGCACCACGCTCTTTATATGTGGTTATGCATGGGAAAAAATATTTCTAACAAAAATGCTTAGTTTTCTGGTTTATTTGTGGTGGGTTTTTTTATCAGGTTTTTGTGGGTGTTCTTTGTTTGTTTTTTAAAATATGCTCTTTTTTTCCTGTTTTGTGTGGGTGAAAACCCAAGAACTGAGTAAGTTCTTGGTAGGAAAATAGAGCTTAGAAGAGCAAACTGCAGAGAAATGAGGGTATTTGCCATTCTCCCATCTCCCCAAGGAATGTGTTAACCATTCAGCAGTTAGCTGCTCTGGACTGGATTTCTCTCAGTCTTTCTTGTTGCAGCTGCATAAACAATTAAATATTAATTGGACTAGAAAAACAGATTGAAGAAAAAAGACACTCACCTGGGACATGAGTGGCCAAGTTCAGCTCTCAGTTCTGAAACTGGTAAAGTAAATTTTTCTGACCTACTTCTGAGTTGCTGGTCTCAGTCACTCAATTATATTTTATCTCTCTTTATTATTTTGCTCATGGTCTCTCTCATGTTCAGACCATTCTAAACATAAAACACAATCTCTAATGATTTCATCAAAATCAGCACATTCCCAGCAGAAGTGTTGGTTTCAGTGAGTAGATCTTGTCAGGTTCAACACTTCCATTTCAAAACTTTTTACTAACTCCACAGTGTTAGAAATATTTCTTCAAATGGACCTCCTGCTGCAGATTTTTTTCTCCAGATGAACCTTGGAAGCTGAAGCATGAATATGCATGCCTGCTAACTTGCTCTGCCATTTTTACTGGGAAGATGAACATTATATTACCTTTTGCAAGTTGCTAGATGCTTTCTTAGCCCATGACATAGCATATGCTATTTCACTGTCCAGATAGATTATAGCTGCTATTGGGCATCCAAATACCGAATTTGTTGCCTCAGAAGTGCTCACAAACCCCTGTATTTTGTCAGCACACACACTGCAAAAAGGCTGGAGAGGAGTCCGGCATGATGAAATACCTAATTCAGAAAGCAAAGAAGAAGAACCAGATGTCCAGAAA
The DNA here is from genome assembly GCA_002844005.1 of Limosa lapponica baueri. Lineage (NCBI taxonomy): Eukaryota > Metazoa > Chordata > Aves > Charadriiformes > Scolopacidae > Limosa > Limosa lapponica. The sequence continues at coordinate 537,060 of KZ505938.1, forward strand.
TAACTCCAGGGAGGTTTGCATGGTTATACTTCAGGAAGGAACAAAGCTCTGTTTTTTGAACTTCGAGCATAGAAATTTTTCATATACCAAATCACTATTATGGTGTCATTTCTTACATATATTCAGGCTTACCTGTACCCACTGGAGTGGAAACTAAATTAAGAATATTACTCAAAGAGGACTTTTGGCTAATATTCTTATCTTTCAGTTGTTTTCAGCTTTTAATTTGATCCCTTTTGGTCTTAGGTTAATAATCAAATGTGATATTTGGGATGCTGTTTGCCCCCAGTTTGCTTCTTATAATTCTCTCGAAATTTCTATGACTGAATTATAAATTAGCTACTGGACAAAATATAGCAGTGATGCTCTGTACGGAGATGGTATGTTTTGAAAACCGGGCTTAATTGTTCTCTGTTTCCTGTGCATCTTCGTTGAAGTTAGCGGGGCTGGCGTGGGAAGAGCAGCATTTCACTACTGCTTGTGCTGCCTGCTGCAGCTCATCTTAAAATTTGTAACTAGGTAAGGCACAAGGGAATTTCTGTGGAGATCTCAATTTTGAAAAGGGCACAAGATTCCCAGTAATTCTCAGAGAAGAGCCTGGGTTTTTGTTGTCATCGTTTTTAACACTGTTATAACAAGTATGCTCTGTATTTGTCAGTATTGCAGCATCTTAGTATGCTGTTAAAATTCAGCTCAGTAACAGCATTCGCCAAAAATTATTATCCAGTGAGGCAGATAAACCAAGTGTGGTTTTTTTTTTTGTTTTGTTTTTCTTGCTTATTAAATGCATTTATTAGAAGCCAAGTCACATGGACTTTTCTTTGAACTATTTTAATCAGTAAACCTGCAGGAGCAAATGTGTTACAGGAACACAGAAATGATCATAGAGAGGTTTGAGCCATACAAATAGGAATTTCAGGAGAAGGGGGAATCTGTTTCTTAATGCAGAGCTACTCCCTAATGCCAGCCCAGCACTGGACATATAGTAAAGGGCAACGAGGCAAACTGTATTAATCAGGAGTCTGTTCTGATTTTTGTCACCCCTGCTGGTCTTTTGCATTAGGAGAGCATGACTTTGCCAGCAGCACAATGTTAAGGACAAAACCTCAAAAATCTGCAAGTCATTCAGAGGCACGCTTGTTTTTCACTTGTCCTACTTGTGCTTATGGGCAGCACATTACCATTTCCAGGGAGCTCCTGAGCAGTCCAGCTGCTGGGTCAGCCACTGGAGCAGGGATTGGAGAAATGCCTCGTGGTGAGAGACGGGTTGAACATCATCCCTCGTGCCATGTTCAGCACACTGGTAGATTGCACACTGCTGGGAACCGATATTGTTCCATGCAAGGTTCATTTTTTATATATTTTTGCCCCACCAAAGAAAGCCCAGCTGCCAGGGCAGCATTCACTGGTAGGTGCCTCAAGGTACCAGTATGTGTTTACTGTGCCAGTCAGCTAAAGCAACAGAAAGTTTTTAATCATTGCAAAGATGTTGGCTTCTGGAGTTAAGAAGTTACGACTTCAGTTCTGAAGAAATTCACGCTGGTCCTAGGTATCAGGAAATTTAAACTGTTATCTTGAGTTACTCTTTGGTTCTCTGAATCTCTAGGGGATGTTAATCATGTTAACAAACTTTCCCTGCACCATTAAACCTCCCACCCCACCCTAAAAAGAAGCACTCTTTATTAATCGCATGGCTAAAGGAATAGGAGCATTAAGGAAGTATCAAGAGTTTGCCAATACTGGTGAGTAAATCTGCACACTCACAGCTCTTATTAAACTAAACAAGAGTTGTGGGAATTGGAAGACTCTGGGAAGTTTTAAATCATTAAATCCTTCTGATATCTCCATGGGGGCATATGTTCTCTAACTATTTTATTTACAGCCTTCTGGCCCCTTTCCTCATCACTGATCTTCATTCACAATGTTGCCTGGCATCACACCAAACCAAGGGATCAGTGCCCCTGGCTTAGCACTGGACTCCCCCAAACTGCTCTCAGGGTAGAAGACAGACTTTTCCAGCTTGTGCTGGTTCTCCTTTTCACAGCACAGGTCCCACGGGCTAGGAAAGCCATTCTGCCAAGAGAAAGACAGATAACAGAAATGCTTCTTTGGAAAGGGTTTTTAAAAATAATGATCTGTAGCATGTTTGGATTGGACGTTACAGGGAACTGAAGTTTTGTAGAGTAAACCTCCACTGCGGGAGGACGAATTAACTTCTGTAGCAGCTGGTCTTTTTGCAATGTGTTTGGGAGCTCTCAGCCATGGCTCTTCCCTCTGGTCATATGTCTGGTTGACTGGTAATTAGGAAAATGTATTAAGTGTGAGCATGATTTCTGATGATCCTTCAGCTTTTGGGTCATTAGCGGACAAGAGAGTGAGAGGGTTGACAACAACCTGGTTTTCTAGTAGGCATGCTGCTCTTGATGACATGTAAAATACACACTTTATTATAAATATGAGAGGGTTTTTTTCTCTGTAAGGGTGAGAAACTCTTTGTCTGGTGGTTGCGATACTAACTGGAGACCTAGATGCTGTACTGGGTGGCACTGGAGGAGTTTGGCAGGTTGTGCTCTTACTTCATTGGAGACATTATGTGATGTTTTTCCTGTTAGTCTCTGTACTTTGAGCCTCCTCCAAGCAGCGTGAGCCCAGGAGTACTTCAGCATTTTGTGGGAACACAGGGAGGGCAAGTCCTTAGGATTTACATAAGGGTCATCCTGACTAATGATTTAAAAATCAAATCAGACATTAGATCAGATGAATGAACTTGTGCTTTTTTTTTTGTCTTAGCCTGAATTACTTCTGTAAAGCATTCCTAAAAGCAAGGAACCCTTCTGCTTATCAATCTTACTTAGCAGGAGGAAGCAGGAATACAGCCCCAGTGTTTCACACAGTCCTACAGGGCTGAGCTGATACAAACTATTTTGTTCCATTGCTTCAAAAGCCAGATGAAGTAAGGAATTAATTATAATATTGATTATAGTTAAGTTAGATTAAATGGTTTGTTTGATACCAGGTGATTTTTAAAATGTATTAAACAGTGCATTATTTACAGTCTCCACTTAAACAAGAGGATCCAAATATTTTATGTAATTAAAGAAATGAATTCTGAGGCGTAGCTCTACAGATTAAATGAGTAGACTAGATACAGTTCTTGAGATTTTTGCTCTACAGAAAAACCGTAAGAATGACCTTAGGAGGGCAGAGAATCCATCTAGTCTAGTGCCTTGTCTCAGACAGCGGTCAGTAGCAGATAGCTGCAGAAGAGTATAAAAAAGGGCAAATGCACAGCTGCATTTTCTCAAAACACTTTCCCTGTTTCCAGTTACATGTGGAGAAGGGCTTGCATCACCAAAAATAGCTTTCTCTAGATGTATCAACATATAATGTCACTGAAATCAGTGGTGTTGCTGAAACAAGTGTAAGGTCTACCTTTAGCTTCCCACCAACAGAGTGTCTTAAAGAAATAAACAAGAAAAGGTGATTTTTGTTGAATTATACCTCAACAAGGCCAAATGGACACCTTTAACAGGAATCAGAATACAATAAAAGCCAGGAGTGCAGTAGTATGTCAGTGATAAGAATCACACATCAAGATTATACGGCAGTTTGCTTTTTCTTTGAGTCTAAAAATTTCTCTAGAGAATTTGACGTTTAGATATAAAATGTTTCTGGCTGATAGAGCTGCTCATATTGTTGCCATATCTTACTGATGTTTTCCCCTGAATTGATATATTTAAATAACATCTAAGGTTTGTGTCCTGCAGTCCTATCAGTGCTGACTCCTTAAGCTCCAGAAAATGAAAGAAGATGAGTATCTCTCAGCTGAAAAGACTGGTTTTGACTTTAAAATTTCCAGGGGTAGCCAGCATCTCAGGACTGTCACTGTAACCATGCTCAAGTATGTGGATCTCATAATTCTAAATCTTGTCTTTGGCATTGATGAGTCAATAGCCCGGTGCATTGCTAGGCTGAGATGTGTTCAGGAAAACAGAAAAACAGTAAAATATTGTATTCTCACCATTCCCTGTGTGGCCTGTTTCTCATCAATTCCCTGTTACTTGTGTTCCTGACCCATTTCATTAAAAATCCTGACCACACACAGCTACTACAAATACTGCAGTCTTCTCTCCCACTATTGAAGGTGTTGTATAGCCACCAGCATCTCCACGACTTTCAAGGGATATTTGGAGAGCAGCAGATCTGGGCCTTACTTGGCTTCCTCCAGCAAAATGTGGGTGGAGGGGAAGGCTTAGCTGGGTTATGAGCAACAGTTTTTATCACAATTCTCACAGTATTTGACATTTCTCTTAATGTCCTACTCCAGAAGGCAAGTGACTACATGCAGCCCTCAACCTAAAGCAAGCAAGAAAGTCAACAAAAATTCCCTTGCAATGAATGTGTTGGGAAGATCAAATCCAGAAAGCTAATGATAAATTTTAGGTTTTCTGTTTGAAAATATTCATGGGTTTTTAACTAATCTCATAAGTTGGTGTATGTATGAGTTTAACTCATGATTTTTGATTACTGAAAGGTTGGCAATGCTCAGTTATATATATAAAAAAAAAAAAAAAAAAGAATGGTGCTTGTCTGTCCTTTTTGGCCATGGTATCCCAACATTTGAGTCCCTTGTGCAGAGCAGAGGTCTTCAGTGTATGAGGTTTGCAAGGAGGATCCCTGGCTTGCAGAATATTTCTTGTGGGTCTGGGAAAACTTTCTAATGGAAAAGTGTTAGTAGTGTGCTTTAGAGAGGGTTTATGTGTAGCAAGGCAGGGAAAATAGCTGCAGTCGAACAAGGTTAGCTCTGTTGTGAAGTGAAGACAGAATCCTGGAGCACAGTAAAGCTTCTCCCATACCTGTACTTTGCTATTTTCTTAGCCATTTTCTGGATGAAATCCCAGGCAAATCTCTTCTCTGTGGTGGTGAATCAGTGGGAACACTCTGTGCATACTCATTAGACTTCAAAATCCTCATGCATAAAGAAGGGCTCACAGTCAGGGAAGTGACGGTGTTCAACCAACTGCATTCTTACTGAATTTCTTTCATGTCCAGTGCTGAGAAATGTTATGCTTTAAATTGTAGTTTGAGGGGTTTTTTGTTGCTTTTTTTCCTCTCTTAGCATGTGTATTCCCACGTGGGAAATATTGTGCTGTTTGGTAGATGTTAAGCAATTAATAAAATGACATATTTTGCATCCTATTATGTGGGCAGAATGACAGAGCTCTTCTTGTGTGTACAGATAAAGGCAGCAACAATAAAATCCCACTGTACTACTAAAACTGTCTGTTCTGTGCTAGACTTGCACTGTATGCTGTTGTAGGGTTGGGTTTTTTTTTTTAATGTTATGTATTTTAGAATATCTTACATTGTGTGCTATTTTAAAGGATTTATTTTTTTTGTTTCATTATTCAAAGCTGGCAGCAAAGGATTTTTATGCGATTTCTCTTAGCCTTCTTTTCAGCATTGGAAATCCTGTATGTGGAGTCAGTTTTGTCGTTGGCTTGGGACACAAAAGGTCTGAGTTCATCTTCTTCAGCCAGATGTATCCTATGTGACTTTGGGTACTGGCTGTAATAGCCTTTTGCTGTAAACGTGCCAGAGACAATCAAAGATTGCTGACAAGCCGTCGGCTTGTAATGGCTTTAACGCCTTGATTATCATATAAAATTTGTGTTTGAAATGTGTGGGACAATTCATTTAGAGAACTTTGGAAAAGAAAAAAACCCCACTCTAATCCTGTAGTCATTAATTTAGCGCCACATCACCTTCATAGAACTCTATACAGAACAGTTTGAGAGTCTGGGTTGAGAGCATCTACATGGGTCTCAGTAGAAGGCATGGTCAGATCATCTCCTGAAATCCTCTGCCCAGGGCTTCTGCTGCACAGTATACCAATAATCAGGGAACCATATGCTGTATTTGAAAGTTAAACTGAAATAACCTTCATTTCCACCCATAAGAGTAGTAGGAATAATGTCATATTTTTCATTTAATTAGGAAAAATGAGTTGAGAGAGTATGTAATTTTCTTTTATATGACAACTAGAAATGTGCCAAAAATTTCAGTCGGGAATTTATGTGCAGCTATCCTTTGCAATTAGTCATCTTATTTACTGCCAAATAAATGTGTTTTTAGCAGAATTTCTGTGAAACTGTAATTACATCTAGGGAACAAGGGATTAATCCCATCTGCATGTGCCGTATGGATCTTTCCGCAGACACTCTGCATCCCATCCCCACGTGCTCTATTTGTGGGTGACTTCCTGAGTCCAGTAAGACTGGCAGAAGAAAATTCTCTGCTCTCTTCAAATGAAAAACTGAAGCAATATAACTTAACCTTATTTACCAAAGAAATATTACATTTTCCTGTGCCACATACTATCACGGCAATTCTGAGCAGGCAGAATGCATCATTCTGTTTTGAGGAAAATATTGGTTGGAGGTCAGGACCTAATCCTGTGTTCCTTCCTCCCTTTGCTAAAAACAGGGTGACTTCGAAGAGAAAAGACTGCAGGATCAGGCCATGACACAAGGAACAATTGAATTATGGCATGAGATAAAGAGGGTAATAAATCATGTCAGGATTAGCTTTTTGTTTTTCTCTTTCAGAGACAGTATGTGCTTACAGAAATTCTTGTCCTTTAAAATGAGTATGGTACAGAGGTCCTGTTTCGAGGACTAATTGGGATTATTTGTTGTAAGAGTTGTTAGTTGATAAATTCAGGTAATGCTTTGAGAATGTCACGGGTTGTGTTTTGCACTTGTGTACAGTACACAAAACCTTGATACATATAAGACTATACACCAGTGAAGTATATTTATATTGTAAGGCAGCAACATGTGTCTCCCAAAGATATTCATATACCTACACATTGCAGCCCATATATGAATATGTGGGTTGACAGCAGGCCTGGACACAAGCCTGAGCACTGGCCTTACTGCTCCCATTAGCTGCTCCTCAGCACTTTTTTGTCTCAAGGCAGTCAGCACTCTCCCAGGAATACCAGAGGCACAGCTTGGGGAATAAGGTGGCCCATGACCCTTCCAAACACGATCATTCTGTTTTGAGGCGCAGTTGTGGCCTTTGGCCTCAGAATCAGAGATTGGGCTCCGGCCTTGTTTAGTTAACAAGACATAGCTTTTCAACATCATTTACAGATGCACATGTTGGTCTTGTGTTTTCAAACCCTGGAAGAACTTCCAACTGTCTCAAAGGAGAGTTGCTTTGATGTTAAAGTCAGACACTGAGCTTGACATATTCACTATTACTAATGGTAGATCAGTTGTTTGTGGTCATGTTTAAGTTTTTTGTTAGACTACTTTTTGAAAGTGAAGAAATGTCCTCTGAAATTTTACCAATGTATTTCACTGAACCTACCCAATCAGAAGGCCCCATTCACATCTTCAGGTTGATATTTCTGTGAATATTTCTGGTTTAACATGTGTTAGGAGTTAAACTGTACCCAGATGATGATTACAGCCATTTGCTAGACCATCTGTCTTTCAGGACTATCGGAAAGCCTAGATGGATGATACTGTAATTTGGAACTCAGTATTTCATTCCCTTGAATTTACTTATGTCAGACAGAACATAGCTCAGTACTATTTCCAGTAATGATGATCTAATTGCATCAGCCAAACTGTGGCATCTCACTGGGAATATGCATTTGTGGGATGCTTACTCAGTCATGGGGGAGACCTAAAAGGGATCATGCATAAGTAGTAACCTATCAGATATGAGTATGATTGTGCAAATGGTATCTTCAAAATGAAGTAGATCAGGAACGTGCTTCATTTATTTCCTTCTCATTTGGAACAATGAACAAGTCCATGGTGCAGTGGGGAGAAGTCTCTACACCCCACTATGCAGCATAAGCTCATGATGGAGACATCACAGAAAGACAGTCACAGAAAAGTTTAGGTTGGAGGGATTGCTGCAGTAACCTAGTCCAAACCTGCTCCAAGCAGGGCTAGACTGCAGTTCAGGTTGTGCAGAACCTGCAGTCCAGCTTTGATACTCTTCAAGGAAGGGGATGACACAGCCTCTCTAGCCCTTGTTCCAATGCTTTGCTACTCCTTTTATGATTTGTTTTAATGTCTAATCAGAATTCCCCATGTTGCAACTTGTGGCTATTGTGCTTGCCCCTTGCTGTGCATGAAAGAACTACCAAGAAATCTTTCTCTGTTCACCAAAGGTCTATTAAAAAAAAAAAAAAAAAAAAAAAAAGAAGAATTAGGAACATGAGAGACACTCCCATTCATCAGCAATGTCCACTTAGAAGTTGCCTGTAAGTTGATCAGCAGCGTCAAGCTGCATGCAAATATAAAGTCTCCCCTGTATATACAGGTGTCCTTGCACAATCTTTAGTTAGATGATCACCTCCAGATGTCACTAGACCCTCTATCCTGTTCAGTTTTCATGCTTGATGACTTCAGAGATTAAGCCAAGGTTGTGTGGTGACATAAATTGTTGTGTTCAAGATTGGTTGTAGAAGTTGAGAAGGACGTAGTGAATGTTACGTTAGGCATCTCAAATTAGAAATAAATTTGGACATTCATCTGTTCTAAGCATTGATTCTACATTTGTAAAAAGAGAAGAATAATTCTCACTTTTTTTGAAAAAATAGTGTTAGGAAGAAAAATTCTTTAAGTGAATAAAGCCTGAGGGTTTTAGGCTGATGAATACCATAGACTATGCCCATACTGGTAGGTGAAAAGCAGGCTCAAAGGTAGGTTGTTCACACCTACTTCCACAGTAAATATGTAGCCGGTCAACATTGGCATTCATAGTATAATCTTAATGACTGCAAGTTTCCGAAGAGTTGGTGTTTTACACAGCTGTGCCCAGTCCATCCAGAGAGGAACAAGAGCTTGAAGCAGTGCTGTAGTGCTGAGCTTTGTCCCAGGGCTGTCTGCTGCAGAGGTATGTGCTTGCAAATCCACCATGTGAACTGTGGGAGAGTCCAGACTTCACAAAGTGCTCAGACCTCGTCTGAGGGTGTAGACATGTTAATGGAAAACTTTCAAGGGAGTTAATAATCTTCAAATGTAATGAGATTTGAGTGGTGAGTAAAAAGGTGAGAGATATGAGTGGAATGAAAATAATTAGTGAAATATTTGCATTGAGCATACCCGCAGTGTGAAATAAACTTTGTGAAATAAATGAGATACCATCTTAGGCAAGGATACTCTGTGGCGAGGGTATGGTGTTGCATCCAAATGCTTACAGCCTGAAAAGGCAACATAAGTCTTGGCTTTTTCTAATTCCTGAGACATGACTTTGCAACACGGGTCATTTAGTATATTTTCTTTTAAGCATTTAATGTTATTAGTATTAAAGCATCCAAAACCGAGCCAGCATTTTTAGAGGCCAAATACATTAGCACGCATCTGTAACAAACATGTTGCATATTCAGATTATTCATATGGTGCTTTGGAGAATCAGCTGGTAATGGGTATTTTGCTGGACACATGGAGATTTGTGGTGAAGGACAGACTAGCCATGGATTTGAGCAGATGGTGGTCATTACTTGTGCCAACATGTGACTGCATTTAATTATAACAGAAGTGCTGAGGCAGATTATTTTGCTGGGCTCTTTACATATATCTTCATAGCAAAGTGAGTAAGTATCCAAGGAAGCATTGGATATAAAAGATCAGAACTGCAACAACTTCATTTTCATCATTGCTGTATGACACAATATCTACTATGAAGAAATTCATGGTCTCACATATGTTCCCAGGTAGATCCTTCACTTGAGAGCAATAGACTGTTCTTCTCAATGTGCAGTGGCCACTTAATGCAATTCAATTTGATGGAAACTACATTTTTCCTTGAATTTATGAAGCAGTAGAGTAAACTGACTGCACATAATAAATATGTCTGCACACTTTAAAATACAAATACAACTTGCCATTTTAAACCACATTGTATGGAATTACCTGTAACGCAATATGATTCCATCTTGGGGACCACACTGTTTTATGTTTATATGCTCTCGTTGGGTCATATTTTCAATTTTTATGTGTTATTTTATTATTGTTTTGCTAGTGGAACTCAAACCTCTTCCCTTCTCCCTCATAATGCATCCTCAGTGACAGATAGTGTGGCCTCTTGGCTGTGAGTTTGCAGTTGTGGAATAATTTTTAGCAATTAAACACTTTATTGATCAAACTATTCCTTCTGTTCCATGATTCATGTCACTAGACGTTACAGGGGAACAAAAAACAGCTGCAAAGAAGACAAAGTGTAGAGAAGACGAAGAAGGGGGGTGTATAGGATTCCAACCCCAGCTTTTACATCTAACTTTCAGCCTCAACAACATCTTGCAGCCAACAACTTGCGCTGAAATGCTCCAGTAGAAAATCACATACCACATGCAGAAGTAACATACATAAAGCGAGTGCTGCTGGAAGCAGTGCTGACATTTCCTATGTGCTTGGAGGTATATTCTGAAAAAGTGGCAAAAAGCTGGTTAGAGGCTTAGCAGCCTGTGACGTGTTGTCTGCCTTGCCTTATGTGGCTTGGGAATAGGCTTGCAGGAGCAGTTATGGCTGGGATTCAGTATACTCCTTTTATACTTAGAGAAATACCTGTCTAGCTTTTTCAGATGTTTCATCTCTCTGCCTATATTATAGATTCTAGATCCTGTATTGTGCACTTTCTGTCCTATGGCTTGAATTTCCTTGGGCCAGCACGTACTTTTAATGTCAGCAGAATTATGATGAAACCAGATGAAGGCGTTTTTGCATGTTCAATGTAAAAAGTAGTGAAAATGAAGTTCTTCCTTTAGTAATATAATCTTATGTTTGTTGCCATATGGCTCATTTTGCTTCCCACAGTTGCTGGACCACCTCCTAAACCCAGTTTGTACCTGCCTGCCAGGTCACCGATGTTGTAGGTAGCATTCTGTGCTTTTCAACTGTTTCCAATTTGATGTGTTTCTGAATCAGCAATTCTAAACTTGTCTATATCAATGCTTTATTTATCACTGTGTATTTTTTAGCATTCTAGTAATAGGGGCTTCAGCTTTATCCGTTGCATGATTCAAAGACCTTTTGAGATTGGTTCTTGGGCATCATCAAATGATGCTGTTCCTCTATATTTAGGGAATTTCTGTTACTTGAGATTAGGGCCTCGGACACTTTTAAGGTATGTGGGGTGGATGCAGAATAAGAAATTCCAGATCTTGCTAGGTCTCAGTTGCAGCTAGGTGTAGGTATCTGGGAAAGAGGAGCAGACGAGGCATGTCTGTATGGGAGTCCTTGGCTCTCTAGCACGGGAGAGCAGGTGAGATGCATGGGGACACAACCAGGGCTAGCCCAGGAGTTGGGGGGAAAGTGCTCCTCTGCTGAGAGGCAAGACAAGATCTTGCAATTTGTTCTTTGAGGCTTTGCATGCAACTGACCTTCACTTTAAGCATTTTGTGCTACATAAATATTTCAAGTGAGCCATGAATCAAGATTAATGCATTAGGTGACTACCAAATCATTAGCAGTACAGGAAGTAATAAAGTTGATGCCAGGGCTTTATTAAACAGGGCGTGTTAGTCATTAAGACAAAGTAATGTTGTTGCGTAAATGCGAGAGCAAAACCCTGTTTCCTCTGGGTGTCTCATCTTAAACAGGTATAGGAATGGCAAGTAGCAAGGTAGGAAGTCAGGCATAGATTAAATTGCTATGGTGGCTGAATTCTGATTAACTAATTTACTTCATCTCTTCTCAGAAGAAAGATGATGCTATACCTTGTTTTCTGTTTGGCCTCAAAACCATAATCTGGATAGAGCTAAGAGAGCTGATTTGTCAGAGTCAAAACCAAATACTGAAAAGAACATAGAGCTGGGGAGCAAGGCAAAACTCACAGTTTACAGCAAGCACACAAATATCTAATCTTCTGGCTTTTTTTTTGGTAGTAACTGAATAAGGATGGGCAATGAAATGTTTTTAATCCATTGTCAAGGCAGACATTTCAAGAATAAATAGGAAAAAAAACCTAGGATCCACAAATTATGTTTCTACTAGGAAATTCCCTTGCTTTGTTGATCATCATCCACTTAGTTTCTTCATTTTTTTGGACCCCTACATAGTCTGAGATTGTGCTATGAATTAGATGGAAAAAAAAAGAAAACCAGCTTGCAAAGAGTTTTCTGGATAATAGCTGAAAAGTTCACTATGTAGGCATCTTCCTTTTCTTCCTTTCTTTCCATTCCTGTGAATTCCCAATGATGAGAACATAGAGAAGTTTAATAAATGCAAACCATGATTTGTATTCACACAGGAATTCCTGCAGTTGCACCTGTGTTCACACACAGAGGGCTGAGCTCTCCTTTCCCACCCCTTGGTGGGCTATGGTTGGTCACCCAGAGACCAGGAAGATAAAATGACCTTCACTGACGCTCACTTGTTATCTCTGGTGTCAGCAGCTTCCTTCCCCCTTCACCTGCTGTAACTCAGGTTTTCTGTAACTTTTAAGCCATCATTGTTGACTTCATAACTATTTTGAGTTCCTGATGATTTTTGTTTTACTCTTTGTAAATTAATCGCTTGAGATATTGGTTCTGATTGTATCTGCTTATTTCCATTTTTAATCTTGTTCTGTCTTGTTCTCTTCTATCTCAAGTGGCATCTTTACCACTCCTACTCTTCCGTTTTCTGGTGAAAATCCTGCTTTTATCATCTTTCCATCCCTTTTTGCATTTCATTAATCACTGGCTTTTCTCACGCCCTCATACCAATTTATTTCAGGGATCCATCTGAACAACGGATCCATCTGAACAATATTCACACAACCTCAGATGCAACAATTCTCTAGGCAGGATGGGAGCCTTCTTTTTCTATTTCATCTCAAAACAAATTTTGGATATTTAAAATATTGGTCTGCTCTTTGCTATCACAGTGGGTTTTGTTCCCAGGTTTCTCATCCTCAACTTTTTTCTTGAAATATTGTTCATCATCTTCTTCAGATTGTTTCCTTCTTAGCTGTCAGGGGGTCTTTATAAGTATAGTAGTTACAGGTTAAACTACCAAGATAACATTTTCTAGTGGCCAAATCCTGCAAACCAGTCATCTGCAATTATGTAGGTTTTGGGGAAAAAAAAGCGCATGGTGACTTTAAAAACTGATAAGTGGGACTGAAGTGTGTTACTGAAGAATTTAAACCTTATGTAGATACTTGACTTGGCTGATGGCTCTGTCTTGTAAACTGTCCTATCTTTTATAATACATTGCCCTGTGCTGAAGTAAACATATTTTTTGCATTGCTTATTTTTTGTGAGCAGTAACTAAGATGTGATTTAAATGATCAATTTATAACTATCTGAGGTTTATACCTTATCTTACGGTGATTTATTTTTGTGTAGAATGTGCTTTTACTACAAGTGACATTTCAGTAGCGTATTGCAGTCTCTGGAGTCCTTGAACTATTTCCAAGCAGTGAGCCTGCTGGGGTTTAAGCCAGTTTGGAAATCTGTCTGTTGGGTTGATGGATTATAGTCCATGTAGTGAGCACTCAGCCTCCACAAGGTTCATGGCATCTTCACCTTTAAGTATCTAATTTATGTAGAAATGCCAATAAATTATTTAGAAGGGCATGCCTGCTGATATCAGCAGTTCTGGAGCAAGTAAAAATGGTATGACTTTGAAAATCATTGGAAATGTTGGCAGATCTTCAACAATTCTTTATAGGTTCCGGCTATTAAATATTTGAGAAGACAAAGACTTGTTTTTCCTCCTTTCCCCAAGATTTTCTTGACAGTTCTTTAGGATTTTACCAGATTGTTCTTGGAATAAAGTTCACATTGATTCTGGAAAAGCGTGCATCCTGGAAATGTATGAGAGGAGAATGAATGTTCAATACAATTTAAATATAAAATACTTTCTTCCTTTCTTCCTGGCTCATTAAGGATTTGTTCCTGACTTTGCAGAAACCTCACATCTATATCAATACACTAAACACTGTAATGGCCCATTCAGTGATGGCAGGACACACTCTGACACCTCCACACTGTTCAGCTCTTCTACGCTGCAGATCGATTTGGCCACTTGATGCTCCTGGACTGAACTCAAAAACTTTTGTCTGGGATTTCTGGGTTTTTTTGCTTGCGGCATGAGTCAAAGCCACACCAAGGAGTTTCTATGGTATAGACAACTGAGTCCCACTGGCTGTGCCAGGCCACATTTAATTATTTACTATAGGCATATCTACAGGAGCAAGGCAAGGATTCAGGTTAGCACAACATGCAGTGCATTTGACGATGTAGAAGTTTGCCCTGAAAGCCTAAGTAATCCTGCTGGAGAACTGCAAATGTTGACTCTCCAGGTTAAATATCTAAATCTGTCTGAAAGTGTCTATCTAAACGGCAGTGTTTTTGCAAGTGCTGAACACCCAAGTTCTTTATTCAATGAACAGGAATTTGAAAATCACCTTGTAGACACAATGGGATAAAATTAATATTTATTTTAATGTACAGGCTTACAAGAATCTGCTTTAGAAGAGAGAGGAAAACCCAGTTGTGTCATTTTTGCACTTGGCATTTGTAAGATACCTCTGTTAGAGGAACAGTTGCAAACTAATGCTCTCTCCTTCCCCCAAAACTTTCTTGCTGACCCCATCAAGATATCACTGAAAGCAAAAAAAACAGGGAAAGCAAAGAGAGCAAGTGAAAAAATAGCTTGACTAATTTTTATTTGATTGCAAATGAAAATTGTCATTGCACTGCTATGTTAGATGTCTAATAAAAGGCAGGTGCTGCTGTGCTGCCTCCCCCGCGGGAGGCTGTTCAGACCCAGGGCTTCTGCCTCCTGAGCCGCTCCAAAAAGTCAGGAAATTACTTGGCCACCTGTTGTAGAAAGAGACATGCTTGTATGGAAGGTAAATATTTTTTGCTCTTTATATTTAATGTTTACACCATAATAGCAGTCACTGAAAACTGGACTTAAAATTTAACTTTATGCACAAATGAGAAAGCAAGCTATACTGCAGATAATATTTTACAGGAAGATGACACAGTATATTGATTTTCTTTAATCCTGAAATTCACTGGAGTAGTGAAGCAGCTTTGTTCTTAGCTTATATCTGTTTATCTAAAACTTCAATGACTAATTTATTTATTTTTTTTGGTGAAGCCTAATTTAATTTCACAAACAGGATTAGATCTTTAAACTCTGAAGCGTAGCTGGGAATGATTATGGAAGACCAAACTGAAGCAGTTTTCTGTTATTCACAGTGACAGCATGGCAAGCTGCTTTCTCAGGGCGTCATGTGCAAACAGCTGTTATCTTAGCATGGATCTGGCTTATGACTTTACAACAATTTGGAAAGCTAGTGGGTTTTCACCTGAAAGGGTAACTTTGGGCCGCAGAGCCTGATTTCTGTGCATGAACACACGCTGCTAAACTGGGGAGCAATGCACATCCTCGCTACAGCAGGTAGTGCCACCTGCTTGGACTTTGGTGCTCTACTGACTGCTGCTAACTTCTGCGTTCGTGTGGTAGCTCATTCCCATTTCAAATGAGAGATCCATCACATCTATGCAAGAACGTTATTTTAACGAGTAAACATATGGTGAACATAGTTGCTTTCTACTGTGGCCAGACTACTGCAATTTTAGGTGTGAATCTGCTTCAGGGCATTATCTTGAGATGGGGTAGGGCAGCAGAAGATTGAGCTTTTTGAAATAGATCCTAATTCACATGAATTTGATTCATATTAATAAATGAACTCTCTGACATTGTGTAAATATGTAGAGGTAGAGGGAGCCTCCAAAACACTTTCTTACAGTCAGGGTTGGGAAAAGCTCCTTAACAATTTTAGAGAATGTCATGGTTTTCGGCTGCTGGCTGTCTCAAAGGTACACTAATGATGTTAAAACATTTCAGGTTGTCAACACTGATTTGCTTAACAGAGGCTTTAGGGTCAACGCTGCTTCTTTTAATTAAGCTCTTTTCATGTAATGTCAGGACAATTTCTAACACAGGGAGGTCATACTTTTGATGGGAACTTTTAGCGTCCACTGTCAAGACTGCTGAGAATTTGAAAATCTGGTTATTAGGAGAATGATAGTCACTCCTGATGAATTCTCTTTTATTTTTTGTGGATATATGAGTATGTCAATTGCCTGCATCTCACTGCATCTGCCCATTGTAATTAACAAGTTACCCAGTCATCCCATTACCTCACTGGGAGGCTGGTGAACTTGGAGGAGTCTGTAAATGAATGATTAGTCTGAGGAGGAATCATATCTGAGAGAGGAGTAAAGAAGTGGTGTTAGTATATAAAAGTTTCTTTCTGAATAGTTATGTCAATTGTGGTTCCCCCACAATTGTGTCAGTTTTCTTCCCCCATATGTTTCTTGGCTGCTTTCAGGGTTTTTTTTCTGCTTTAGTTTTGCATTTCTGTCCAGGCATTTTGCAAATTATTTGGTGTGTTGGGTATTCCCTTTTAGCTCTATCTGGAAACATTCCTCAAAGCAAGGACCTGTCTGACTATCTCAGGGACTGGATCTCTGATAGGTGCTTTGATGAGTGAGTAACCACCTGTCTTGCAGTAGCTGGAGTTCTTGTAGGGAGAAAGACAATTTAGAGCTACAAATCAAAATGAAACTAATGGTTGAATCCTACAACATGTTACAGCATTGTCCAGAAGTGCCTTGTTAGTTAAAGTGAATGAGCTGCCTGTTGAAATGCTTTAACCTCTCAGAGAACTCCCAGTCTCCGTAAAGAGAGGAAACAATAGAGGATGCTGTCCTGCCTGAATAAGCATACATTTAAGACTGTAAGTATGTGAAACTGTGTATATAACACGGTTCTGAAGTAAGAAAAATACAGTGTGAAACGTGATAAAAAAGGTAGTCAGGATGAATATGGAAGCTTGAGATCTATATTTCAGGTTTAATTTTTTATCACTATCAAGTCCATTACAGAAGTGAAAATAGAGTATGATCAATTGAAGTAGAAGTATTTTTTCCAAAAATGTTAATGTCTTTATTATGAAGTAGCACCTGCTACTGCATTAAAAGTTATTAGATTGTATGTGCATGAAGTAATACCATAGAAGAAGTTAGATGAATAACCCATAATAAATCACATACCACAAGGGTATGCAGTTAATATCAGGATTAATTATGGGCTGATTTGTAAGTCATTATATCATAGATAGCAACGTTGAGGTTTAATTTTTCTCTAAAAACTGATGAATTCTGATATAGCTGCTTAACTATTTATAAGCACCCTTGAGATGCAGGCTAAAGCAAGACAGGGAAACATATCACTATTTCATTGGTTTGCCTTGTATAACAGAGTGGTTAAATCTACAATATCAATCACCCCGAAACTTAATTAGAGTTTCTGTTTTCTGACCCAACCTTGTAAACACCTCTTTTGTGTTTTGTCTTCTGGGCTGTGTGGTAGAAGGCTGTTTTTCTAATTTTTACTCTCCTGACAATCTCCTCTTGTTATGGTTACATTGTGGCATCATTCTTATCTGATTTATTAAAATGATTTAAAAGTGGGAAAACACAGGATATATTCTGCCATGTTGATGAAGTTTTATGAAGTGTTTAATATGTTGTGTCAAATATAATTTATATTCTTGAGTCATTAGCATGTGAAACACCATACTATTTAATTCCCTTTCTTGATTAAGGGCCAGATCCACTTCGAGACAGACACCCATGAGTTTGGTGATGAGTTGGCTCAGCTCCCCACACTGTGCCCAGAGAGGGCTGGGTGCTGTAAGGAGGTGATGGAGGAGTTTGTCGATCCTCCCATCACGGAAAGAATACCCTGGTTACAGACACCATTGTTGTATCTTGGCTCTTTTCTCTGCAAAGCAAGTGTTTACTTTGGTAAATCATATACCAAAATATCTAAGAAGTGTATAAACACTTGAACACAAGTTTAAATGGTTTCCTTAATACTGAAAGGTATCCCATTAAATGCTTTCCTGAGTTCATTGGCAGCTGAGAGTCCTATGGGGCATGTGGGGCCAAAGGTAACCATTGCCCTTTCCCGGCAATATTTTCCCTGTGGATGGAGGAGAGCATCTTATCAGAAAGGAGGCAGAAAAGCCATAGTGCATTATCATGCATTAACCGAGAGCAGCATTTCTTAATTGGTATCAAAAGGATTTAGTCAAGTATTACCTGACTCAATTACTGATTTTAGGAGCTTCCCATAATATACAGTGTTAAATTTATATTTAGATGAAGAAATCAACAATACTCCAAGGCAAAATATGCAGTTACGTAATAAAACTTAGACAGACAAAAAAACAATAGCTATTACAGTCGTGTTTTACTTTTTTGGAAGTTACCTATTTTCTATTCCTTTGCTTAATTGCCCATATTTCCCTTGAAATAAAAAAATAATTGCCTACATGCACGCATGGATGACACTTGCAATCCAGAAGAACTGCACACATCATCCCCAGACACCACACACCATCCCTCTGAGCTCAGAGCTTAAATGGTGCACGGAAAGTGATAAGTGTTGTCCGGAATGAGGTAAATATCCTCCCTTGTAGACATGGGAAGCCTTTTTTTGGAGGCTGATTCTAAGCATATCCCCATTATCAGGCAGGCCAAGCATCCCCACCTCTTGCTGATCCTTCTTCCACCCATGAAAGTGGTCTTTGCCGAATCAGGCTCTGTGAAAGATGCTCAGGCAGTTTGCTGTGACTGCCATGATCAACCCAGCAGCAGCAGAGGGAAGCAGGTTTCTTCTTCCCTCTGCAACAAATGTTTTAATAATTGATAATGGAAGTGGCAAGCTGGAACTATATGTGGTATCCATTCATGCAGCATAACAGGAGCTAATAAAATATAGAGAGATTACATCTACCTGTGCAGAAGAGCAGATAACAAATAGCATGCCCGATGGTATTCTTCAAGCCGAGTTCAAATGCTCCTGTCCTGACAAGGCAATGAAGAAGCACTGATTGCTGGCTGTGCTGACAGTCGATTAGCTGTAACCGCCTGCTCCTCTTACTTTCAGTAAGATGCCCTTACCTCCCCCCTTGCTGCTTACACCGCAGAAATGCTGCCTGTGGGCACGAATGCAAGACCAGCTGCAGCACGGGAGCATGTGTTATCTGGCCATGGCTTCAGAGGAGACATCACTGGAACACAAGAACAGAGCGGGGAGGCTGGTGTGGCCCCTTGTGCTGAGCAGAAATAAGGGGAGCTGTACCCTTGCTCTGTACCCTGGCCAGAAAACCTCCTGTGTGATAGCACTAACCTTCAAAGGCTACTCCCCTGCCTCAAAACCCTCATGGGAGAATTTTTTTTTTTTTCTGTATGTGAGCAAGGAAACCATAGGAATATGGCTCTTAAAGAGTGCTTTCTCAAATGGAGAGTTGCTTAGGAATCGGGGCATCAATTTTTACAGATGTTTGGGAGCCTCACCTACAGGGAAATGGAGGGCAATCAGGCATCTAAATGGCTTTTAACAACCTAGCCCTTCTTTTGATGTAATTACCCAGATATCTTGCATAGATGACTTAGTAAACCCTCCATTTTTCCCACAAATCTTTGTTCCTAAAGTGAGGATGTCCCATCTCCTCACACAATGAAAAAGAAAACCATAGGGAAAGTGGCAGGAAAAGCTACAAACCAGTGAGAAGGTCAGAAGATGTGGATTAGGGGGTTAGCATCACTACTAAGTGAGGTTAATAAATTGTCAATTACGGATCAACAGCTGGATCCGTACCGTGGGCGCTCCCACTGTGCATGGTTAGTCACTTCTACCATGGAGTGTCCGACAGACGGGGAGAGGGATTAGTTCAAAAATCAGAAAACTGAACTGGTACAAGCATGGAAAAGGCTACACAAATTAAACTTTTCCAGCCTTTCTTCTCATTTGGGCTTTTGCACATAGGTTTTTTCTGCAACAGATGCATTTGTTGGTTTAGAAATATGAATCCTGAATATAAGTGGGAAATTATTTGAGTTACAATTACAACGTATGTAAAGTGTGGATGGTATAGAGAATAGGAGGCTCTTGGAAAGTCCATGCTCAGCATAAGCCCAGACATGGACATCATAGACTCATTTTTGAGGATGTCTGGGTTCAGAAGTCTTGTTGTCAAAGGATCAGCATTATATCAAGACATCTTTCATTCCCGTGGGGAATAACGACTTCCTGCCTGGATGGCAAATGTTCTCATTTCCCATGAAAAGTTATAGGGCAAAGGTTAAGTACCTCCTGTAATTTCACAAAGGAATTTGATACGAGCCTCTAGCTGTCTTTCCTACCTGTGCCAGACATTTTTTGTTGTTCTAGAAACTGACTGTGTGGTACAGCCTGTTACACAGGGGCTTGTTAGGACCTTGGAAGATTGATTATTTTACACTTCATGTCTTCAGCCTGCAAAGGGGATGTGCTGTGTGACTGCATAACTCATGCTGCGAGCACCTCCTCACGTAGCACTTGCATCTGGACTCTCGGCATCACTGTAATCATCTTACCATACCCCAGGGAAGAAAGTAGAACTGAGCTTATTCCCTGCAAGGGAATTTTTTTGTTATTATATTTTTTACAGAAGCACAACAGAAGCAGAAAAATTCCAGCTCTTTGTCCTATTACCCAGAAGATTTTTTTTCTCCCTCTCAGGAGGGGAAAAAAATACTGAAATTACAAATAAATACTGATGAAGACATTAAACAATATGGAAATTAAGGGAAAAGTGGGATGAGATAATGTTAAGTTAAGAGTGCTTCACAAAGGATTATGCAAGAGAATGAACTAGATTCTGATGGG
>KZ505938.1:566659-590108 GCA_002844005.1 Limosa lapponica baueri
CTGAGAGGTGCGTTCTGTCAGTTGCCCTTGGGATAAGAGAACAGATTTTGGTTTGCTTTATTAGCTGTATTTACTTAAAAAATGGGAATAGAAGATTCAGGAGATGGGAGGAAGGGGAGAGAGACTAAGCAAAAAGATCTTGGCTGTACAGGCTGAGGAGAAGGGGACTTCACCTGGGAGAGAAAAGCCTTCATACTGCGTTGTGCTCCAAGAATTGTTAATGTCTTTTTATTTAAAAGCATTGTGCACAATACAGACCCAAACTTACGCATTGTTTTTCCATTGCTCAACATTGTTAAAATTTGTATCAGAGAAGAATATTCTTTCTGTGGTTTTCCATTAAAGTCTTGGCTACACACTACAGATGGAAACAGTGTTAGAGACCCACACATCCAATGAGACTTGAATGTTTTGTCCTTTGATCCTAGAAACAACAGAAAATTAAGATTCTTTTAAAGATAAAATTATAAGATAGTTATTGTCTTAATATAAATATTGCTACAATAATGAATAATGCAATTGTGTTGTCTTTGAAACATCTGTACATCAAACAATTCGTATTTTCCAAAACAGTAATTGATTGGTGCTTGAAATAAAAGTTGTGTAAAAGATGTATAGAAATAATCTGTGAATTTTAGCATCTAGAATATCTCTGGAGTTTGCATTTTGGATACTCAGGTGCTTGAGAAATCCA
The DNA here is from genome assembly GCA_002844005.1 of Limosa lapponica baueri. Taxonomy (NCBI): domain Eukaryota; kingdom Metazoa; phylum Chordata; class Aves; order Charadriiformes; family Scolopacidae; genus Limosa; species Limosa lapponica. The sequence continues at coordinate 567,354 of KZ505938.1, forward strand.
GCACCATAATCTGATTAATTTATGATACATGGAAAAGATTAAAGGATTCAGGCATACTACTAAAAATGTTGTTATGGACTCCAATAAGGCCAGGTTCTGGCTTGAAACAGGGAGCTCCTACTGACTTATTTGAGGGATTATTTTTTTTCCTGCTGAACTCAACTTTTATGTAAAACTCACATCGCTCAAGTCCCATGGAGGACCAAAATATGTGATTTTTACTGGTTCTTTACTAAATTTAGAGGGTGTTTTACTGAGCACATAAAACAGATTTTAACATCACATGGTTGTTAGTTTGGAGATGTTGTTTCTTTGTTTAGTAAGTAAAAGCATTTTACATTGTGTCTTATCAAGGAGGTTCAGGTAATTTTCATTACTTCTGAAATCCCATTATTATGGGCTCTGATCAAATGTTCTCTCCCCCCAAAAAAGCTCTAAATTGTCACTCCAGAAGCCTGCTCCTCCCTGCAGCACTATCCCACGCCATCCTCTTGCCCCTTGGTCTGCCTGCGTCCCTCCCCTCCCCATGTAACTCCAGGATTCTGGGGTCAATCGTGTCTCTGACCTGGTCTGCCCAACTGCTCCCATGGCTGCCGAACCTTCAGGAGCCATCACTTTGTAGCCCTCAGGCCAGGCCAGCCAGGGCTCACCTGAAACACCCAATCTACCACCATCCCGTAAGAAGTGACGACGAGAGAAACGTATTTTGAACAAAAAGCAGCTGATGTATTTCAGATAGTGATGGTAGGTGGTGGTTGGCATGGTGGGTTGTACTGAGGGTGCTTCTCTCTTTCTTTCTGTTTTCTTGTTTCCCCATATGTGCATGAAGCTTTGCTGTTTGTTAGTAAGAGTTACGTATGTCGACCACCAGAGGAGTCACCCTCCCCTAGCCCCCAGCTGCTTTAATTCACACATGAATTCATGTAATAATTACTGTATCACAGAAGTGTCTGCAAGGAACCTGGGAAGGTAATTTTTACTTTCTTAGCATGCGGTGTATTTTCTGCATCCTAAGTTTGATGGACACCTCAGGAGAGTGCAAAATGAAATTGATAAACCCATTTTCTTCCCCCCCCTGCTGTACACACCGTTTTCATATTCCTCTTCCCACTGTCTATGCAGTGTGGCAACCTCAAAACTTGGCTGTCTTCATGCCTCTTTCTCATGTTGATCACAAACAAATTATTTAGAAATTAGATTTTGTTCACCTCTTGTTTTCCTTCCTGTACCATTTAGAAGCAAATTATTTACAAAGTAGATGAAAAAAAAATATGTCTAGGAGTTAGTAAAATATAATATTAAATAGAATTTCTAATGTTGTCTTTCTACCCAGGGAGATTAAACACCTCACTACTTCCCTTATCACAAATTCTTCCTTGGTGTTCAGAGTCATAAATTGAATTATATTTTCTTTTTTTCTGAAATATAGTTTCACTAAAAATTGTAATTGCCTTTTTTACAAATGTAAGCAGAATGGGATCTTGTTGGAATTAGAGGAGACAGCAAAGCTGAGAAGTAGTTTTGCCAAGCTCTCAAATCTTGCAGAGGAGCTTCTTTTCCCATTTCTTGAGATCATAATTCTTCAAGAAATAGAGTTGAGAGATGTCATCCTGCCATGCCTTGGCAATATCACCTTTTGCAGATGCTTTCTGCATGGTATGAACCGTTTCAAGGCTCGTGTGTGCATTGTGGCTGGGTTTGGACGGAGCCAGGCTGTCAGAGCATTATAGTGGAAAAACCAGAGCTAAGCAAGTGCTGTGGCATAGAGGGGTCTTGAGATAAGTGATATAATCTGTGGCATTTGGGCTTGCCAGATCTTTTCACGGATTTGATGAACACACAGACTCTTAGGGAATAAAATCCTAAGCATCAAACCAAGTTTTACTGGTGCCGTGGCAGATATTTCACCCTAGAAGATGATTTGGTTCTGTTTTAGTGGATGAATGTGTGTGTTTATATCAAACGCTGAAATAAAATCAAAGAAATGCTGTTGATTTTATGGGTTCAGTCACTATTGGGAATGGATCTTTAATTATGACTTGAATTACAGGAGCAGCTAGAGACCACTGTGAGGATTCGCGGTCCCACTGCGCCAGGTGCTATAAAAATATCTAGGTTACAGCAGATGAATGAACCAAACTGGTGGTGGGAAGGTGAAGATTATTAAGGTGACATTAAATACAGGCCATCACAATTCTTGGCTAAAAGTGTCTCTAATCACATATGCCATGTGTTGTACTCACGTACAGTGCTGCCATCTCCTTTCTCTTCGGCATGAGCCAGAAGGTGGACTATGCCCTTGGCTGGAGCCATGCTTGGTGCAACAGGTCCAGCTGGTGTTCACAGCTTGAATTTTTGTCACCTTGAGAATGGGCTCCTGGCAGGATTTCAGAGTTCACGTTCCCAACTTCTACTTTATTTTGGAAACTCCATGTAGTCACTCTATCTCTAAGCACTAGAAATAATTTGGTAATGCTTCAAATGGCAATGCTGCTTACTTATACGTTGCAAGGGGGTAAGATGTTGCAGTATGGTTACTATACTTGGGTACGGAAGTCATGTGAGATGCCAATTCAAAATACAGAGATGCTAAATTAATCTTTTAGTGCTGCAAGGTCTGGAGGGGTTCCAAAACTGTTTCATCATCATGCTCATAAAAATGATGGGAAGTTATTAAATATCCATTTCTGCAGTTCAGTACAGCTAGGAATTCCAGATATTACTGTATTTAGATCTTTTCACAGATTTTTTTTTTTTTAATTTTAGAAGCAGCACTGGGTTTCGTTTGTAGCTGACACAGACTGGCTTTGCTCCAGTGGAGCCACTGATCTGTGTCAGTCAATGCTCACCGAGGATCTGGTGCCTTCTGCTCTAAAACTGTGGAAGACCCGTTATCTGTTAAAGCTAACAGTTAGGTGTAAGGTACAGATGGCATTCATTTTCTCCTGTTGGCTTTGTAACAGAAACATGTAAGACTGAAAGCTCTATCAAAGCATAAAACATGCAAGGTTTATTTTTACAAAGGGCTGAGTGTTACGGATACAGCCTTTTCCTCGCTCGCTCTCAAACACTCCATTAATGCCCAACCTCAAAGCATTTGCGTATGTGCACTTTGCAGGAAATGGTGAGAGGAGATGGAGCTACAGGGCCAAAAGGAGCGGCTTTAGGGCATTCACAAAAAAGCCTCCCAGAAACGCAGGGCAGGACAGTGTGTTGCATTGTGCGCAGGGTAAGAGATTCTTCTCACGGTGCCGGGGAGTAGACAGCAAAGATGTTAACTGTTAGTAAGTCGTTGCTCCCTATTAGTAAAAGCATTTATTATCAACAGAAGATGAAGAAAAACATAATGTAGTTGTCTCTCATCACCGCAACAGGCAGGATAGTTTTATTCCTCTGAATCTTTCTGTTGGGGTTTTGCAGGAAAGCCCACACATATGCCGCATCTCATTTGTGAAAACATACCAAGTTTTTATTCCTCTCACTCTGAAGTGTCACCTCTAGGATCTGAACAACCGAGTTTACTGTAGCCTCAGGCTTATGTCTATCTGCAAACCGATTGCTATTCAGCATCACACTTCAGCTGGAGCACAGCTCAGGGTGGTCTGCGGCAGCAGAAGGGGAGGGAGGCAAAGGGAGGAGGAGGAAAGGAAAGAAAATAAATTAAAAAAAAAACTACAGACAAACAAAAGTAACTCAGTTTGAATTCAGAGATAAGAAGGATTCAGTTACATGCTTATTATTGTTCATCCATATCATGACACTGCCTAAGTTCTTTAGTGATTGAGCTTTCCACTGTGCCAGGCAGGGTACCAAAAATGATTCCTGCCCACAAAGAACTTCCATCCTAACCTTAAGGCAGGAGAACAGCAGAGGATCCAGACAGGTGGAGGAGTGTGATGAGACAGTAAGGCAGTTATTGATCAGCAATATAACCAGAGGTCTCAGCAAACCTCCTGCTGTAACCACTGCAATGCATCTAGTTTACTGCCATTATCATTGCAATTAATATTTCTTTTTTGCAACACAAGTTTAGTAATCTAACCCTGAGGGTTACCTACTCCTTATCTCATTTGTTGTACTGTTTAGCAGTTATAATCTGCAGCAATTTGTATTATGAAGTTCTAATTAACAGCAAGATTATTTTTGCACTGAGTGTTGTACAAGTTTTTGCCAGGGACAACATAGTGTTCCCATACCTTGGTTAATCAGTAAAGTTTTTATTCCGAGCCATGTTATGAAACTGATGAGCTGACTTGCCAGAGACCTTGCATTTACGATGTTATATCATCAGGCAAAAGTTTTAATTCCGAAGTAGGTAGCCTGAGGTGAAGGTAGATTACATATCCCTTGATTAACTGTGTGTTGACAACCTCACTAGAAGATTTTTCATTTACTGTGTTTGTCAGTGTGTAGTATCTCAGGTTATTTAGTTAAAATTTAGAAGTAAATCAAAAGAATCAAGAAGCAGAGCTTGAAGAATGGCAACTATGGAAAACATAAAATCTTGCTATAAACCCCATCCTGCCATGTCTGAAGCCGATAAAAGATCTTGCACCTGTTTTTGTTTCATACCATTAATTTCTTGGGTTTTCTGGTGGTTTTTTTCTTTTTGTTTTCTTTCTGTTTTGCACTGGCATAACTGAGAGGAGAGCTCTGTCTCCTGTCTGCAGCCATGGTCCAGGTGAGCCAGCGTCACCTGCTTCAGCAAAAGCCCTCACATACAGCACGTATGTCGGGAATGTTACATATTCCAGTATAACACATCTAGGTTTTGTTGTTATTGTGCAAAAGTGGCAACTCCATATTGAAAAGACTAAGAGGCCCACCATGACCATCCCTCTATTGATCCTTCAGAGATTTTGGTCCAGGGTATATAGCTTTTGTTAAATAATGCCAATACTTGGCAAGTGATATCTATATTGTCCTTCTTTCATTTAGCAATATAGACGTGGCTATTAATAAAAACAAACAAACAAACAAAAAAAACTTGTGCCTGATGAGATTTTTGTTTTTGGAAACTATTATATTATTGTAACATGTCCACCGTGCTGGCAGACTTTTGGCAGGTTTCAAATAAACATGCCAGAAATAATTTTGTTGACAGCATCTTGGATTGGAGCACATCCAGCCTTCATCCATAACATGTCAGTACAGTGATTCTTTCACAGGCAGGAAAATATGTCATCACAGATCCGTATTTTAGAGTCTTAAAATACTGTAGATGTCTGGATTTATGGCTTCAAAGTCAACTTCACAGGTGGGTAGTGTTATTTTTCAATCATAAATGAAGATGAAAGTGATAACATTTACAGTTTTTAATATGCAGCATCAGTCAAGTGTGCTTATGTTAAAACCTGTGGTAACATCTGTTTTACTTTCCTAATCCAAAAACAATTAAGGTTTTATGTAAGAGAAAGAAGGGGGTGGAAAACAAACAGCAAAGGAAAAAAGGAGAAAAAAAACAGGCTGAAGGGCTTCAGCTCGCTTGCAGAGGTCATGCAGATGTTGCATTCGTTCTTCATGAGCAGGGAGCAGGTGACTCCTACCGATGAGTGACTTTGTTTTAATGTTTCCTTTTATGTTGTTTTTAGTAGAATCATTTTTTCAGAACAGAAATTGTGCATGCTTGGTTTATTTCCGTTTGTAATATGCTCAGATTTCAGTATTAAAACCAAAGTGGTATCTTTAGGATTAACAACCATGGTTCACGAATATCTGCTTGTGGGTTGGTTTAGATCTCTGTGTTTACATCTGCAAGCTACGATCTTTCAGGAGTGGGCAAATTATAGTTTTGAGCTGTGTTGGAAAGAAACACTTTGACGTGACACTTCAAGAACATTATTTATATGCTTGAATCTGTACCTGCCTAGGACTTAATTAAACACCTTCCCGCCCTCGGTCCCAAGCCCGGGGGCTTTCCTGAACAATGTGAGTAGGCAGCTGATGCCCATTTGTGGGAGCTCCTGTTGAAGGGGTGGGAGTTTGCTGCCAAGAGCTTGCATGGGGTATCACAGACTGGTGGCGAGGCTCTAATCTCCTGGAAGTAAAAGCTGGTCACAGTAACACCGCAACATCTCTCTGGGATTGAAAGAAATACAGATCGGAAAGATCTAAGACAGCACTGCTATCATCTATATGGTACAATGTCCATGCAACAGTTTTACTCTAAGTGATTCCATCGAAAGAGACTTCCAATGACCTATGCTGAATAAAGCTGTTTACATTTCTTTGAAATTTCATTTATTTCTTCTTGCTTTTTATCAGGGGAAATATCCTGATGGAATTTTGAAAATAAAGTGGAAACCTTCCTTTCTGCTTCCTTGCAGTGTATTAAACCCCAGAGTTTTGTTTATGAATAGTTTTCCTCGTCTTGATACACTAGAAATTCCCAGTCTTTTTTTTTTGCTGTGATTTTGCTGAAATATTGATTGGATGAGTGAAGAATTAATAGGATTATGATGTGATAATGAGTTCAGTGGAAGTATTGGTATCCTGAAAGCTTAAGCACGTGTGTGGATTTCTATGACACTGGGACCCTTGGATGGGGAAACCTCCCTTAATACAAGGTTTTATTAAGCTCTTAAACTACATCTGGGTTTGTAGATCTAATTCAAGTCTGTGAACTATTTTTTTCAATTTTGAATGTTCTGACCATTTAAGAGGGTCGTTAGATTATTTTCAGGAATGTGACTGTTGCCTGTAGTGCTGCCTGCGTCTTACCTCTGTCCTTCAGATACTTTTAAGGCTTGGCTGGGTAGAAGCACTGTGGTTTCTCAGCTGCTTTTCCTCGGTTCTGCTGTCTTCCCTCTATGTCCCACTGTGTCCTGCTGTGAAAGGGAGAATATTTCTGCCACTTACTAACAAGACCTGGATTCTTTTCCTGGCTTTATTTTTTTATTTGTATGTGACCCTGGAAAAGTCACAGACTCTCCTTTGAGCCTATTTGCATCACCTGAAAAATGGGGAGCGTAACAGTTTCCTAAAAAAGGTGTTAGAAGAGTAAATTAATTAATGTTTGTATTCGTGCTTAGGGTGAAGATGCTATAAAAATGCAAGTATTTATATTCTTTCTGTTTGTTTGTTAGCAAAATTGCATTTCTCAAGGCTCCTGACCTACTTTTCAGATTTTTCTCCAGTAAGAATAATAAACTATAAGTTTGTTCCTTCTAATTATTTTTCATTTCAAATAGAAAGCCAAGTGCAAATGAGGGGAAGGCAAGGAGAGGAGGAGGTGCTAATCTCTACCCCTCTTTACCAGAAGGAAGAGAACCATCGTGTCTTTTCCAGAATTAGAATAAATAATGAAATACAGATGCTACCTCAGATGTTTAATGTCTCAAAGATGACTTTCCGTTGCACGTGTATAGCCTGTGTAATCCCCAAATGTATAGGAAAAGAGTCTCAACATTACCTTTTTCTGTGAAATGGAATCTAGATATGGAAAAAATTGAAAAATATTTTCCAGCATTTTCTGAAATCAGAACTCTGAGGTTTGCCTGACGTCCCTATGCAGGTCATGTTGCTGTGTATAAGAAAAACTTGCAGTAGGTGAAACAAACTCTCTGAATTACAGAAGAACTTAGTCTATTATAGAGCACTTTATTTCCTGCAAAAATTAAAAAAGAAAAAATAATCTCTTCAAGAAGTACCAGCAGGTTTGTCTTAGACTCACCATCCATCATAATAAAGGAAATGAGGCAAAAATTCTAAATTGGTGAGGTCGACAAGGGAGAGGAGCATCCAGAGTTGTTCTGGCTGTGAGGCCAGATCCCTTGAGTGAACTCAGCCTTCCAGGAAAGCGGAGTACACTGATATTTCATACAGTTTCTGGGGATGCTTCAGTACATGCATGAAATCACATTTAATGCACAGCGCTAAGGGGAATCCAGCAAAAAGCATGAAAGGGATAAAGTGCAATAAATATTTAAGATCTTGTGAATGTGAACACAGCACTTCATAAAAACCTCAGTCTGGAGAGCAGGGGTGCTGTATACATCACAGACAGAACATATGGTACAACCCAGTGAAGTCAAAGCTAATCAGTGAATAGTGATGGAGCTTTTAATCTAAAGTTTTACAGACCTGATTAAATGTAATGTATATGCTAGACGTGAAGCCTGTCTTCAGTTCCTTAGACCTACCAACCTAAGAATGCATGCCAGGTGGCCTGAGGAGATGTGATGTTCTCTGGGAAGGCATAAAAGTTCACCGTGGGGACACCCTTATTGACTTTAATCTCTATACGTTCCCTTGAGAATTATTTGTCTTCCTGTATTCCTCTTTAGCATCTTATTATAAAAGTCTCTTGAAAGTTACGGTAAAGGTCTTTATTTTCAGACTTAATGAGGTTTGGTAGGAAATTGACTTATGATAAGTGAGTTTGGATGAGTGGTGCTGTGAGCTGCTGGTGCCCGTATGTGAGGAGGCCATGGGGAGTGTGGGTTTCACTACTGAGCATCCTATGGGTCTATTGCATTTATCCATTGTATAATATGACTTAGGATGGATTCAATTAATGCTACAATGTATTATAATGGCATGAATTGTATTTGGCTTATGGGCTTCATCCACCATGGTCACAGGGTGTATGGTGTGGAAATAGGTTGCTGTTAGATTTTGCTGTTTGTTTCCTTGTCTAAGTGCCTTTTCTAAATGTCTCCTTTCCTTTGATGTTTCTAGGAGCTGGTGGGGAGTAATCCTCCACAAAGAAACTGGAAAGGAATTGCAATTGCCTTACTTGTTATTCTCGTTATCTGCTCCCTGATTGTCACCTCTGTTATACTCCTGACACCAGGTATTTATAACCTTTAACTCACTTCCATTCTTTTTTTCTTCTGTAATTTTACTCTTCCAAGGCTAAAGGGATGGCAAACTGACTGCAAAGTCAACGTCAAAAGAATCATCCTTCCTGTTCTTTAACTTGATGTGAGCTGAGTTCAAGGCCATTCCTAGGTAGATTGGTTTAGAGTTTTACATTTCAATTCAAGGATCAGGGCTGCTGCGCTGAAGGTACGAGGGTGAAACCTGGTTGCCTAAACATAGATGGGGAATGTCATTTTAGATGTGCCAGGGTCTGAGACACATCTGTATAGGGCAGTTTGTTAGGACACAGGAGTTACTGAAATTCATGCCCACATGGAGCAGCAGCCACCAGTTGGATAGCATATCCCAGAGTATCTAAAATGGCATTAAATGCTTATGCTTAGGCAGCTAGATCCCATCCTGTTCAGCTGTATTGGTTCTTAAATCAGACCATAGTGTTCCAGCTTTACTAAGGAATTCTAGATAACTGTGTGCCAGATAAAATTTTACCACAGCAAATAATTAGTAACTTTCAAATAAGGGATTCTCTAAGTTAATCCCCTTACCAAGTTTCAGCAAAGTTCTGTGCACATAACCTCTGTAAATTACTTCTCTTACAGTAGCCGCTGAGGTTGTAGGCTTGAATTTTAATGTGATATCATTATGATTATTGATTATTACATATTTATACAGCCCTGTAAATTTCCATGACTATTTACAGCGTAGAAATAATGTGCTTTTGCAGCTCTTGAAAGCTTGTGATCTGAATATAAAAAGACAGACAAATGAGAGATGAGACATAAAAAAGAGAATTCAGTGTCAGCCGCAAAACACAGAAGGCAGCAGAAGGTCCCCTGCAGAGGGACATAGAGGAGAAGAAATGGAGCTCCTTCTTGGATGAGTACATATGAGTGATTCTAGGGGACAGCAGGACAGAGCGCACAGAGCTGAGGAGGGGAATGGAGGTAAGGGAGAAATGAAACCATAGGAAATGGAAAAGCACAGGATGGTGAAGTGGAAAAATGAGATGGAAGTTGCGGAGCAGAAACATCTAGCTCATAGTGTGTGAAGTGATATGCAGTTCAGCGACTTGGGGCATCTTCCCTGACATAGTTCTTATCCCCGCTGTATGGTAGACTGGAGATGGTGATAAATCAGGAAATATAGGATTGCACAGAGTTAATTTGAACATGAGTGAAACAATCACTACCTTATCCTTTTGGTTATTTATCATCATGCCATGTTCAGTTTATTTCATGCTATCCTGAAGTTTTCAATGTAAATCTAAGTAGCACATGGTCATGCCAGAGTAATTAAATAATTAAATTAAAGTTAAACTTAATTAAGGGTAATTTTTTTTATTTACTTTCACTAAGGTTCAAATTTAACAACTTTGGACAGTCCAGTTCATCTGTGAGAGGTTTTGGGGCATGGTCTGTGGACTGTACTCATATCGGGCACCACTTATTTGCAGTGACAAATATTGTCCCTTACCCATTTTGTATGAAAACGTTGCCATCTATTTTATGAAAGTGCAGTCCCAGACTTTTCAAAAATGTATGTTGAAGCCCGGAGTCCTAAACCCATACTTGTGGGCTTCAAGAAGCTGTCAGTGGCTCACACTGCATAAATGAGACTATGGGTAACACTTCCATCGAAGAGCAGGATTCCATATAGATGGATACATGGGGAGAAGCATAAACATACCTCTACAGTCATAAATGTGGTCTAAGTCACAAGTCTTTCCTTTTATGTCACCACCTGTAATAAGGATTTATTTATAGGGCTGGTCAGAACAATATCTGGTAAGGACTTAGAAGCTCTGGTTTCAAATCTGGGCTCTTCTATAGACCTCATTTTGGACTTCTGCTGAACCCTACTCCCACTTTTCCATACAGAAAAGCACACATAAAATCACTAATGACTATTATGACTATAGATACCACAGTGCTGTTGTCCAGGTAAGTGTGTAGACAGAAAAGGTGTACTGAGCATTGAGACCCTGTAGTTAATGTTCTCTAATTTAGGAATACACAAGTGAATATGGGTTATTATGGTGAGTATGAAGTGGGAATGTGATATATCCACATTCATTTATAAGTAAAATGTACAAGTGTATTTGTGTGTTCATATTTTTATATGCATGCACAAGGAAATTTTCAGTTTGGGATATGTATGCACACACATGTATATACACATAAATCACACAGTTATTAGTTTGTACTTAGCAACAACTCCAAACAGCACTTTTGAGAGAGTCTCTGTGCTTAAAACTTACGAATATGCAAACCAGTTTTCTATACTAAAATTTCAATTCGTGCTTTTTGAGATTTCTAATTACCTGATTTGATGCTGAACAGGGTTTGGGTTGGGTTTTTTCCCCTGATGGTATTTCAGAACAGTGTCCTACATGCAAATACAAAAACTCTGAGCTCAGTACAGCTTCTGTTTTTATTATGGATCCAGACAGCTTCATGGTGAGACTTTGCCAAGGGTAAAATAGATAGCTTAGGTTGCTGCTGTGGCTTGGCAGCAGCTGAGTTTAGTTTTCTCTTAGTCCACTGGCCCTGGAGCTTGTTACGAGGATGCACTATGGCAGAGGGTACCAGGAGGCTCATTTCACAGGTATTTCCATCCAGTCAGTGGTAAGTGAGACATTGAGACTGGCTTGACAAATGCAAAAAGTATTACATTGCTAATCCTGACTGGGGATAGCACATCCCAACAAGGCAGGAGTGGGGGAGATGGAGGAGCCTGTCCAAAAGGAGCAGCAGAATCTGCATTTACCTGCCATAAAATAGCTCACTGGAAGAAGAAATGTTTATCCTTTGATAGCCAAACTGAAAAATAAGTGGTGGATATTTGAACAAGAGGCGAGGAAGGCACAGGAGGACAGGGAAGGAAGGAAGTGAAACAATTTTGTGGATGTTCATGGGATGAGGAGCTGCTGCCAAATGTGAGTGGCATCAGAAAAAAAAAAGAAAAAAAACCTCTGCACTGGAAATGTTTTGAGCGGGATGATACAATCTGGCATGGGCAGAGCACAATGCTTGAGAATACTTCAATTTTTTGGAAATTTTCTTTCTGATGATAATGTTGGAGTCCAGCCTGACACTGTCCTGCTAATACAAATATCCTTTTGAATTTTAGCCCTGAATTCCTTACTTGTACCTGTCTATCTTGACCCTCTCCGTGCCTGGGAAACCATTCTTCTCTGAGTATTTACTGTTGGTTTGAAGGCCTCTTTTGCAGTGCAACAGCAAGGCACACGATGCAGAGTTGCTCTAAACCCAGTGCTGAACATCATGCAATGCCTGCAGAGAGAAATTTGGGACATGTATGGGAAAGAGTGCAACATGCAGGCTTGTAGTCCATGCTGAGACAAAGAAAAGTGTTTAACTGGACCCATAACTTGCATCACGATGGTGATATTTCCCAACACTGTGAAAGTCGGGGCAGTCTCCTGGGTAGTCTCCTGCAAAACCAAGAGTTAATGGTGGAGCAGGGAATGAGAAAGGTTTGCTTAGCAGAACAGATAATGATTAAGATATTTAATAACCGAGGGAAAAAAAGAATTTATATATCTTCAAGATTCTTTTGCAAATCAGCTCAAACCTTTAAAGAAGGTTTTAACTCTGGATTCAGCTTCAGGAAGGCTGAAATCCCCCCTGGTTTGGGTTTCTCAGAGGCAGGTCACTCACCCTGCTTTAAGATTAGCTCATAAACGAGGAACAGTGCTCTTTGCATTCAGCAGACATTGTAATTGCAATACCAGTGCTTTATTGCTAGCTAACGCTTGGGTCTTATTTTATAAAATGCTAATAAAATTTCAGCATGTCTATGATTTGTATATCGTTTGGTATTCTATTCCTTGCTATTCTAGAACAACATTCTCAAAAAGCAGTAACTTGTGAAAGCTTGCATTTAATGACACTGTAGTATGCACACAATTGCCTACGCTGAAAGACTCTGATTTCATGTGTGTGTGAGCCCTGCCATTCCACCCACCTTTGAAAAACGTGAAGCTATTTATACAAATGATCAAAGTGTGGGACTGAGCCTTTCCTAATCGGTGGTTGCTCACTTATTGCAGCATATGGCACCTGTATGGGTCCTGTCCTAGCAGTGTTGTTTGTGTGTTTATATAAAGACATGCAAAATTTATAGTTATGCATGTGTGCACACACACAGATCTCAAAGCTGAAGAGAGGACCCAATCCTACAGAAATCTTGATTAAAAAAACCTTCCCCAGGTTCCGTTAGACATTTTGCTTTTGAAAAGGCTGCTTTCTAGTTCCCTCTGCTTAGAAATTGAGGCAAACAAGGACTTTTTGCACATCAGTTTCTGATATTTAAAGCTTTCTGGAGATATACCTGAAGTTTGCTCCTTTCAAATCTGACCTTTAGTTGAAAAAAAAGAAAGTACACCCAACTCTGTTTTAGAATTCTTACAAAATTCGTAGGAAATATTTTTCAGAGATGATACTGAGGCAGTCATTGCATAGCATTAATTCACAGCATGCTGTCAGACCGCCAAATGCATAGTGTAGTAAGCTGTGTAAGACTTTTGCTAGTCAGGAAGACCAAGGAAATATCCTGTGACAAGCTGTGCAGGAGTGTAATCTGTTTGTTCGCAGTTGTTATATATAAATGTATATTTATATTTAAATATGCCATTAAAAAATAGTGGGATTTTACAGAAGTGAGAGAAAGGCTGCCAGTTTGCCTTTTCTGGCCACTGCCTTTTTGGTACAGGGAGCACATGGGGGAAAAGGGGCTCAGATTTGCCCAGGAATCAAGCAGATACATTGAGGTGGGAAGGGAGCTCCTGGTGTGCTCAGTCAGGTCTGCCAAGAGGTGGACATTCATGGACACACACCCATGTGCTTGCAGTGCACAATAGCCCAGGAGGCGTGCAAGAAGAGCAGCTGATATTGGCCTGTAGTGGAGCCCCAGGGATGACAGAAAGAAAGGTGGGCATCCAAAGGTGACTGAAACCTTCTGACTCATCGAGCAGCCTGTGGGCATTGCTGGAGTTGAGAGGAAGCTTGAAAGAAAGGGTTGGTACTGCAAAGGCAAAACAAGCAGGGAGGTCACCTCGTAGCCCTTCTCCCTTCTGTTTTGAGTTTTCTGGAATTTTGGAGATTCTGTTTGTGTTCTGGAGGGCAAGGTTTTATCAGTTCAGTGCTAACTTCAAGGAAGAGGTGCAGACAGATGGACCCAAAAGGTCTGACCAATGCAGGGTTCCTATCATGCCTTTAATGTTAAATCAAAAATAAAATGGACGTGGTTTTCATTTGATTCTCTCAGCGTGTAGCTTTGCTGTTTGGACGGTGGGTTTCTGTACCACCTGTACCACTGCCAGGCTGCTGCACTGCCAGGCCCCGGTTGGCAGCTGCTGGCTGGATCTGCTGGGGGCGGGGAGGGGAGGGGGGACATGAATGCAAAAAAGGTGGTGGCACGTGCTGGATCCTCTCCTTTCAGAAACCCAACAAGGCCCCAAGGTCTCTGCAGTTGGGTGTGGACACAACTTGTGTCTGCCACCTGGCTTAGACACTCTAAGGCAAGGTCAGTGATGGCTGCTCAGGAAAGGGTGGGCTACCTGAGACCCCGCAATTGCATTTCTTCCTCTGTAAATGTCTCCACTGGGGTCAGAGAAATAGAGTAGGTGTTCTTAATGAACGCTCTGACTTACCTATGTGTTAGATGAGAGGTCACTAAATCTGATTTTTTCCTAAAAAAACCCATTGATTGATTGATTATTTTAATTAAATGTTTCCTCCCTAGCTCGTGGCTGAGATTGATGTTGTCCATAGTCATTATAGGACTATTGCAGCTATTACAGCCCATTGCAGGAGACAGTAAGGGAATCTCAACAACATGCTGTAGGGAGGCTCCTGGGTGTGTATGCTTCAGTTGCTACCTTTTCCTCTTTTTCCTGTCCTTTATGAGGAGTTTGAAGTGCTATGAAGGTATAGAGGTGGTGTATCCCCTAGACTGTCTCCATCCTGCACAGGAAGAGGGAATGAGAAGGGCTTCCTGCCCTGCCCCTTCCCAGATCTCCAGCACAGAGGCTTGCTTTTGTCTGTCCTTGTGCCCTCATGGTGGGGCATGTTCCTCGGGGTGTTCCATGAGCCATGTTCCGTGAGAAACAGCCCCTGAAACAGCCGTAAGCCCAGGGCTGTATGTGGGCTCCGACCTCCTGCTCTACATGATCTCCCCAGGTATCCAGAGCTGGGCACGGTGGGAACTGATTGGAACAGTTTACTGGAGTTCCTCTGACCTATATTATCCATTTTAATAAATAAAATTGTGCAGGAGAGCTTGATGTAATGCTGTCACACGGAGTAATTTAGCTGAGGACTTGTGTTAATGTGTCTCGGTATTTGGAAGCCACATTGAGCAGCATGATTGAAACCTCAATCAGACTTTTAAAAAGTATGAAAATCGAAGAATATAATTTAATTTAGTAAAAATGATAGTTCATATTGAAACACCTTTTAGTGGAACAAAACATTGTTCATAGGTAATTTTCAGTGGTCCCAGGTAGCTCAGGAGCTTCAATTTAGAATAAAGAAGACTTTTTTCCTCAAATAAATGGCTTCAGAAAGTCTGTTTCCCCTGTTTCTAATCACTAGAGAGTTCAGTTAGTTTAGTACTAATAATGTCAAAGATAGCTAAGGCTGCATGATACCAATAGACCTCAGGCATGAGGATGCTGTGGTGAAGAGAGATGCTGAAGCACACACACCTGCTGTGGAAAAACTCAGAATGTGGCCTCACATGTTCCTGTAAAGAGCAAATGTGTCTGAAGTGACTGTAAGGCTTCCATGAAAATATTTTTTCAGCAAAAAATTGAATGTTGGAAACAAATTGTTCATATAAGGTGATTGCCTGTCATAACAAAAAAAATTACTGTTAGGAGAAAAAGAGAGTATGTTAATCAAAATTGGTGGTTTCAGTTTTTCTCTAAAAATTTCACGTTTGAGAAAAAGAAATCCATTTTCATATTAACAAAGCAGACGGTATAGGGTTCTCTGATGTAATATATATACTCTTCATCTGTAAGGCCCAAGATTCCATTGATTCAACATAAACATGTCAGTTGCAGGCCCAGGAGCCTCTGTGTTGTGTTTGTGAGAATCGTTACATAGCAGAGAGGTGGTGGTAGAAACGAGAAGGTACAATTTTTGGCACAGGAGAAGATGCTAGCTGCAGCAAACTTCAAGAGGTTAAATTCGTGCTTTAGTTTTATTTGGTTTGACTCATGTGTTTAGTCTTGGTGGCATCCTCGATGAGAGAGATTTCCTTTTAACAATCATATATACGCAGACAGAAATCAGTTCTGTGTCTTCTTCAGATTATGCTTTGCATCAGAAATCTGTTGTCAGTCTCTGACTGAATCATGAGAAATGTGAAGAGGACCGTATGAAAGGCAGTGGAGGAAGATGTAGAGCGAGTATTTCTTTATGGGGAAAGTGGAGTGTTAGAGTTAGTAAGAACAAAATAAATGAAGGACACCGTTTATTACAAGTTGATCTTACAGTAACTTAAACTGGCAGTCTGGTTCTTCAATGTAAAAGCTGTCCAGATTTCCATGTTTGCAAATGAAACTGTATATAATGTCACTAAAAATGAAAATTATTATGGGCCAGCTATGCAACACCTAAGGATTTAGAGTTACATCTCAGAGATTTTTCAAAAATATTTCTGCAGTCAAGTGTCTGATTCCCATGGAAAATCTTTTGTGAATTCCTGAAGTAGTCTGTATAAGCCCTTATAGCACTTTCCAACTGTGGTTCTGCATGACAGTTTTTAAGGAAATAAAAATGTAAACTATAAAAATTCAGTCACTTTTAATTATGTTTTTAAAATGTAACTAATTTTAACTAGCGTTAAGTAGCTTTAATATTCTTCAGAATAGTTGGCATTATATAGCACTGTGACATCTATAGGTGTGTTTTCGTAACCTTTAAAATCTTTTTTTGATCAAGTTATGTCCAAAAATGTGTGTTTTGGATCATATCTTGGTCTTTTTGTAGTTGCTGAGCCCAGGCATAAATAACCAGCAGGTTTCTGTTTGTGAACCACTAGATGGTCCTTTTACAACACTGACAATGGGATGTGGCTGATGTGTGATATAAAGCTTAATGTAGACCATTTCCGAATGAGATATGATGTGGCACTATTCACAATTGCTGCACTTTCAGATACATTTCGAAGTTGAAGTAACGGCAGTTTTGTTTTCGAATGTTTTTCAGTTGAAGATAACAGCTTGTCTCAGAAGAAGAAGATAACAGTGGAAGATCTCTTCAGTGATGATTTCAAAATTCATGACCCAGAGGCTAAATGGATAACTGGTGGGTGAGGAACAGATGTGTTGCAGTGTCTTTGTTTCAGTTTCTCACCCCCGGGGCATCTCTTTTTCATTTTGTTCATTGTTCCTCCTGTTCTTTATTTTGCTCCTGATTTTACAGAATCAAGGAGTGGTTGAGGTTGAGGAGATCATCTTGTCCAACCCGTGTCCAGCCAGCTAGAGCTGGTTGCCCAGAAACATGCTAAAAAAATTCAATCCTCAAATTCCTATTCCAGCTTTTCTCCTGATAAATATGTAAACACCGCTGCTCTGTTATTATAATTTTTTATTTAAGGCTCTCCAGTGGGCCAAACATTGAAAACTACAGCCATTGTCCCAAAGAGCTTCCAGCATTCAGCCAGTGATGTAGCACGTGGTTGGAAGAAGTGGTTGGGGCACTATCACAGTCATAATTTTGTCAGAAACAAAACTTCAGGTTTATATTCCCCCATCGAAACATTTTTTTCCAGCAGAGAGGTGAAACATTGCTAAGCAACAGGGAAACAGTGGTCCAGCAGCAGCTGGGCTGGTGCTTGCACACAAGCCATGTGCTCTTTTTATCCTCTGCTGCCTTATGTTTTCTAGTCAGGGGAAAACCAAATAATACTTGAATTAATGCACATAGCATTTGCTGGAGTAGAGCTGTTTTGGGGGATGTAGATTCCAGCTCTCGCTGGAAATTGCTGCAGTCTGAACAAGCTCTGGCGAGAATAAAATGATTTGTGGTATGCTGCTCATGTAGGTTCTGTACAACTCCTATTATCACTGAAGTTATTAGTTTTTCTTTTGAATTTAGTGGGGAACTGGATCGAATCCTTCCCTGTGTTTGACTTTCCTTGTCTGTTATGCCCATTGGGAACAATTTTAATGCCTGTAATGAAAAGAGAGAGTGTTAAAGGGTAGTGCTGAATTAACGCATTCCCCAAAAGCCCTCAGTACAGCACAGCTGTCTCTGGCTTCTCCCACCAATTCAACTGCAGGGGAAAGCAATTGCAGATGATACGCACCTTCACAAACACACCTGCCGATGGGCAGGAGCTCTTTTTCACGTTGCATGCTCTGGAGGAGTGGTGCTCCCCATAACCACTCTCTAGCAATAATGATGATGGAACTGTGAGCTGCATTGCAGTTCAGAATTATTTGTCTAGTACCCTTTTTTAGCATTGATATCCCTAATGAAGAAAGAAGTGGTTTATTGAGATCTATACTGCTATTTTCTTTATTTGCTAGAGTAGAAGAGAATGAAAATGAATTGAATAAACTTTTGCAGGAACAGAGAATGAAGTACTGCCATACAGCTAGGTATAATATCCCACCTCTGATGTGTATGCATGGAAATAAGGTATATTTTCCACCAAACTGCAGTCTTCTGTGAAAAAACAGTTTTTCCCATGCTTTTCCAATTACAATCACATACTGATGCCATATACACTTTTATTAAGGTTCCAATCTTGATGTGTTTTAAACTCCATCTCCCTACTCCTGTGTACTCTCACCGACTCCAGCACAGTTTAACACCAGTCTTGACTGATTTGAAGTTACTAAAATACTGTAAAGAACAAAGCACAAAGTAGTATTATGAAAACCAGTAGAGATATTTTAGAAGGACTTGTTCTGTTGCTGTGCTACTAATACCACTGATACTGATTTTAATATATCTAGAGAAATTTTATGAAGCCAATAGATATTCTGTAGATTTACCCAAGGGTGACTTCACATTTAAGGGCAAGACTCTAATCTGCGATGTCATTCATCCAAGGACCCAAAGCCATTTTACAACGTTAATTACTTTTCTGCATTACAGTTGCTTTTCACATCTTTCTCTGGCTGGCTGAGTGGTGAAATCTTGATTAAGGTCCCTGATAAGCAAGATGAAAGACCAGTAGCCTGATTCCTAAGCAAACATTCTTATTGGTCTCTTACTCTCAATTTTTAAAATACAAAAGAAAGACTCTGGAAACGCCAAAGCCAAACTAATAAAACTTTTAGTATAACTGGAATGCTGGAATGCCTTAGCAGAAAAATTGCATCTTTAAAAATTGCACGTGAGCTCACATAATGAGTTGTTGTTTTCTGGGGAATCCGCGCAATTGTTAAAATGTAGGTAGCTGTGGTCTATCCTCCCTCCCCTTCTTCTCCTGTTAATTATATGGCAAAATATCACGGTCATTCAGAGACCTGCATAATTCAGTCCTCTTGTCTCTTCAAAGCTCTATTTCCTTCCTTTCCCTCTTCATTGTTGCAGAAGATGGGAGTTTGGTAGCCTCACCTAAGATGCGGCACACGGTATGTTTAAGAGTATTTCAATCATCTGAGAGATTAGCTTCCAAAATAGTTCAGTCAGTAAAATATCTATGTTCTTTCCTGTAAGGGAGCAGCTGATTCAAACTCTCTGAAGGATCAAGGTTTTTCCTTTAACTTGAACGGAGCAAGTATTACAGTAAAAATTAAAAAAGAAAAGTATTTCTTTCCAGGACAGCACTTAAAAATTTGCTAAAAGATCACTGAAATTGATGGGATGAGCTGATGCTTAAGCATTTTCTTGATTTGCAGTGGGAAAGTGGAAAAATAATATATTTATGATCAATATCTCTGTCATTCCATTGATTTCAAAGGATTACAGGTTTTCTCTAAGCTTTCAGTCGCAACTTGTGGCTGGTTTGTGGATATGTTTGCATCTTTTTATTGGAATTGAGTGTGCCAAAGATGGAACTTTGAACTTTTTAGAATTTTTGTGATGCCACCTGTAATTTCAAATTCCAGTTTGCATTTTTATCCAGTGGTCTAGGGAGAGGAAAGTCTATTTCACTTAATTATCTGCTGCTTTCAGTGTCTTCTACTGCCCCAGCTATTGATGTTGACTCTGTTAAGAGCACTCCAGAGGGGAGCAACAAGTTCATAGACCAGAACTGACTGCTCCACAGTTTGTTTCTAGTTCCACTTCCAAGGACTGCTATTGCTTACATTTGCCCTGTAGCACAAGCAAGCACTGAATTTATTGTGAAGCTTTCACTCTTCAGGACAGCTTAGTATATAGTATATAAATAAGTATATAAGCGACCGTATATAGTATAGTAGGTATATAGCAATGTAGTACAGGAAATTTGAGACTGTGCTGGTGATCAAATGGTGTCCCCCTACCCTGCAATCCAAGAGCAAAGAATCCAAACTGCATCTCTCTTCCAGCCCCATCCATCCCATGCCTCCTCCTGCGCTCTTCTGCTCATTGCTCCGTGCATCACACCCCGTGCTGTTCTATTACCATCCTCTGTTGTGAACTTCCCTTTACTGTACTACTGTAATTATGTTGTCCATATGCTAAGCATGCATACGAGCTCCAATTAACAGCTCGTTTCATACTGTGTATCTTAAATGTTGTATTTGGACTTTTCCTCGTTTGCATATCCTCCTCCATACCCTGTCAGGAGTGTCCTGTGCCGGCCTTTCGTTAGCCCTCTCACAGATGACAGATGGCCCACTCGTTAGTCTAGTCCCTAACTGCTTAGCAGTTCTGCTCTCAAGCTCCACATTACTTTGTAATTAGGCTTCACAATTACTGGGCTTTTCCTGTAATTCCTCTCACACAGGATTTTAGGGCAGGTTTCTGAAGAGCTCACTGAGATGGTGCAATGTTCGCTTAATGGTGGACAAAAAATGAGATAAAGAAGGGTATCTGCATTTCGTGCTGAAGAACAGCTCAGCCGACAGATTTGTGCTGAAACCAATAATTCATAGTCATTACCTGGACCTGGCCTGAGAAGCTGGTTGGGTTATGAGTGCTGTCTTTGTGGCCCTATGGAGCTGCAGTGATTCATCTCAGCTGTGAATCTGACCCCCAGCATCTCAGGAGCTCTACTCCTTTTTCACGGGGAGGCAGCGTCGTGCCTAACGTCAAAGCAAGCTGTAGAGATTGAATCATATACACCATTTGCGGAAACTTATACTTATCTTCTGTCTTTGCACTTAATGGCAAATACATTTTTCCCGCACAGAAAGTACCTGGCTGCTGTTGTAGTTAGAAAAACATAATAGCAGCCTATAATATACTGCCTGTGGTTATTGCGATTGATTGGAAGCAACGTGCTGTCATTGCTTACTTCTTGGAGGATGTTTTTCCAGCCTTTCTGTTGGCATCTTGCAAGACAGAGTGCATGTAGTGGTGGCTGTTGCCAGGGTTTTTGGCTGTATGTTAGTAACTGGAGGCTCCAACTAGGAGTGCATCTTCTTTGTGCTGGACACTGGCCAGACACGGCAAGACAGTCCTTGCAGATAGGTTGTAGCCAAGCAAGACAATAAAGGTTGAAATGAAGATCACAATATACTCAAGCAGCGAGGGGCACTGAGGCACAGGACGCCAAAGGACGTGTTCAGGGTCCTAGGAAGTTGACTTAAAAAATCTGAAAATCAAGCCCTGCTCTCTGAGGTCTCTGACCACTTGTTTCACCCGCAACACTGGCAAAATAGTATTTATTCTTGTCTGAAGAGGAATAGCGAAAATTAGCAAAAGGCTCTGAATGGCGTTTTCAGAAATGGCTCGGTTATTTGGAAACCTGCCACTCAGTGACAGCCAGAACCACTGCGTGCCTCACTCGCATCTGAGAATGGCAGCTAGGCCTTTATGTCAAAAGCCCTTCTGAAAAATGCGCTAATAACTAATTTTTAAATATCATAGAGTAATTCTTTTATCTTTAATACTGAAGCACATCTGTTTTGGTGCATGTTTTACTAATAACATCATAGAATCTCCAGGCTCTTTTAAAGTCTAATATTGAATTTAATGACCTAGAACTAATAAGTTTTATTTACCATGCAGAAAAAAATCATTGTGTAGTAACTGAGGTAATTTATTTCAGTTTACCTTTTGTAATAATGCTCAGATCAACAATACTTGGATAGCCCAAGTGCCCCCAAGTCTATTCTGTGCAGTGTAAATCCATTGCACTGTATTGATAAAAGCATTGATGCATTTCAAATGATGCAGATGCGTATGGAGTAAATGAATTATTTATAGTTTGCTTTGCATAGATATTAAGAACTTTGTAAGTGTTAATATTTTTCATTGTGAAAAGGGTTTGCGTTAAGGTGCTGCTTTGACAGCCCTTAAGACTAAAATTGCCCTGCTAGACAGCTGTAACATGGTTAGCTGGAGTGCGGGCTTCTCTGGGCTGCTTGTCCACTGGCCAAAAGACTGACCGCTTCCAAGCGACCATCCAAGCTGTAAGGCAGCAGGAGCTTTTCCTTTGGCAAGGTTGGGCTGTTGGCATGAGAGAAAAACTCATCTTTCTGTTTGTCATCAGAGGAACAAAGTCGTTTTCCTTGGGCAGAGCAGTTTGCAGTTTTATGTGTTTGGGATCTGCGTTAGGAAGGAGCTACACCTCCTTGAACACTGGGGCCACACACTCACCCCAGTTCCTGTCTTACGTTCAGTGAATGAAAGCTACAAACTGCTGACAGGTGGTTCTGTTGGTGTAAATCTGGTGAAGGCATAAAGAAAATTGGGTTACTGTATTGGGATATTTGCTTCGTTGCCGACCTTGCTACACAGAGATACTAGTTAATTCATTTCAATGTGTTTTAAATATGTGTTAAAAAGGCTT
>KZ505939.1:0-11351 GCA_002844005.1 Limosa lapponica baueri
CTTCACTTTTATGGCTGACCAGTGAACTGAAAATTGTTTGCACAGCTCAGTTTGTGGGGACCGCAAAATTTGAGCAAATGGATGCTGACTGATCTGGACTCTTAACACAATTTCTACTGCTTTTAATGTAACCAAGAATGTGTCTAATGAAGAGCTTCCAGCAATCAATATGGTATCTACTCATGTTTTAATTAATAGAGGCGTAAATATTGTAGTAAATTAGCATAAATTTTCTGGGACTGCAATTTTTTATAAAAAGAGAAAGCCACTCAGCACATCCAAAGTACAGCCCAGGATATAAGCAGTGCAGTGAGTTCTGAAATAAGGGATAAGGCTTTGTGTGCTCTTTGATTTCCAAAAGATTGCAACATTTTGAATGATAAAAACAAGCGAATGAGTAAATGAGTCTGCAAACTGTTTCTGTCGCTCTGTAAGCAAAAACATTCAGGATGACTGACGAAAATTCCGCTGTAGAGATTGATAGGGTATCTTGCTCTGTGTGCGTGTTGCTTGCTATAAAATTACTTGCTATAAAGTAGGCAAGTACTACATTTAGGTTGGCCAGAAATGCCATCAACAGGAAAATACAGTGATTTCCCATAGAAATTTACAGCCTGTACCCCAAGGCCCCATAAAGATTAAGGTTTCTAATTTGTAAGGGAACATCCATAGGAAACACTGGTTTTACTCAGAAACCAGTTATTTGTAGCTTTGATAATGATTTGCAAGCGTGTGAGAGGCAACGTAACCAACTTTGGGTTTGACTCCTAAATTACCATGCAAAGCACCTTTACTGAGGCTGTGCTTTTTTCCCCATATATGAAGGGATGATCCTACACAACCCCGCTAGAAGCCCGCCCTCATCCCTCAGCCTGCCTGTTTTCTCTGTTTTCTCTCTGTGATGAACTCTGCATCTGCCTGTGTATCTGTGCATGTATCTATGTATTATACAGTGTGTTTCTGTGTGTGCCCCCACTGGGAATGAAAGTTTAGCCTTGCTACTGCTTGAACCTGCAACATAAAACCACGGCAGCCTTGCCTCCACCAGGCTGCCAGAATCAGCACCTTCCAACAGGAACCTTTTGCACTTTCCATTTCCTGGCTTTTCTGCCTCTTAGCTCTTTATCAGTTATTCAACATGTCAGGCATTTTCACCTTTGGAAAGAGAAAACAGTTCAGTGCCTGACCTCCACTCTTGTAGACTAATGCTCTGAAATTACATTGCTGCCTTACTTCCCACGCTCCATGCTTCAAATTCTCATATTTTGTTTCCCCTTTGCATATTGCTGGGTACAAGTTTTTGGTTAAGTATTGTTCCTTGGTATGATTTTCTCCCCAAAGAAGATCACACTACTGCTTAAATAATGGCCTTGTGCAGTCCCTTGTGCTCTGAATGTGAACTACTAACAGTCCAGGTTGCATCCGAGATTAGGACTAGCTTACTGTGAAAAAAGAAAAGATTTTTTGGCTCAAATCAAATGCCCAGAAGAGATGCTACTGACACGATGTTGATGACTCTTTGTACTGGTTTTGATAAGGATCGTCAGAGTTTAGCCATGTACCTGGTAATATGACCTGTGGGGCACACAGATCAAGGCTTTCTCACAGCAGCTCCAGAAGGACAGTCCAGAGCAAATGGCTCTGGTTATTGGTTTGCAATCTTCTTTTCTATTTTTTGCCTTTTGATTCTTGCTTTTAAACTGATAACCTTTGTCAATTTTTCCCTGACCTGGCTCACCTTTCCTGTTATGTTCTGTTACCTGTTTTCTTTAAAACTAGTTCTTTTCAGTGAAGTGCTGGGTTTGGGGCTTTAATTTTTTTAATGTTTTCTTGAAACTGTGTTTGAAAAACTGTCAAATTTGAATGAGTTTTTTAATTGTGTCTCTCTTCTTTGCATTGATTAGCTCCCCTTCTAATCTATTTCTCTGACTACAGCCTTATTTCTTGACTTCAGCACATGTGAACACTGACTTAACTTCTGAAGCTTTTCACTATTACAAGGACTTTCTACCTTTATTTGACTCAGGGTTCCTGATCACCCTCCCATTCTTTTTCCCCACTGAGTGGACTAGACCACCCATCCCTTAACCCGGGTGAAACGTGTACCACATCCACATGAATGTTTTTTAAGTGACAGTTTGTACATGCAAACAATCAAATGGATCTTGGCATTAATTTTTTTTTTTTTTTTCCAAAACAACCTACAGCAGTTTGATCTGTTCCCTGCAGGTTGATCCCTGAGGATGAATAACTACAAGTCAGCCTCTCCTGGATAAGTTGCTAATTATCATGGTCTCTGTCAAGAATGAGTATTAAAAACTTGAGAATTTCGGCTGCCTCATTGGAAATCCTTCTCTAACTGTGTGACTACCTGTTAGGTCCTGGTCCGATTTTTGGTCCGGGAGGGGGTTCGAAATGATTCCGGGGGCGCAATTAAGACACAAACGAGGTCAGATGCTGTTTACTATAGTTTTACTATTGTTACCTAAAAATGACACTAAATGGCGATAGAGAAAAGGCGGAGGTATAGGAAAGGAGGAAAGGAGAAGCAAAATTTCGGAGAGCTGCAAGAAATAGTATATCACCACCACGATCGGTCCACACGACGGCTCGACGATCCTCTGGAGTCAACGGCGTCCCATTGATTCACGATTCTCAGGCCTTTGCAAGGGTGAGGGTCGATGGTGATGAGAGGTCCCAATTGCAGTGGGATATAACAGTAATTTATAGTTCCTGTTGACTCGTAGTTTGACCAATTAATGTGACAGTTACCTGTGCTCATCCAATCATTGTCTGACACAGTTGCTGCATGACCCCCCGCCTTGCCTCTGCTTGCACAAGCAGTGCTGGGCCTTGCAAGGCCGACAAGTTTTCAGGGAAGAGGGTACAGTTGTTTTGAGAACTAAGGACAAAACATTCTTTGCTATCAGTACACTGGCGACAAAAGTCCTGCGGCAAGCAAGCTTTGAGGCATTTTCTTTTTCTGTCGGCTTCTTACACTACCTTGGGCAGACTGCAAGTCTGTAATGTGGGGCAGCTCTTTGTGTCTACAGAGTGTTTAGTACCCAGAGGAACGAGACCTGGTTTTGATGGGGTCAGTTTGCAGCTGCTGCAGCAGTCAGTGGTAACTCTCTGGTAGAAGTGTGCAAAGTAGCCCTTTGAAATGCATGGTGGGAATCTAATCTTCAGACTGACTGACCTCTTATTCTTGTCACTCTCCACAGTCATTTTGCTTAATAGAGACCTTGCCCTGTGGTGATAAAATCCTATTTTATCAGAAAAGAACCCCAAGGATCTGCTGCAAAGATCACTGAATTCAATGGGAAAAGCCTCATGCTTTGGCCTGTGTAGCTGTTGGGGCAGGCACTGTAACTGCAGACAGGTTTGAATGAAACTAAACGCAGCGAGTCAATGGGGGCTCTGATTCCTTGACGCACCACCACGGGGCAAGAGAGTAATTAATAGATGATGCCAGTGGCATAAATGCTCCACCCCAAGTAATACACAAGAAGGTATTCTTGGGGGAACTACTTAAGCTCATGGGACAATTAGTAAATCTCTTTGTTTAAAGAGGGTTTTTTTCCTACACAATGTGAATTAAAAACATAAAAAACAGATGGCAGTGATAAGATTGAGCTTGGTGTACTGAACTACCAAAATCTTCAGCTCCTACAGTTTCAGCTTCTTCAGTCCCTCAGCTCTTTCCCCATTGGGGATGGTAGAGGAGTCTATTGTGATATGTCACCAGAAAGGCTCTCAGCATTTTCCAAAACTCTCTGTCCAGTTAAGATGTTCTGGTACAGACTCAGCAACTACTGTGAAGAGAGGGATCTGAGTCACACACCCCACCCTGGGGTGGCTCTTGGGAACTGGAGTAGAAGCTGCCATGCACAGAGCAGCCCAAAATGCAGTCGTGCTGTTTGAACCCTTCCGGTGACTTTACAGGCAAAAGAGGCTCTTTCCTGGGGAGTGGATGTGGCCCACCACTTCTCCAGCTGCCTCAACAGGCAGGAGGGATGCAGGTCAGGATGCTAGGAATCAGTCACTGCTAGTTTATTCAGAGATATTTCTCTCTCTGAATGCTTGTGTTTGAAAATGAAACCGCTGTAAACGGTACCCAAAACCTTGGCTTTGATTTGAGCTATTTGGAACATTTTAGACTTTAAGAAGTGCTTACTTACCTAGTTCCCATGTGGCTATTAGTGGCATTTGCTGATTGTTTGTTGGATTAAGAAAACAGCAGAGAAGTGTCTGCACAATGTCAGCTTGGTATTAATGTAATCTGTCATTTTCTTCTGGACTAAAGGAACGGTTTAGCACAGAGCTCATAAGTAGAAATATGCTCTTCCAAAAATCAATAAACCAAGGATTTTTTTGTTTCTTGCAACTGAGAAAAGAAACAATGGAGAAGCATCCAATTCCTCTTTTTAAAAATAGTTAATAAAAGTGATTGTACAAATTTTTAGAGTATGGAAAACACTAGACAATAACTGAGGCACACACATTCCTTTTCTCTCCAGGCTACAGGTAAATTCAACTGTGAATGTATCCAACACAAGGGCTCAAGAAATAGAACGCAAGCAGTATCCATAAATGATTTAAAGTTTTATCAGATATATCCACGTAAGACAAACAGAAATAGCAGGACAAGGAAAAAAATCTAATTCACAATGCATTGAAACAAACACTGTAATTTGAACAGAACAAAGTGTATACTTAGAGCATATCATAAACTTCTATTTGAAATCAGATTTTTAGTAGGGCGTGCTCAGAATACTCAAAGGTCAGAACTCAATGAATAAATCCCTTACATCTGAAGTTGCAGATCTGGAGAATTAATGTTATCCCGTTCACTGACACAAGCAGTTAGAAATGTTTGAAAGATGGTAAACCCAGGGAATTCTAGAAAGGTTTAAGGGCTGCAATAATTTTTTTTTTTTTTAGAACTTCTTATCTCCAATCTGCAATCTGCAGGTCTTGACACTCCTGCTATCAGTGGAGCACCCTGTGGAACCAGACCCACCCCTGTGGATCAGTATCAGGACCACAGGGGCAAATGAAGCTGCTCCCTGTCACTACCTTCACTGCCAGGGAGTTACTTTGTCCTATTTCTGTGAGCTCTGATTGACTCTGCAAGGCAGCTCAATGAATAGTCCAAGTGTATGTGAAAGTTCCTGACTTGAAAAGTATATCCAGTCTTTCCGTTAAGTGCACTGACTACTTTAGGGAACTGAGAAACCACTTACATCTCAATACCAGGCAAAAATAGTCATGCCACGTGGGAAAAGGAAGCCTATGAAGGGAATAACATTGCAGTTCTGGTTCCTGTGCTTACAGGTTTGTGCCATATTCAGTGATACTGTGCAGAATGACAAAATGCTGCTCTTTGGTGAAAAGGTCAACGCTACACACTTATTTTTCAGGAAGAGAGACAAAAGAAGCTTTCTGTAATAGTTTCCATACCTGAAGCCTTTTTGCTGCACCAAACATTATGCTAATGTAGTTACAGTAGTTACTTGCTTGGCATACTATTTGGTCTGTTATTGCAATGGAGTACTATAGTATTTCTATAATAAAGAGATGGAAGTATTTGAGTTTACTCTCAGATACTTTAAGGTCAACACTTAACTGCATGTTTTCATCAATACCACAAGAAACTATGCCTCGCTCCAGGAGTCAGCGCTTGTTCTTTACATTTTGAAGTTCTTTAAAAGACCCAGGGAGGAAAATCACCAATACATCTAGCCGTCATAAATTAAATCTGCCAATGGGTGAACAGAACTCATATTTCAATATTATATAAGTTTTATGCAAATATTTGGTTTGCTTTTAAATAAACATGAGCAGGTACTCTTACAACGGCTAGCAGCACTTCATGAAAGACACACCTTCCACAGTATTTATTACAGCAAAAATTAATTGTCCGAGATTGTCAAGGGTTTTGACAATGCCCCCACGAGCTTTACTGGTAGGCCATTGACCATAGGACAGGAAAGTCCTCTCGCCTGGCTGTGAAATGTGTATCACTGCTTAGAGGCAGAAAGAAGACTATACATCCCTAATTCAACATTGCATTCTTGAATCTTATTCAACAGAGTCAAATATGAGTTCAAGTGCTTTTGACATTATATGCCTTGTTTAAGAGACATATACTCAAATGCTGTGTTTACTAGGGACTTACAGGAGTAACATGGAAATATGTTTCTGAGGACACCAGGATCAAAGACAACTTTGTATTTTCTCAGTGCTCACTTGCAGAGGACTTGGGTATATCCTAGGTAATCTAGTTACTTCAGAAGTCAAAACAGGAACTTCCAGGTGAGAGCAACACCTTACGATTGGTTCGAGACTTCCAGAGACAAAATACTTATTTCAGTTTCTCCAGTGAAAGTTGTTATCAAAACAAAATTTTGCATAGAATCTGATTTGACAGTTTGGCAGTTGACTTAGAGCTGGTGAAAAGACTTTCGTGATCCCAACAGACACTCCAATGTTTGTGCCTCAAACATTCCCTTATTATATGTCATACTATATTTTACCAGGACTAATATACTTTGATCACAAAGTTACCAGCTTGGTCAAGAGGATAAGTAGAAAAGAACTTCTCTTGATGGGTACTTCCGGTTAGCAAAAGGAAGTAAAGTTAGCACAGAATTAGCTAATTCCGGCAATTATTTACTGAAGCACAACTTCTCTGCAAGATTTAGGTATATGCCATGTAACTCCCACTCTAGGACTAGCAACTTTTGTAAGTCACTAACTCACAAATTTATAAGTTCTCTGCCCCTGATGCTCTTGAGGATTTGAACAAAAGTACTGAAAGATCATGATTTTTTGTACTTTTGCCAGGACTTGCTCCTGTACTAGTTACCTAATGAGATCCTACAGAGCTACTAAGAAGTAGGATCAAGAGTAAAGGCACAGCTTGAGCTTTTTTACATGACTTCTCAGGCAGTACACATTACTTCTTGTCTTTAATGCTTCAGTTTGGTCATCTCCAGATACCTTGCTCAGCTTACAATCAAACATGTTCAAACCACAGAAGAGTGGCCAGTTTCTCAGCTCAAAGAAGACTGGAGTGATTATATTTTTCATCTTATGAGCCTTACACTGCCTGTTAATCTCACACATGAATTGAAAAATCTGATAGTATGACTTCATACTTTTTTGACAGCTATTTCTTAGTAGTTCTGTAGGATATCATTAGGCAATTAGTACAGGAGATAGACATAAATCTAGTGGTTAGATTTTCCTTAACACAATGGGTATTCCTGCAAGAAAGCTCACTTTTGTGCTTCACTTCTAATAAACTGAAAAATGAGATTTTGAGATTCTTGTATTAGTTGCTGGGACTCCTCATGTTCTTATTCATTAGAGGAAAACACTTGACTGTAGGATACTTTAGAATTCTCCACTCATCTGTAATCAATGTAGAAAATTATTGTGATGGTATTCTTGTCCATCATGGTGAGAAAGTCCAGTATTCCAGCACACTTGACAGCACATGAACAAGCAGAAATGAAAGCATTTTCATTTCTATGAATATTTCATCATATCTCAAAATTTCATCATATCATCGAAACCATATGCAAATATGATTAAATTGATACATAGACATCGGGAGGTTTGGGGTTTTTGGGGATTGGGATTTTGGTTTGGGTTGGTGTTGGGTTGGTTCTTTTCCCAGATGTTGGAACAAGTGGCCCAGAGATGTTCCCAACTCTCTTCCCTCCAGGCTCTTCACCATGGGACTCATCCAAGCAGGTCCTTGAAGAGGCCAAGTTCACTCTCCTGAAGTCCAGCCACACGTTCTTCCTGCAGGTCCTACTGCGTGCTTTGTGACCCAAAAGTGATTTTGAGTTGGTCCTCTACTCAGGCAGGGTGTCTGTTCCCTGCCCTGGCTGCTGTGAGGCCTGGCACCTGCACTGAGAAGCCAGCCGATTCAGGACAGAGGGCCTGCGTGACCCAGGGCCAGCCTTCATGGTGCTCAGCTCTGGGGAAAGAGGCCCTTGGCCAAAGATGGGCATGCTGCTGCCATTGAGCACAGGCTTTCTTCTCACTCTTTCAGATCCAGCCTTGGCACCAATACTTATTCTCCTCTGTTTGGAAAGGACCTCTCTTTTGGCAGATGGGCACATGAAGTCCCCAGTACACCACCACCCAAACCCCTCCCCTTTGCATGCTCTCTGCAGGACTTCTCCACAGAATAAAAGCTTGGAAAATAGCTTTTATGAAAGCTATTTAATATTTTTGATCAGCATCTTCTTTATTTTGATGTTCTTTCTAGTTCTTCCATGGTGCATCTCATCCACATAGCAGATGGTGGCCATCCTAGAGCAGAGGCTCCTTTACCCACTTGTTTTATGTGGTGCCATGAGTCTTGGACTTTGCCTTTTAGGCACTTACCATAACACAGATGCATGGCAGTGTAGCACTGATGCCCTGCTGTGATATTAAAACCACTAAAGGAATGTGAAGAAGCAGCTGATATCTCTGGTAGTGCTTTGTGGTGGATTTTTGCACAGCATATCTGTGCATTAAAAGAAGTGAAGTAGTTGATGTCGAAAGTGATGCCCAAAGGCTGAAGCAATGCTGTAGTATGTAAGGGGAATCTGTTTATTATACTGTTTGTCCAGCATCCGTGAAAATTAGCAGTACTATGTAATTATTTAATAATTACATTATTAAATTGTTAATAATTACATTATTAAATCACATATTTTGCTTATCTTGACTAACCAGAAAGTTACACCCTATCTTTATCTGCTTATGAGTAGACTTCCCCATTATTCAAAGATATACCGTAAGTTTCCAGACCATAGGTTTTCATACTATGCAGTTTTTTACAGGAAGTGTTGCTGCAGCTGAATCTATGCCAGGAGCGAGCCATTATAGTAATGCAGTTTCTTCAAGTGACTCCACCTCATTCCCTGGTGACTGAGCAAGCGCTTTCTTCTCAGGAAGACTGGTATCTTCAGTTGAAAATACCACGTGATGGAGAGCTTAATGTATCCTGCCATCACCAACTCCTACCAGTGGGTTTCCTTATTTGCAAAATTTCATGTCTTGCTTTAGGTTGAACTGTCAGTTGCCAGATCCACCTCCTCGGCTGCATTTGGCAAGCTTGCTTCAGACTTTCAGGGACTTCCCGGGGTCACGCTGAAAGCAAAGTTGATCTCTTTAATCGGGCTAGTGTGTTCATTGTTAGTTTGCTTCCCAATGTTGATACATAGCTAACATTTAATTTCTGTTGTCATTCATGGGCACATGCGTGTACATATAAAATGCCCAACAGAAAAGTATGAATTTATTATAAAATGCTGAGATCATAACATCTCTGCTTTGTTTCAGCTATCATCTACCAAAGTGACGCAGCTTGTCATAAACCCACTTGGAAAACAAGCCTTGGCAAGATACGTGACCTTAACTTGTTGTGCTACAGCCCTCTCGTGGTTTCCTGGGTCTGCTGGCAGCTTACGCTAGTTTTTGCTGTTACTGCCTGAGCTGCTGTCACATAAGGAAAAGCTATAATGTAAAATGGATTTGAAGACCTACCCCACAGAATTTGACCAACAGTCAGCTTGCCTGTACAAGTGCATCTGCTATTAGAAGAAATCAGACCGAACTGGCTGAAAGTGGCAAATTTCCAACAAACTCAGCTAAGACATATGCATGAAGTGCACTTGCACAAGGGATCCACATGTACAAATACTTAAAAGTGAATGGTAATAGGCAACATCATGGCTAAAGCCAATAGGTTGTGTAAATTCTAAAAATGAATATATGAATAGTCTTAAAATTGCATATAAGGAATCAAGAGTTGTAAAATGGGAGTCCTCCCTGTGCTCCCAGCCGAGAGACGCCTTTATGATCAGCAATTAGAAGGGGGCTTAGCCAGCGTATACTTCTGCTGCCTGTTTTTTTAATTCAAGATGATGAGATCACAGCCAGGAGCCAAAATCCTGAAATCAAATACCCTCTATTGGCCATGACCTGATTTTCTTACTGTTAAAAATAAGGCCTTTAGTATGAGAGTTTGTTTTGGGCTTTATCTGCAAATTTTTTTTTGTTCAGTTGCTGTCTTGCAAAGTAGGTCAAATTATTGTGAGCGGCTTAAACTACTCCTGTGATTCAATAGAAGGGCTTTTTTGCAAAATATTCTTCATACTGTGTATGTCAGGAAAGAAAGGCAAAAAATCACTATATCAAGAAAGAAAGCAGAAAACTATTCTTTGGCAGAAAATGGTTATCATTTTTGTGACGTTGTAGCTTAATGCCCATGCTAAAATCAGGGCCAAGTTACAAAGAAGCTATGCAACATCATTGTACAAATGCCCTGAAAAGCTTACGACCATGACAGAAAAAGAGAAGATATGGCACAAGCCCAAGGCCAAAACAGAAAAAAAAAAAACAGTCTGTGATAAGGTCAGGATTTCAACCCAAATTTAAGGAGTTTTCATCACCTGTTATAAATGAGACAAAGTCAGACTTCAAGGTGCCCAAGTTCAGTTAAGGAGGGGAAGGGAGAGTGGAAGCATGCTTACTCAGGCAAAATACCAATGCCTGAGGACATTCCCCTTCCTGGAGCACTTAAGTGACTGAACATGAGCATGTTGTCTCCCTTGACTTCAGCAAGGCTTTTGACACAGTCTCCCACAGCATCCTCATAGGTAAACTTTAGTCCATAGGTAAACTGTGGACTAGAAGAATGGACAGTGAGATGGATTGAAAACTGGCTCAAAGACAGAGCTCAGAGGGTTGTGATTAGGGACACAGAATCTAGTTGGAGGTCCGAAAGAAGTGGTGTTCCCCGGGGGTCAGTACGGGGTCCAGTCCTCTTCAATATAATCATCAACCACCTGGATGAAGGGATGGAATGTACCCTCAGCAAGTTCACTAATGATACAAAACTGGGAGGGGTGGCTGACACATCAGAAGGTTGTGCCGCCACACAGCAAGACCTGGACAGGCTGGAGAGTTGGGCAGAGAGGAACCTGATGAACTTCAACAAAGGCAAGTGCACCCTGGGGAGAAATAACCCTATGCACCAGTACAGGCTGGGGGCTGACCTGTTGGAGAGCAGCTCTGAGGAAAAAGACCTGGGAGTCCTGGTAGACAATAGGATGACCATGAGCCAGCAATGTGCCCTTGTGGCCAAGAAGGCCAATGGCATCCTGGGGTGCATCAAGAAGAGTGCGACCAGCAGGTCGAGGGAGGTTATCCTGCCCCTCTACTCTGCCCTGGTGAGGCCCTATCTGGAATACTGTGTCCAGTTCTGGGGTCCCCAGTTCAAGAAGGAGAGGGAACTACTGGAGAGGGTACAGCACAGGGCTACAAAGATGATTAGGGGC
>KZ505939.1:24326-49181 GCA_002844005.1 Limosa lapponica baueri
ATATGCCAAACTTTTTTTTTTTTGTTTTCTTTCAAGGAAATATTCTATCTGGAAAACCAAAAGGAGTATGAAAACAAAAAAGCTGCCAAGAAGAGGAGAATTCAAGTTCTAGGAAAGAAGATGAAAAAAGCCATTAAAGGGCTTAACCTGCAAGAGTATGATGATGCATCTCGTGAGACTTTCGCTAGTGATACGAATGAGGCTCTGGCTTCCCTGGATGATCTACAGGAGGGGCATCACGAAGCAAAGATGGAACCTGAAGATATTATTGAAATTGATAATGCTCATGATTTGGAGATCTTCTAGTTACTAATGTTCTTGATAACAAAGTCTCTGTAAAACATACTAAATGAGCCTTTCTTATAATCCCATGGTTTCTTATTTTCGTAAGATGCAGAAACATGGGAAATATTTGATGCTGAAGAAAATGACATAATTCTTAGCTAAATTAAACAGCATGAAAGATGTTAGTTGTCCTATTATTTGTTTTCAAAAACTTCTAAGATTTTTCTAGGTAACAGCTCTGCATCACCATGTTTGTTCCTTAGGAACTTCTTTTAGCCACATGTTAGGTTTAGGAATTAAGGCTATGTTTTAACCAAACACATTTAATTTGCTGAAGCTAACAAAGTCATCAAGTGAGCAATGCCCTTATTATATAGTTGAACAGAAAAAACAGTATGAAGTTAGTCTTGATATATAAAAGGTCATGTGTTCTTAGTATGGCAGTCTGTTGGCAAGAATAGCAGCATTTATAGGATTAAGGCCTGTAAAAACAGATTGGTTTGTGAAATAAACTTAATTTTAAGGGTCAGTGACCTTTAAATAACAACCTTGTAAATAAGCACTGTTGAACAATGTATGTTTCAAATTTCTGCAGCGGTTTAATCATTCGTATTATAGTAGTGGCTTGAGCTTCCTACCTCTTCTCTCTATACTTTTTCCATTATTAGACACACAACTTGTGCAGATCTTTTTGTTTGCAAACAAATACCACTGAATACTTTTTCAGTAGTGAGATTTTACAAATCTGTGTTCCCCTCAAGGGTCTGAGACTCTACATGCAGGTATAAACCCTTTACCTTTCAATTCTTGTTTCCACGCTGCTTCTTATATGTGTGGTAGGGTAAAATAATGTGTGGCTTGCAGAAGTTCTAAAGTTTTTCTATGCTGACTCTTAAGAAAACAATAGTATGCGAAAGATAATTTTTTTACCTAAGGGAGAAGACTGTTGTGTAGTTTGTAAGTTCAATTGAAGACTCTTATGTTGAATGTTATTGATATAACCGAAGAACGTGTGTGGCACTGGTCTGTATGATGTCTAAAATACTTTTGTGTTTTCTGTGACTAGACGCTATTTTCCAGTATAAAATATTTCTGAAATATTAATGAATTAACTCACTTTCAAACCTAACAACAAACTTAGGTACGTAAGTGTTGTTCACCTGGAGTCCTTGGATTTCAGAAGCAAAGCATATCACTGAAACACAGAATGAAGTTGTAATATTGAACAATTCAGTCCTGTCAAGAGCTGGTATTTCAATTATTACAATATTCAAAGAAAGAGTTCTTAAACATGTAACACATTCCATCATATGCTTTATTAGATTTAATTAGAGTTTTGAATTTTCTGCATTTTTCTGTTCATGTGCCGGAGCTCCCTGTCGTTAAGAAGTTACTCCTCAGGTGTGAAGCATGCCTTTGCAGGTAGTAGTTGCTCCTGTTGAAATAACAAAAGGTTTTGATTTGTTCATTAACTTTCTTAACCTATGATGGCTGAGAGTACTAAACTGATAGCTCATTTGAGGGAAACAGGATTTTGTACTATTTAATTAGTTTGGGGCTGTATCAGTTGATCCTAGTTTTGGGAACTGCTTGGGAACATCTTAACAATTTCCTGGATAGAATCAGCAAATTTTAATGGTGGTTTAAGTAATTTTTTTATTGTTATATAATTTGCTGCTAGTAAGCTCTGTGTAATTTTTAAATGTCAATATTTTTAACATTAATTTTCCAGGTAAGGGGTACTGAAACAATTTATAGGCTCTTCCGTAAAAGGAAGATGATACAGAGTGCCCATTCCTTCCTTCTAGTGTCTGATTAACTGACCTTTGCTTATCTTCTGGTTTTTCCTCTCTTTTTGTGTATTTTCTTTGGCTTTCAACAAGAGTCCTTTCAGAAGGAAGCCTGTTCAAAACATTGAGCAAGTCTTCATGCCTGTTTCACCAGTGGTGAAAATTACAGTGGTGAAAGTTACTATTGGTGTCAAAAAGATTGCATTAAGCAGCACCAGTTTTTGTGTCTGCAGTCAAGCTTTGGTTTGTTACTGGAGTGGCAGGGCTGGTCCTCCCCGCTCGGCAGCCTGGCAGAGGCCACATCACAGGTCTGTGTGTGACAGCTCGGGGCTTGTGTCTGCCAGCCTTGGGTTGAGCATGGGCAGTGCTGGAGCTGGGGTGCCCAGAGCTTTGGAGTCCGGTGCGGTAACACTACAATTTCCCTAGGGACTGATGCAAGGGTGAGAAAGCACAGGCTGTGGCGCTCCTGCGCGTTGCTGTAGGTCTGGCTTTTACTCTGTATCTGACTGAGGTTGCTGGAAGGTGTTGAGATAGATACAGCAGTGGTCATTTTCATCTTCCTCATCAAACAGTATTGCATTCCTCCTCCTTTATTTTCTTCCCCCAAAACTACTGCAAGAGTAGGAAGCATGGGTAAGGCTAGAGGTTATCTCTCTCAACTCCCACATACTCAATTTGTTTAGTCTGTCCTAAGATGATACTTGCAGAGAGAGCAGCTTTGTGGTGCTTGTTGGTCCACTGGGGCTTGCCACTGAACTGGATTGTGTGGGCTGTGTATTGTCTGGGAACAGATACGCCTGGCTGTTCAGATCTTAGTAGCTGAAGTTTTAAAGACAAAAATACAGATAAAAGGGTTGGGGTTTGTGTTCTTGAGTTTCTCTGATGTGCAGGTGCGATACAGGCATCATCTTTACTGCGAATGTCGACTCTGTACTGCCAGGACAAATATTGCCCTGTGTCCCTTAAGTTATAGCAGCATAGTAAGCCACTTCTGTCGTGCCTGAAGCAGATGGTGAAAATGAGGGAAATGTGCTCTGGTTTGAAAACACAAAGCTTGTTTGTAACCAAAGACATTTTTCTTCCTTATATCCCAAATTCAAATAAATCAATGTTTTTCAGTATCACAGGGAAAATTAGTTTATTAATGATTCAGTTTTATAGTGGATCATGAAAGCATCACTTTAAATTTAATTACAATATTACAGATTATCTTCCCCTTCCAAGTAGATGATCTCATTAAAATGTTTTTATGTCCTCCAGGCTTATTAACAGCTATTTGCCAAAATCCTCAAGCAAGCATGGAATGACCCAGTGCTTACCGTGATGCCTTGGAGAGAAGATACAGAGAATATTTTGAATTTAAAGGTAGTGATAGTGGTAGAAAGTGGTTTTGTTCTGTATACAACTTAATAGTTGTCCCATATTCCCCAAGGTGCTGCTGGGTATCTGCAGCAACTCGTACTGAATTCAGTTCCAGGTATGAAGCCAGACAGCAATGCTTTGCTATTCTCTCTGTACCATCGCCATAGTGCTAGCAGATTTTATCCTGAAGCTTATTACTGTCTAACACATGTCTAAATCTTTCTGTTTTTCTTTATTTTGATCATAGTTTTTAAAAAAAAAGTGACTGTGTCTCCTTTGTTATGTTACAAGAAGCAGCTCATAACAGCACGACCCTGGTTTCTCAAAGATCTGCAAGGAGCCAAAGAGGGAAGGGAAGGAGGAAAACAGCAATAAAAAGTATAAAGGTGATGTGAAAAGTAAAATGAAATGGAGAGGATGAACATTAATTGTGACAATCGCTGTTATGGAGAGGATAAATTCCTGGTAGTTTGTCAAAGCAAAGGTGTGGAGTGGTTGACTGGCTAATAAAGAAAATTACGAGTTTTTTTTTAAAAGATGTTTTCTTTCAATCTGTCATAAACTCTTGCTGTGACAACCCTCATTACTTATCCCATTAACTTATGTCATCCTCCGCTGCTGCTCTGCCAGAGGCACTTTTTTAAAGCTTGGTTTAGTGGCTTACTTGGTACCTCACTCCTGTTCCTAATTCTTAACGGTCAGCAGCATGTCAAAGATACAAGTCTGTTTCTGAACTGCTGTGGTACTTCAGTGATCCTGGGAATATCCAGTCCTGTAGCCTTCACATCGTAGTTTGTTTCAGGGATTCAAGAACCTGGCAGAGACAATGATTGCTGTTTCCTAGGGCCGCCTTGTGGCTTCAGCAGGCTGCTGGAGAGCGTGTTGCACAGTGGCAACCTTTGCAGCAGCTGTGGCCTCTTGGTAGTTTGGACCGACTGCATCCTATCTCATTTGTGACCTGCCAGGCCCTAGGAAGTTCTTGCAGAACAAACCTTCCTGATATTTTCAAAGGACATATTTGAAGCTTTCTGATCTCCTTATCTGCAATATTGATAGATGCCACTTTTTCAGAGCTGTGGAAGGGGGAAGGAACACTCAACTGTGATAGTTTTAATATGGCTTAGCCAAACACATTTCTAGAATCGTGAACATCCAGACCTAAATACTGACAAGAAAGAGAAATACTCACCTGATGTTATATCAGGAGACTCTACACACAAGTTAGGTATTCTAGATACTACCTTTTAGGTAATTTGTTTGTTTATTTTGTTTGAGCAAAGAGATTCATTTTCTAGTCATTCTAAAAAAAAAAAAAAATAGGCAAACCAACATGTTTGTCTCATTAAATAAATACAGAAAAATCTTTTGTTGAAAACTTTTCCCCAGAAAGATTCTTTTTTCCTTTGAAAGCTCATTTGTGATTCAGTATATTGGCATTCTTGTTTAAAACATCATCCCTATGAAAGGTATTCTCATTTTTCCTGAGAAGTTGCACTTTTTTAATTTGCTCCCTGAATTTTTCTTTTTACAGTAATTACTTTGTATTTGTTGTTTAGTTATCACTGACGAGTTTTGCATTAACAGCCTTCAACCACTGGAATGTCTTTATTCAGCATGCAGAGCTTGCTGAAATATACACTGGGGCACTGGAAGACAGTTTGTTCTTGGAGCCCCAGGAAAGACTTTGCCATGGAGATCAAAGAAAAAGCCTCCAAGGAAAAATAAATGCCTTGGGAAATGTTAGTTGCTGATATCCTCATACATTCCCATGTTTCCAGATACTGAGCAACTGTGATTGCTCTTGCATGCAGAAAACCCATGACCTGCTTTTTCCTCTTATGAACAAGCTGGAACAGTATATAGGTAATGCTTAAATGGCATACAAAATTGCACCAAACTGTTGTGTGGACTATTTTCTTTATAGAGAAAAGTCAAAAAAACCCCTTCCCTTAATGTTGACCTGCTGTCCTTGATAAAGAATATGAGAACCCAAAATATTATGGACTCAGGATTTTGGTAGAAAAGCAGAATGTCCATGTAGATGTACAGGAGATGGGTAGCAACCCAATCCTATGTTGTGTCTTTCTTGTAAAGTCCTGATGTCTTTTTTCCATTTCTTCCTGATGTCTCCTCCATCTGCTGGAAGTGACACTATTCATTTTTTTCTTGTCCTTCTGGAGATACTATTGTGACCCACCTTACCTGTTTATTTGGGTTTTTTAAACTTGTTTAAGTGGTACTCATATTTCTCTGCCTAACTGAAATATAAATAAAACACTTAACTCCTCTGTAGCAGGGATAAATTATTCCCACGGCTACTACAGTGAACTAAAATTTTCTGAAGGAAGAATTTCTAATCTACAGCCCCCGACACCTTTTTAAAGAAAAAGGGGGCAAATGCAGAAAGATTGTCATGGTCTATCAGGGGAAAACTTGCTGAAAATCTAAGTGAAGAATAAGCTGAAGTAAATGGTGGTATAAAATAAATATACTCCACAAATGACAGTAGTTGGTTCCAGCCATCCAGATCCCTTCCCTGTAGAGCTGTCAGCCCAAACCAGCTGCATGCATCAAAGAAGAGGTATGATTCAATTTTGTCTTGCAATTCTCTCACCAACTCCTCATTGTGTAAATACCACATTGTCGAGCTGGAGGGTGGCAAGTGGGAAATCTAAGGAAAAAAATCTTTAATTTTGCAGAAGTTGGAGTATTTTATAAGTTTTCCAGAAAGTGTTTTTAGTATCCTTGATACGTATTTGGCTTTTGTCTTCTGTGATACAAGTAAGATTGTCTGTTGTAATGTTTGTCTAGATAATTCATTATTGTATTTTAAAATATGGTATACTAAAGCTTTATTTTAGGTTACTCTCTTGAAATAATGTGCTTTATTCCAAGTTACTACATCTTCATATTCTGTTTTGTAGTAGTTTAACTCCAATGGCCAGAATGTGGCTTCAAAGCTGTAGTGTGCTTATTAATAGAAAAATGAAATTGCCGTGGAAACAAATGAGAAGGTCTTTGAAGATTTCTACATAAATACTATCCTTCTAGTTTTGTGTACATAGAAATACTGATCTCCAAATATTGTTATCATGGCATCACAGAATGGTTTTGGTTGGAAGGGACCAAAATTCCAACCCCCCTGCCATAGGCAAGAACACCTCCCACTAGACCAGGTTGCTCAAAGCCCCATCCAGCCTGGCCTTGAACACTTCCAGGGATGGGGCATCCACAGCTTCTCTGAGCAACCTGTTCCAGTGCCTCACCACCCTCATAGTGAAAAATTTCTTCCTGATATCTGATATAAACTTGACCTTGTCCCGTTTGAAGCCATTACCCCTCATCCTATCACTACATGCCCTTGTAAAAAGTCCCTCTCCAGCTTACCTGTAGGCCCCCTTCAGATATTGGAAGGCTGCTATAAGGTCTTCCCAGAGCCTTCTCTTCTCCAGGCTGAACAACTCTCTCAGCCTATCTTCATAGGAGAGGTGCTCCAGCCCTCTCATCATCTTCATGACTCTCCTTTGGACTCAGGCCAACAGGTCCACATCCTTCTTGTGCTGAGGACCCCAGAGCTGCACGCAGTAGTCCAGGTGGGTTCTCACCAGAGCAGAGTAGAGAGGCAGAACCACTTCCCTCGACCTGCAGGCCATGCTTCTTTTGGTGCAATCCAGGATCCTGCTGCCTTTCTGGGCTGCCAGCACACATTGCTGGGTCGTGTTGAGCTTCTCATCAACCAACACCCCCAAGTCCTTCTCCTCAGGTCTGATCTCAATCCATTCTCCACCTGGCCTGTATTTGTGCTTGGGATGGCCATGACCCAGGTCAAGGACCTTGCACTTGGCCTGGCTGAACTTAATGAGGTTTGCACGGGCCCACTTCTCAAGTCTATCCAGGCCCCTCTGGATGGAATCCCTTCCCTTCAGCATGTTGACCGCTCCTCACAGCTTGGTGTCATCAGCAAACTTGCTGATGGTGCACTCAATCCCAACATCCATGTTGCCAACAAAGATGTCAGATTGTACCGGTCCCAGTACTGACCCCTGAGGAATACCACTCATCACTGGTTTCCACTTGGACATTGAGCTATTGACTGCAACTCTTTGAGTGTAGCCATCCAGCCAATTCCTTATCCACCAAGTGGTCCATCCATCTAATCCCTGTCACTCCAATTTAGAGACAAGGATGTCATGCAGGACAGTGTCAAATGCTTTGCACAAGTCCGGGTAAATAACATCAGTTACTCTTCCCTTATCCACCAGTGCTGTAACGCTGTTGCAGAATGCCACCAAATCTGTCAGGTACAACTTGTCCTTGGTGAAGCCATGTTGTCTGTCACTGATCACCTTCTTATTTTCCATGTGCCTTAGCAGAGATTCCAGGAGGATCTGCTCCATGATCTTGCTAGGCACAGAGGTGAGACTAACCAGCCTGTAGTTCCCTGGGTCTTCCTTTTTACCCTTTTAAAAAATGGGGGTTATGTTTCCCCTTTTCCAGTCAGTGGGAACTTTGCCAGACTGTCATGACTGTACAAATATAATGGAAAGTGGCTTGGCAACTTCATTCAACATAAACCATATCTGCAGATAAATTTAATCAGGTCCCATGGACTTGTGTACCTTCAGGTTCCTCAGATGGTCTCATACTTGATCTTCACGTACAGTGGGCAGTTCCTTATTCCAGTCCTTGCCTTTGCCTTCTCTATTTCTGTGATGTGGTTAGAACCCTTGCCAGTGAAGGCTGAGGCAAAAAAGTCATTGAGTACCTCAGTCTTCTCCGTATCCCGGGTGACCAGGTCTTGTTTCCTTCTGTAGAGGGTCCACATTTTCCCTAGTCTTCCTTTTATCACTAGCATATCTTTAAAAGTTTTTCTTGTTGCTCTTGATGTCTCTGGCCAGATTTAATTGTCAGGGCTTTAGCTTTCCTAACCTGATCCCTGGCCACTCAGATAGTTTCTCTGCCTACCTGTCCTTGCTTCCACTCTCTGTAGGCCTTCTTTTTGCTTTTGAGCATGTCCAGGAGCAACTTGATCAACCATGCAGGCCTCCTGGCTTTTGACCTGACTTCTTCATTGTTAGGATACACTGCTCCTGAGCTTTTAGGAGGTGATCCTTGAATATTAACCAGCTTCCTTGGGCCCCTCTCTCCTCCAGTGTTTTATCCCATGGTACCCTGCCAAGCAGATCCCTGAAGAGGCCAGACTCTGCTCTCCTGAAGTCCAGGCTGGACAGCTTGCTGCACACCCCCTTTGCTGCCGTAAGGATCTTGAACTCTACCATTTCATGATCACTGCAGCCAAGGCTACCCTTGACATTCCCCACTAGCCCCTTCTTGTTGGTAAGGACAAGGTCTAGCATAGATCCTCTCCTCATTGAGTCCTCTACCACTTGGAGAAGGAAGTTGTCATCAATGCATTTCAAGAACTTCCTGGATTGCTTGTGCCCTGCTGTGTTGTCCCTCCAATAGATATTGGAGTGGTTGAAGTCTCCCATAAGGACCAGGACCTGTGAACACGAGGCTACTTCATTCTGTCTATAGAGGGCCTCATTCGCTTGGTCATCCTAGTCAGGTGGCCTGTTATTTTTTCTTAAATGGTCATTTATATTGCATTTGTATTTACTTAGGAAAAAATATAGGATATACCTTGCACCTTGTTGTTTCTCTCTGCAGAACTTCTGTCACAGTGGATAAAAATTTATGGTTGATACAATCTTCTTTTCTACAGAAGGCAATAAAAATGAGATAATGCATCATTGCTATTAATGGTAAGTAGTCTGTTTTCCTGCTCTGAAAACTTGCACATGTTCTCTTGTTTTGTTTTTATTTGGCTATGATTTTTAATGCTATTCCTCTGGGCTATTTTCTGCAAACTGCTCAATTTCTTATATTACCCAGATTTTCCCCAATGAAAGGCATTCAAGATTAGTTTCTATGCAAGAACATCTACAGTATCTCTCAAAAGACTGATGCTTCGGTAAAGTAATTTGTTAATTTTAACAAAATCTTTGGAGGTAAATTGAATCTTTAATGTGACTGGGTTGTCATTTTGCAAGGAATTATTAGTTCTATGCTGCTCTATTTTAGAGGAGTTTTCCATTTGGGATGATTGTCTAAAGAAATCAGAATGTGTACATGCGGAAGGAGAATAGCGGTGTCACATTTCTTTTTTTTTTTTAAGGATTAATTGTAACTACTCTTTTGCCAAAATTCTTATAACTGGGAGTAAGAGAATACTGAGTACACTTGTGTGCAATTTCCCTCAGAAATTGCCTGATGGTGTCCAGTACCACAACTTAACATCTCACTGTCTTTCCTCTGAGGGTTACAAGTTGAAGATGTTCTTGGGTTTCTTAGATTTCTGGTGCAGTTGCAGGCTTGTGTGTTCTCAGTTTACCCAAAAAAGTATAGAGCAGATGAGTAATTGAGTACTACAGCAGTAAAGCTGCAATTATCTTTGTGCTTTTAGGAATGACTGAATGAAAAGAAGAGGGAGCCAAGCAAAAAGGAAAAGAGGGGGCTTTAGGATTCCCTACTCTTTATAGTTGGGTAACTGAATAGATTATTTTTTTCTTGAGTTACTC
Source organism: Limosa lapponica baueri (assembly GCA_002844005.1). NCBI lineage: Eukaryota > Metazoa > Chordata > Aves > Charadriiformes > Scolopacidae > Limosa > Limosa lapponica. Next base: position 34,345 of record KZ505939.1, read on the forward strand.
TCCCTGCCCTGGCAGTCTGCCTCTGCTCTCAAAAAATTTCTGTGCTCAGCAGCTATCTCTGGCGGTGTTAATGCTCCCATGAGTTTCCTGTAGATAGATACAAAAGCGTATATGGGATAAGCAGTATGCCAAGCAGCCGGACCTCTCGGCAAACCATTTTCTTTCCTCCCTCCCTTCCTTCCTCCCTGCTGCAGTTTTATTTATTTTTTTTTCCAGCAGCCCACAGGCACGTGAATCCTCAGCAGAGAAATGATTTCACATATGGAAGGGAGACACAGGCCTGCTGCAAATTTCTCTGTACAGACACCCCATAGAGAATAGAGGAGTGTGTATACAAGACAAGCTTTAAAGTAATCCTATGAGTCAGTTCACCTAAACAATTATGACGAGTTAAATAGGTGAGACTAAAGCAGATATGAAAGAGGTTGTTCATGTAATTAATATATCACTCTGCTGATACCTAAGAAATCCTAGTCCCTGTCCAAGAAATTGCTAAGAGCGAAATCAGTAGGCTTTTCCAGCAAGCCCTTAATGGGACAGAAAAGGGGAGGGGAGGGGAGGGTAACAGTTCCAGTTGCAAGGGACCTACAAGCATCATCTAGTCCAACTGCCTGACCACCCCAGGGCTGGCCAAAAGTTAAAGGCTGTGGTCAAGGATGTTGTCCAAATGCCTCTGAAACACTGATAGGCCTGTGGCATCAAGCACCTCTCTAGGAAGCCTGTTCCAGTGTTTGACCACCCTCTTGGGAAAGAAATGGTTCTTAATGTCCAGTCTGAACCTCCCCTGGTGCAGCTTTGAACCATTCCCACGTGTCCTGTAGCTGGATCCCAGTGAGAAAAGATCAGCACCTCCTTCTCCACTTTCCCTCCTCAGGAAGGTGCAGAGAGCAATGAGGTCGCCCCTCGGGCTCCTTTCCTCCAAACTAGACAAATCCAGAGTCCTCAGCCGGTCCTCATAGGGCATTCCTTCCAACACTTCCACCAGCTTTCTTGCCTTCCTCTGGATACATTCAAGTGCCTTCACATCCTTCTTAATTTGTGGGCCCCAGAACTGCATACAAAACGGCACACAATACTCCTTTGGCTTTTCTGCAGCTTTTGGGAGCTGCCTGTTTTGTCTAGGGAATCTTAAGCGTTCTGTCTGTGAACTGATAATACTGCTAAACCATCTCTGTAAAATTACTTAATTTGAGGAACAGATTTTAAATATTTTATTTTTATGAGGAAGTAAGTTTCCATGGGCAAAACCCATAAAAAGTTTTTCCTGAAGATGTAATTACATGCAATTTTAAAACTGCCACATATTCACCATGGTTCAGAAACTCCTAGAAATGACTGAAAGTAGATGCATGTGCCTTGACCTTGATGATGGATCATGTGGTTATAATGATATAAATGATATAATGATATAAAGATGAGGATAAAGGGGTTAGACGTTAATAGTTCAACACGTAATACTTTTAGCCTTTTAATTGAAAGCCAACATGCATTATGACTTAATGAACCTCTTCTAAAAGCCTGTAAACTGTTTATAGCCTGTAGGCCTGTGTTTGCAAGGGAGTATGCACAAGTGGCCTGAGAAACACTTTCATTGCTGAGCATGTACCAGGTCATATCACAGGAAATAAGGCTGCCTACTGCTTCTATTTATTTATCAGTCTTTGATCTTGCACTAGGAAGAAAAGACAGAAAAACTTTTCCAGTGAAACAAAATTAGATGAATAAACTGGTTTCCTACTATGCTTTCTGTTCTTGTTCAGAAGAATTTTGGAGTTAAAAATGTCATTGACATTTGTGAAGTTCTACTGAGGCTGTTTGAGAAATCTATTTTCAGGAAAAGTTGGGTTTTGGCTTTTTTTTTTCATAACCCAGTGCTTGACCCTCCATATCTATAGAGTTGTGTTGGGAAGAGTAGTTTTCTTTGAGAGATTTCACTACTACAGGGGGGAGGGGAAGAGGCCTTCAAGATCGATACGTGAGAAAGTCTCACCTGCGTGGTACCTGAGACACTTGTATGGCTGTTCCTGCATTCCTGCAGGCTTACGACTCTCTCCAGTATATTGCTGTTCATGCGTCATTGCAACTGGCCTCTTCCCCATGCAAGTACAACCAAGTGTTTGCTCCAGTTGTCTCTAAAGGTGACCAGGCTTCACCTGCAGCATGCAGACCCCTGGCACATCTTTAAATGTTTCAAATCAATCAGACCAATACTTTCTACTCTGTTTATTGTAGAGTATTTCAGAGAGAGTTGGACTTTCAGGTAGGTGGAGCTCAGCCTCACCTGGGAGTGAGCTTACTCGCCCTTGCTGGAGAAAAGGAAAAATGTTAAGGGTCACAGGGCTAAGAGTATTTGAAGGCTGCCAGAGGTCATTCAGGAGACCTGAGGGAAATTGGTTGTATTTTGTTAAACTGAAAAGGAATATAGGAAAGAGTTAGGTTCAGTGACTCTGAAGTTTCAGGTTGTAGATGTAGGAAAGAGACCAAAGTGAGAAGTTGCATCCTGGAAGGAAATCCTCTCCAGATGCCGGATAACATCTCTGAATCACGATTGTGAGGCATCTAGGAGGAAATCTGCATCTGATGTGTGCTGGGAGGCCAAGATTCCCCAGAGGAAGAGTAATTGAGGAAATAGCACTCTGTTGTTTAAAATCTATCAAGGTGTTAGCAGCAGGACCTGGAGCCAAACTCAACAAGCCCTGTTTAAAGAGATGCTGGGGGCTCACTGAAATCCAAACAGGGGTACTCACCATACCCTTGGCTCAGCATTGACAGGAATAAATAAATGAATAAATTATATATATATATATGTAGACAAACCTATTTAAAAAAAAAAAAAAGCTGACCAAGGGTACTCACCATACCCTTGGCTCAGCATTGACAGGAATAAATAAATGAATAAATTATATATATATATATATGTAGACAAACCTATTTAAAAAAAAAAAAAAGCTGACCAAGTGTGTCATCTCTCCCCTCCTCTTAGTGTTGCTCCTGCCCCAAGCATTTCCTAGCAGAGGACAGGCATGGAAACAGCTTTGTCTTAAAAGGAGATGGCCATGGCATTATGTTTGTGCAGGTTGTATGTACTTATCAGAGACAAATAGTAATCCTATTAACTTTTTTAAATAATGAGAACAAAAAAGGTAACATGTTAGTATTGCTTCATGATTTCAAACCAGTTCTTTGAAAGCAGTTTTATGATGTTTGGCTGTATAGCTGTATATTTTAACCTTTAAAGCTTAGTCAGGTAATTATACAAGAATTATCAGGGGAGGATACAGATGGTGCTTTCAAGTTTAAAGATTTTAAAAACAAAAAAGGTAACAAGTCAAACAGATCGTTAGATTTTTAAGGTATCTGTGTTTAGGGTAGTCTCTTTCTGATGCTTGGCAGTTGATTCAAAGTGAAGCATGCATTTTATCCAGCATGCTGAATAAAAACTAAATTACTTCCTTATTCCCTCTTGGTTGTTACTATACACTATATTTCTGTCACGTAATATTCCTAGACATTGGTATACAGAACAGAAGGGTTTTTTTTGCAGTGGCATATTTAGTGGAAATCACAGGCAAGAAAAATAAGCTACATTCTGAAAAGAAACGCTGGGGAGAAAGCAACAGATTTTGTTGCTTTAGGTCTCTAGCCCAGAACTTTGGGGAGGATATCTTGCAGGTTCACTATTGTCTAGTTGTATGCATATTTTCAGAACTAAGTCATCTCTGCAAGATGTTGAAGCAATTTCTGGCACAAGGCCTGAAAGAATTATTCAGATGTCTTTGAACAAGTTCAGCAACTATTTGAGCTTTCAAGACTGTTGGAAGATGAACAGATTCTTAGAGTCTTCAAATGTAGTTCTAGAAAGGCACAGGAGTTTTCTTCTGTAGCCAGCATATCAATAGCTTAGGAATTACCTTATTTGTATTGCACTACTTTCTTTATAAGAACCTATGGGTACTACATTATTTTTTTAAAAGGCTTTATTATCAGACACTGTTTTTCCCACTCAAGGGTACTACAAAGCATAGCACCTTCTGTTCATGAGATAAGATTTCTGTCTACTAATTCTAAAATGGTTTTTTTATCGGTAAGACTATTAACTCAAGTTCTTTTTCAGTACTCTTGTCCTCTTTGCAGATTAACATTGTTTGCCATTTCAATAATGCTTCAAGAGAAGTATACAGTATTTACTTTTGCAAATGGGAGCAGAATCAAATCAGAGTCTTTCATAAAATCCTGTCCTCTGCTGAGTAAAGCAGATCCCATTAAAGTTGGCGTGGATGAGCAGTCATTTATCCCTGGACGGAATTTGGCCCTTTGTGAGATGCCATTTGGAATTAATATCCAAATCTCTTAAACCACGAGGAACTAATCTTTAGGATTCCAAAAATTCTTTATGTGCAAGGCAGCCAATGATGAATGTATCAAAGAATTTTACAATGATCCAAGTAAAAGTATTTCCTGTCAGAAAATTAACAGAGTACCTGAGACTTATGAAGGTGTGACTTAAAAACACTGCTTACCTTCCTGTCCTGCTTAGAGAAATTTCTAAAGGTGATGTAATTCTAAATGTAATTTCTAATGGTTAAGCAGGAAACACCGTAGTGGTACCTGTAAGAACCACATGTACACTCAGAGTATTCAGTGCAAAAATGAAACTGATCTGAGGAAATTAGTGCAAACAGTACCTACACATTTGGGACCACTAAGGTGCAAATTCCCAATGAGACACACACACAGATCACGATAGTTATAAATTCAGAGTCTTACTCGACCGAAAAGAAAATGCAGGAGCATGAAACTATGTGCATACATAGAGGGGTCCTTGAAAATACTTGCTGGTAAAAAAAAAAAGGTTTCCCATTACAGAACAAATAATCTTATCTTTAGTCAGTCCTTTTTTTTATCTCACAGTTGAGGGGAGTCATAGATGGCTGCTTCTCCTGGGAACAAAATGGAGGTTTCAGAAAGCCATTACCTTGGAAGTCCCACCCAGAGCATGATCATCAAGAGTTAAGAGCTCTTTCAAGAGATAAGAGCTCTTACTAGCTCTCTGTAGGTACTGGGAGTTGTACACAGAGAAGACTGTATGACCATGCCTGGAAGTGGAGCTGCATGAAGATGCCTTCCTCTCCTGTGCCCACCGTAGCTATTGTGATCCCTGAGATGGCATGGGAGAGTGACCAGCTGATTCACAAACGTATGAGATTCACTGCCGACCAAGTCCACTCACTCCTCTTTCTTGCTGACAGCTCCTGCCCAACTAGCTTTAGGCACAGCTGTGTTGTCCCAAAATTCGTGGGATCGTTTACCCGCTGTGCAAGCCAATAACACACAGGGTTGAGGTATTAGCAATTTATAAGCAGTTCTGTGCAGAAAAGGGTGCTAGGAGGTATTTCCGCAAAGCTACCATATCCAGCATTGAAACAGTCATTCACTTATACATTGTAAATTAGCATAATTAACATACTCATTGTTTACCAACATTTTACTGGTGCTCATAATTTCTTAACTTGAAGCTGATTGGTGTAAAATGTCCTCATCTTCTACTAAAGGTATAGTGTCTCGAAATTTTATTGCGCAGGCTCACTGGGTGATGGTCTTCAAGTGAAGACCCTGGGTATCCTAACTTCTAGGGGAGTGGTTTTCATATGATAATTAGTCAAGTTCACCTTAAGGACACATTTCACTCGGTATAGCCAAGTTTCTTGGGCAATCAGCCCACTGAAGTTTCTGCGACTTGGCTTTAGGTCCGTTTGTTCCTTCTACCCCATTGTCTTGTCAAGAATCATTTACCCAAGTGATTCACAGCATTACAGTCACAGAGGTTTCGATATCAGCTGCATAAACCTTACTGTTTAATCCTTGTGTCTCCGGATCTGACCTTCTGCTTCAGCCAGCATGGCTGCGAGTTACCTGGGCACAAGCTGGGAGCTCTGCCTTGCAGCAGGGTACAGCCCCTGGGAGAGGAACACGTGTATGCATAGGAAAATCAAATTTGTATTGTTGATTCTTGGTTTACTTCATCTTAATTGCTCGTTCATGCCGGGGTAGTGAGATGATTTTTCAGAGAACTTGCTCACTCGGTACTAGAGGCAAGAACAAAACATTATTTTAGTCACTAAAGCCAAATGGAATTAAACAATTCTTAATTTTCTGTAGTAAACTTTAGGCACTCTTGCATCATTTAGTGGGATGTCAATGAAGGGAAAACTTCAAGAAAGGTTATTTTATGAACATCATTATTCAGTGAAAGGCAGTTACTAATAAAAATTATAGGGTTGGATCACTTTCACTGAAGTACAGAGGATCTGTACAATAAAGCTCTGCATTCTCATATAGGTCCTCCTTTCTGAATAATTTGTCCTGTACATACCAATGCAAACAAAGGACTGCATGTGGTTCTAGGAATGTTTCTCAGGAAGTCATTGCTGTTAAGAGACTTCTTATGCCTTCTTACTTTCTGCTGTCGCACAAAAGAAGAATGTTTATGATGATGTTGCTGGTAATTAAAAGGTAAGAACCTGCTAGGAATTTCTGCGCCTAATTCAAGTTCTACTTCTATGCCTTTTCAATGCATGAACTAATTATCAGTTTATAACAAATTCTTGACCAGAAAGGTGTGTTACCTACGTACACCTCAACATTAACTTTCGCAGCCAACAAAAATTGATACACCCTCCCATATAACAGTAGGTATTTATTGCAACACATTTTTTAAAGTACGTCTCTCTGTATGCATGTGCTGATAGATGTACACAGGGGCTCGGTGACTGCTGAAATCTCTACCAGCAACCCACTGGCTCACAGCGATGATTTCAGAGTGAGAGGGCCCATGCGGGCTCTGCTCCTCTGCTTCTGGGGAGATTGCCTCTCACCTCTGCTTCAGCACAGGTAATAAGATCTGTTGCGAAGGGCTTCGTGCACCGGTGAGGACGCCACCCCTGTGCCATTCAGCACCCCCAGCCCTGTGAATTCAAGGGTTTTCTGGAGCGCTGAGTTTGGCTTTGGGGTGTCAGCAACAGCGCTGCAGCACTCCACGTCCTCTGCTCATGGATGTGTGAGGTCTTCACCATTCCAACCTCTACATGCAGCTTAGCTGGCTGATGCGAGACGCACAGTCTCCCACTTCGCTTTTCCACCAGCCCCCACCCAGAGGGTTAGAAATCTGCATGCAGTTTGAGGTTTTTCTTAGAATATAGCTCTGCCTATTAATTACCACTATGAGCCAGGTGAAACTAAACAACACTTCAAATACTGGCAGAACCTGCTTGGTAGATTCAGCATTTGACTTTTAAAGAATAATGAATAATAAAATAGTAAAATCTAGAAATATTTGTATCTGCATTGCTCTCAGGAAGTAGGAAGCAGCATGCCGAAATTAAATACTGCCATAGTAAAAAAACAAAAGCCTCTCAAACTTGCAAAGCTGAAATTCTTCTATACTCAGTTGTCGTTACAGCATGGTGTTCATAGAGTCCCAGAACTAGAAACTTAGTGGCCAAAAACATGCTGCAACTTCCTACTGAAGTTTTGGTGAATCTTTTGTTTTGTTCTCAAAAGATTTTTTTTTAAATGGCTAGTTGGGCTCTTGTACAGTTTTCTTGGCATTCATAATCCCTGCTGCCTCCTAACTCAGGGCTACAAATAGTTGTGCTGTGAAAAGACACTGCTATGACAATTTTTAAGATTGCAATTTTTTCCTCTGCTGAGCAAGACTGGGGACAATTTGACAGATATGGCCAAAGCAACAAACACTTAAAAATGGAAGAGGTTATCACTATCAGCTTGAGGAGTCTGAAGCAAGCCTCCCTTTTTGTGAATTTTCAGAAGTATAGAAAACACATATTGAATTTCCACTAGAGATAGTATGCTATCAGACAATATTACACAGCTTAGAAATTATGTTTATTCTGTATTCTGCTAGCTGTGATGATGCTGGTGCAAGAAATCATAACTGGCCGAAGAGTACTACTGCTGTTGTTGGATATATGTTTATGTATATATCTCGAAATGTTGCGTTTATCTCCTTCTATCAGATCAGAAATACACAATACTCCTCTGCACTTCCATGTATGCTAAAATATAGGACTCCAGATGAAATATTGACGATTGTATTTTCTGGTGTGTTTTAAATATGTGATTATCTGAGTGTAAGGCAGCTTTAACATCATTATTTGCTGTCCTATGATTTACAATATTTTATTAGTCTTTTGCCTAATACCAAGTTTTAATAGTATGTCAAACCAACTCACCCTCGGATCTACTTTTTTCTGGCATTTTAAGTGAAATGAACACAGAGGGTGATCTTTTTTGCATATTTTATTATAAAGTTATAACAGCTTATAATAGTAATTAAATTGAGATTGTATCAACACACTAATCACACAAACCCTAGTAAAGCAAACATAAAACATTTCTGGGATAAGATTGTGATGTACCAATGCAACCTCTTTGTTATCCCGCTCGACAGCCGGATCCTGCTGCTGTTGAATTTACTGGCTTCAACTGGAGCAGAATTGGGCTCTGGGGAAGAAAGAACTTACTATCCGATTTTATTTTCAGTCAACATCAATTTTTTGTGTTGGATTTTTTTTCCTTATAGAAAAAAACCAAAATGCTTAGGAGGAAGCCTAGCTTTAATTACATTGAAACTGTCTTGTGGTTTACTCTATCTTCCTTATGCCCATAATCTGTATTAGAAATCCCTTGACGTGTTGAGGTAATCACAGTTCCTAACTCTGAAACATATTACAGTTTTTACACAACTTCTTTGTGAATAAGACTTTTAAAGAATGACTCTACAGCCTAGACGCCAAACTTTAAAACCATAATTACTACTTTGCTAATTTATTTTAAAAATTCATAAGGCTTTCATACACCTCTATGTCCCCAACTGTACAGTGTGAAAACTGGTATTTCCAACGCCTGTAACACCCTTACAACAAACACTGACACTCCTTATCTTCCCAGCCACATAAAAGAGGCTGTTGGTATAAAACTCAATATAAGGGCATGTTTGCACCTGAAATCTGGAGCGCGTTTGTTATATTTGCACTGCCATCCACAGCAACTACTGTAGGAGCAGACAGACTGTCCATGTTCCAAGATTTCAGTATTTTCACTGAAGGTCTCAAAAAGCACTCTATCATAACTCTGTTTTTAGGGAGCCTGGAGCTAAGTTTCTGGTGGGAGCAAAGAAATCCTAATGCTGTGCATCAGTCTGAGTAACTCTCCTTGATCCATCCTATCACCACTGCACATGGGATGTGGTGTCTGGGTTTTCTTGTGCTCTTTCTGTGAGCCAGCACCGTCGTTCTTATGCCCGGGCGGCACGGAGGAGCCAGCCTGGTGAGATGGTGAGTCACGGTGTCAGATGTAGCTAGATATTTATCCCATGGCTTTTCCAGCTGTATATTCTCTTGAGGAAAGGAGCTCTGACTGGAAAGAGAGCAGCATATGTGAGAGACAAACAGGCTATTAAAACCCAGTTTTCTGAAATCCTGTGCTAAACTTGCTCCAAGATGTGGAGCACATGCACTACGTAAGCGCTCACCTTAGTGCAGAGAAATCAGGAAACTCACTATGTCTAGTGTCACCTGTCAGGTACTAGTTTAGATTTAGAGCAAGGGTTTAATTTTCTTTAAGATGTTTAATTTTGCACTGACTCACACTTTCAACATTTTTTTTCTCTCTACCTCTAAGGGGACAAAAATTTTTTAACTAACACTTTGAGTTGTGATTATTCAGAGGAATTCATATAACTAGTCTTTGAAAAGAAAACACTACAGTCTTACAAAACTAAGTCACAGACGTTGGCAGCAATTACAGTACTCCCTAACCATACCCTTACCAAGTGAATCAGAATTGTTCTGTCACCAGCCACGGCACAGCACTCTTATGCACGAGTAGGGTTAATATCTCTGCCATTTCTCATCAAAAAGTTTTTCTCTAAAACTAGTACTTCTGTATAAGCATGAGGCATCTGTGCTAAGGACTGTACTCTTAGCAAGGAGATCCTGTGTTTGTAACTGCTTTATAGCCTGTTCTGCAGAAATGCAACATTTCTAGTTTTGCACAGTCCCTTTTTAAAGTGAGCTTAATCGCATCCCCATGTGGAGCCATGTAATTATCCGCTCCTGCTTCTCCTTTACCATCTGCAGTTTCTTTCTCTCTCCTTTGGGGTTTTGCAATCACTGTTGAGAAGTGACTTCAATAACGACCAACAGCCGTATCACTACATCTCCCCTGTGGGTACCTCGGCACCGTGGGTAGACTATTCCCTGGACACCATCTCAGCCAAAATCAGCCACCCACCCCCACGCGTGCATTCCTTTAGACGTGCACCCCTGCGAGGCTGAGGATCCGCTTAAGCGAGGCAGACTGGGGAGCGGTGGTTGTGATAACGAATGCCGGGGAGCGCTGCAGCTCTTGCGACATTTCTCTCTGCTTCTGTCTTTTCTGGCGCTGCCTCTCCAGGCTGCGCTCCCTTCGCCTCCCTCTGCTCTCATCGGGCTTGCAGCCTGTCACAGGCATGAGCATCCCAAACATCTTTATTCATCCTATTTTGGCTTCTTCTGGAGGAGAAGCTCCCACGGCACACTCAACAAAGTTTTCTAAGAAATTTTCCAGTGTGAAAGATTCAGCTGGAATGAAAAATTGAGTTTCTGTTGTACTGTAATTTTTAAAAAAATGTGGAATTTTTTTTTTTTCATTTAATTTGTGTGCAGGCAATACTGATAGCTCTGTTTGAATCCTGGTAAGAAACAGTGTAAAAATATTTTACAAGTAATTTTTAGGCGAGGCTTCCAAGTTATACATTAGGAGACCTATTAAGAGTAATGTAGTCACATACGAGTTATTACTATACGGAGCAGGAATTAGAAACACATGGACCACGCAGCACTTACAGTTATCTAACTGGCATCATCTTTGCTTTACCGAAGCCAAAAAACAGGGAGGAGTATTACTATTATCCCATCTGCTCATGTGAGGAGCCTCCAGATTTCACTGTCTTTCTAAACAGCTGCAGGCAGCCCCCTGCTCCCCATCTCCTGCCGCCGCAATATCTCGGGGGAAAAATAAAATAAGGTCGTGTTTCCTAGCCACTTTGTCACCAGAAATGGTCTCTACCCAGCACTAGACGAGCAAGGAAATTAACATTTTGGTTGACTTGCCAGAATTACCTACTGTAGTATTCACGATGTGTATACGGTAACACAGGAAAAAAATGGAACCTCCTGGAAGGGAGTTTTCTCAGTACTGAAGTGTAAACTTCATTGGGCTTTGGGTCAGGCCCTGGTACAGCGTCATGTACACACAAGTTTGTTTCGCGCTCTGACATGAAAACACTGGGTGAAGTTTCACTTGTTTAATGTTGAATGTAGCTGACAGGAACAACATCCCTGCTGCATATTGCAGGACTGTAACCTTTTTCTCTGTAACTCTTGCTGTTACAGAAAAACATTTTTATTCTTTTTTTTTTTGTTGGTTTGTTCTGCTTCTTGAAAGCACAGACAGCCGCCTTTACTCTGTTTGACTCTTCTTCAGCAGACATTCACCAAGTGGAAATACATAGACAATTTTTTGTTTTGTCTGATAAATACTCAGATTAGGTAACGGTTAAAATATTTGTCCATTTCTTCATTAGAAGAGTATTATTTGAATCCCTGATGTAACCTTCAGAGTACTTACAGAGTTGCAGAATGTATTCACCCTGATTCTTGTCCACTTTAAAAGTAAATACTATATAAATACAAACGATTATATATCTAGGAAAAAAAAAAAGCTATTTTAACAATACAAAGTTTAACAGTAAACCCGGCTCATTTATTAGGAATTACAGAATCTATGTAAATCTCCCTCAAACTTTTCCAGATTCTAGAAGTTTTTTTTATTTAAATCAGTGTACAAAGCAAACCTTTGCTGTTACATAGTGCATGTTGGAAGGCTTTTCTTTAAAAATGTCTCAGTCAGTGAAATACCTTCCGTGTTTAGGGGAGATGAGTCTAAATGTAGTGTAGCCTGCTATGTCTATGAGGTGTGCATATGCCCAATATATACAATTTATGTATATAAGGTATTACATCATAGCTGCGGTGGTTTTTGAAGCTGTGTTGAAGTACTTGTGATGCGTATCAGAGATCAGCTCTAAAAGCAGTAGAGTGTATCAATCAGAGTGACTCTTAATAAGGTGAAAATGTTTTGGGTCGAGTTGCCAGGCACACGGGTAAACACACCGCATTCCTTTGTTTCGGTTTGGTATTCTGAGGGGGAGAAAAGGGTCCTGATTCCCTTGGGCAGCAGTCTGGAGGCAGGGGAGTGTCAGCGCTCAGTCCTTCAGAGCTGCCTTGTGCCTCTTGGCAGTGACCCCTCTGGCTGATTTAATAACGGCACTCACAGGCTTTTCTATACAAAGGAAGTATATCACACACGCGCGCTGCATCAGGCTCAAGCTGCCGAGAACGAAGAGGAACAATGTCGATATTCAGTTTCACATCAGCCGAGGCACAATTCGAAGGCCGATTCTTCTCTTACTTTCTTTTTCAGCACAGCAGAGCCAGATTAATCCAGCCATGCAAGCAGCACCAAAAAAGCTCAAACGTAAGCAAATGGCAGAGAAATCTGATGGCGCGATTACTGAAGATTAACTTGCTTCAACATGGAAACTAATCTTGCCATTGAAACCACACAGAAGATTGACTTTTTAATAATGAGGTTTTAATAGATTCAACTATTATTTTTTTAATGTATATAGGAAATACTACATCAATATTTATTTTTTAATTAGATGAAAGCAAAAACATAAAAGCACAGACCAGTGGAAAGTAAGCATTGAATTGGCAAGATAAACGTTTTGGTTTTCACTGTGTAATTATAATAAGCAAATTAATCTGGCCAGCCCCCGCTACTACAATATTTGTTTCCATCTAATTTTTACACTAGTAGCCAAGCTAGTCTGCTAAGTAAGCTCCATCTAATTTAATGTTATGTGGTAGGCTGGGAAGCTAAAATGCAATCATTTCAACAACAAAAAAATAAGGCTTGAATAAAGACTGAGGCTTCTGAGGAGAAAGGAAGGCCTCCTTACATATAGTTTGGATTTTAAATACATCCTTCTAATTTGGGAGGTAAAATGAAACACATCCCAGCCATAACTCTTTTGGAAAAAAATTAAAAATAAAAAAAAATTAATGCTTTGCTTCAGGCGCACAAACTGCAAAACAAATATTGGGGGAGGGGGAATAATAACATGTATTTTTATAATGAAATGAAAAGTCAATGATTTAAAACCCAGCACTAAATTAAACCCTGGAAATAGACGGAATCCAAGTGAGCACTAAACATCTGCAAAAGGCTCACTTTGTACAACAATAAAATCTCCCACACTTTATTTGTCTCTTGTACTGCCTGTGAATACAGATCCTTTCACCCTAGTGCCAGCTGCAGTGTAAAACTACCTTGGGCTATAATCCTACTTTGTTGACAATTTTATATTGCAGCAGGTGCTATAGAGATTTTTTTTTTCCCCACCAGCTGCTACCACTCTTTTTTAGCCAGCTTTGCTATTTTTCCAAAGGGCTGGAAAAGAGCAAATTGTAGTAACAGGCAGAGAAGGAAAAAGGAAAATGGAGAAACAGATAATGGTTTGTGTCAACAAAGGCACCATGTGGGAAAAAGCAGAAGCTCCTCACTATGGCTAAATTACCTTTAGCTATATACACCCCTGTGTCTGGAATACTTCTTATTTTTTTTGAGGGGATGTCACTTTACAGTGGAAATTTGCCAAAAAAAAAAAAATTAAAAAATTAAGCTAACTGAGCTGAGAATAAACATCCAGGAACTAAGAAGAGGCACCCAGGTCCCATGGGGAAGGCCTCACATCCGGTGGAAAACTACGCAGTTTCTGGAATCTCGTCATGGCTCATTCTAGAAGGAACCTTACTAAAAGACTTCGAGGAAATCTAAGTAGGGGGAAATCTTAGTGTTTTCCTGCTGACAAGCCCTTTCTGTGGAAATTTCTGTGAGAAGGACAGTTGAGTTTACAACTGAGACTTTGAACTGTTCCCTGTATTCCTCTTTCCAGTTTCTACTTTCTAAAACCCAACTGACACTGCCCAGTGGTCTTGATGTAAACCCACCTCTGGAAGATGCAGCCTGCTTAATTCACAAGCCATTGCTTGTGAAGGGATAATACTGAGTGAAAAGCCGTAAACCAGGCCTTCAGCGGGTTCAGTCCCACACAGATGAATGTGGCTTTTCAGTCCGTCGCACTTGCAGCGCTGAAGGGATGCATGCTTCTCCTGAAGAATTCACGTTCAACTTGTAATTAAGCACAGGACACCTCACTCAAAATGAACCGTTGGGAGCCAGACTAACATCAGATAAGGAATATTCAAATGATGACACCAAAACCTGGGCTGAGCCGCATCTGAATAATTGTATTTTGAATATTAAAGTGAGAGTACTCATCCGAGGCAACTTAAAACCGGGCACCGAGGTACTCGCAGGATGACGAGTCAAGCACCGTTTTCAAATTACAGCGTGCAGCCTACAGGCGAGGGGAAGAGTAAATTGGGGATAGCAAATGCCTGGCGCAGCAAAAATCACTTGTTTTCTCACAGGAAGAAGCGACAACGCCAAACCAGAGCGTCTCCCCCGGACCGGGCAGTGGGCGGGGAGGGCAACCGGCAAGGCGAGGGGCGCCAAGCCTTGGGGAACCCCCCTCGTCCCGGAGGGACGCCGGAGGGGACCCAGGGCTCCCTTTGTCCGGAGGAGCCGGAGGCGGCAACAAAGGAGGGGGCGGCCGAGCCCGGGCCGCCTCAGCCGCGCGGCAGGGC
>KZ505939.1:50161-77718 GCA_002844005.1 Limosa lapponica baueri
GCCCGGCCCCCGGAGCGCCGCCCCCCGGCTGCGCCGGTGGGGAAGGGGACAGCTGGCTGGCGGCTGGAGAGGCGCCGCTGTGTGCCTGTCGCTGCGGGGGGCAAGCCCTCCGGCCGGAGCGGGGTTGGCGGCAGCCTCCAGGCTTCGCCCGAGAACAGGGGCTAGAGGGCTCCGGGGTTCGAGTCGGGGTGACCCTTCGCCACCGCTTCCCCCCCCTCCTTGCAGGCGGGTGACTCTGTCCGTAAGGTTTAAGCCGCTTCAGGATGCAAAGTGCAGAGCGACGGCTGGCTGTATAGTGCCTGTTGCGGGTCTGGGGTTCCTGGATGTCCTTTCGGAAAGATTTTAGCTTCATAAAACGAAAATGCACGAGCTGGTAATAAGTAGGGCTTACTTATAAAATAACTTAATTTCTGACCGTTTTGCTGCATATTCAGTCGTTACAAAAGGTAGATTTGTGACCAGATATCCTCAAGATTGCAGGCGTTATGGCGCAGAGCCAAGATTTCCACTCTTGCAATGAACTGATTTCTATCACTAGATTCTGCTTCTTACGCATTTGACTTCATTCAGGTTTTTTCTTTTTATTTGCTTCCTTGTTTGTGTTTACTTTAAATCTGATTTCTGTGACTGCTGAAGTTTTCCTTTAGCAAAAGAGAATCTTCTGTTTGGGCTTTTTTTCACTAGTTAGACCCACTTGCCATTCTAACTTGTGATCCCAAGACTAAAAAGTTTGTCAATGGATTGATGTTGAGGAAAAAAAATGAGCAGAGTTGTTAATCTTGCTCTAACGTGGTATAGCTTGTTAATTTTGATTTTCAGTTAAGTATACTCTCAGCCCTAATTTTTCATAATGAAAAGATATTCCATGTGTGAACCAGCATATTGATGTTTTCATGTGTCTGCAGACAGCTCCAATACCTTTTGTGTTCTTACCTTGTTATTTAGAAAAACCAAAAGCAAGCCAGGAGCTTTTAATTTGTGAGTCTGGTTGTTCTTGTGGTTACTTCTTGATGCCTCATGATGGGTTTGCATCAAAGAGATTATTGACAGCGACAGGGAAAGCAAGGCGTAGCTGTGGATAGGCACCAACATGACTTTAAAGTCAAACCAGAAATTTCCATCTCTTAGTGGCTTTATGGAGGAAGACACACTCTTCTGTCAGCTTTTCAGAAGAGTGTCTGGAGGATTGAGATCAAGATGCAATCTATAGAAGATGCTCTGTGATGTGATACCTAGCAAAAACCTGATGATTTGGGGGGTGGAGGGAGCAGGGAGTTGCCCTTGCCCTGCAGCTATGAAGAGTGAAGAATAACTGCTTGATAGTCTGTTAATACCTGTCTCAAACAGGTCACTTCTGTGCACCATGGAATACAGATGATAGTTCAGGGCAAGAAATCCCGAATAGTGTAGTAAAACAAACACTTGATGCTATTTAAGCCTACTAGATTCCATATAAACTTACAGGTGGCTATTTTTTATCTGTAATTCTATTTTAAAGTCTTAAAAGTACCAAAGATTTCTTCTAACCTGATTTGGAGCACGCTCCTTAATGGCTTTTTTTCTTAAAGCTGTTAAGTCATATTAAAACCTGTCAAAAATAATCTTAAAACACTGCACAAGCATGCATGGGAGTACTGGTAGTTGTAAAGATCCCAGTTTGCAAGGTATGATGAGAACGTGTGTTCCCGTAACAGAATTTTCCTTGCCCTTTCAGGTAGCTGAAGTGCAGTGTGGTATATGCACTGGCTTTGCTTCAAATACGGCTAGAGTAACTGTAGTAGTTTGGATCTGGCTAAGAGAGGCACCTGAAAAAAACAGGGAGTTTTCTGGCATGTTTGGTGCTACAGTTAGATTCTTGCGGAATAAACTTCATCTTGCCCTTCTTTGCAAAATACTCATCCTGGTTGTCAGAGTGAGATCCATGTTGTCTGTCCTTGGTTGTGAAAGGTTGCTGGTGGACACACACATAGCTGAGCCCATCTAGCAGTCTGCTGCTGCGGAAGCAAACAGTGCCGTATGTTCCCATCACTTGTCCTACCTATGGTTCAGCTAGCTAACTCAGATCGTTAGAATGACAGGAAGATGTTCACTTCTGCTGCTGATCTAGTTTTCCGTCAATGGAGTAATACTGGGACTTGCGTATAGAAGGTGACTGAGAGCAAGGGAGAGAAGTGGGCTGAGTTGGGGCAGTGGTGTTTGGTAAGCTGCAAACTTGGCTTGGTTTTTAGGTGTGCTGGTAGCCACATCAGAAGAGTCAAAGTAGTGATGGCTAGATAGTTGGTTCCTTTTAGAGTCAATGGAGATAAATGGTAGGAGGAACTGCTCTCAAGACATCCTCGGTCTGTGTAGGGGGCATGGATGTTTCACTACTTGGTTGGCTGAAGTTTGGCAAAATGATTCATGGTCTAGCTGGCCATTCTGTGTTATTTGAATATCTTTGCAGTTGTTAGTCTTGTTTCCCCAGACACTTGTGCAACTCTACTTTCTCTAGTTAGTACAACATCCTTCTGAGGTGCTTTATCCATTTATTTTATTCCAGTCATTGTCTTTCAGACCCTTGCCTAATTAGTACATCAAACTCAAGCTTCTAGTTACTTTCAAAGTGTTGAAGGACTCTTCTTATTTTTCATCAAAAGTAATTTTAAGGCAAAGTCACTTATTTGTTGGATTCTCTGATCTTCTGACTTCAGTCTCACTTATATGGTGTGATTTCCTGAGTTTAAGTGCCAGAAGCTTATTCTGCTTACATTTTTAATCCGTCGAGAAAAAACTACATTCCTTTCTATAGTTGATACTACCATATATAGTGGACTTGTTGCATACGCTACTTCTAGAGTGCCTGTCATGCAGTGGGTACTGCTGTAGCTAAATAAAAATGAAGGCTTCTTTTGGTATTTCAAGTCTTAAAGAACTAGGAAAAACAAAAAGTGAGGTAAAAAAACCCAACCTTCCTACTATTGTTCTGAGGATGGGGTGGAGAAATGAAATGCATGATTGTGAAAGTAAAAGGGGGCTTGTGACAGGGAAAATGGAGATAAATCAAAATAAATCTCTTCTCCTAAGACTGTATTGTGTTTAAAAAAAAAAAAAGTGTGCAAATGGCTTTCCAGCTACTGGACTTGCTCATGAATAATGGAGGTGAAACCAGGTAGTCGCCTGCAAATAGCTGGATTCTCAGCCAAAGTAAAGTGTGTGTTGATACAATTAGCACCGAACTCCTAGCTGTTAGAGTGCCCTTCCTATAACAGAGGAGCATAGCCTTGCTTGGGACTTCAGATTACTGCAGATTTCATGTTCCTTGAGAAAAGAGCTAAATATACAATGCAGGCAAAGTAGTGAAAGACAGGATCCTTAAGCATTTCATAATGCCATCATTTAAGTGCTAGATAGAAGAGTAGAGCACTGAATTGCTCCATCACTTCGGTGTCCTACAGACTGTATTAAATTCCTGCTTCTGGTTGTAAGTGTGTCATGCTTTAATGATTTGCAATAGATGCAAACCAGGGAGAACTGTATAGCCAAGATGGTGGAGGAAAAATCCCGATGTGTAACTTGGGCAATTAACAACAGTTTACATGGTGAAGTATGACACAGCTGTGTTACCTAGTAATGTTAAACAAGGGCAATTCAGTAAGTTGGGCTTACTGTTAACGTTGTGTTACTTGGTCTCCTTATGGGCCAAATTTCAGGATAGACTTTCCTTGATGAGGTGAATGTTCATTATGGGGACTTATTTCAGCAGGTCAAAATCCCTTGCTGCACTTGTCTGTATTCTGGTTGTCCTGTGAGGTAATTGCACTGTTTAGGAAGCCTGAGCTGGTGTTAATGCTAGTTCATTTAGGAAACTCCTTGTTTACATTTGTCTTTGGCAGGCTCAGATTTCACTGTGGCAGTTTTCCAATGCTGAAGTACATCTGCTCTCCTGTAAGAGAAGACAATGTAATAAAAGGAAATTATGGGGTTTATTGAAGATATTGGTAAATAATATAATAGTCATTGATTATTATCAAGTGTTTATAGAGTGCAAGCATTTATAGTAAATCTAATTGTGGCAAGGGACTAGTTGTATGTATTTTTAATATTTAAGACGGAGATTATTTCTCTGTCTCTCTTGCTTTGTATCTTCAGTTGGTCTTCCTTTTCATCTATATTCTGAAACGAATTTCTGCTGTGGGATTAGTCAGTAAAATAAACATCAGTAATAGCTTGGTATCAGCCTATGGCTTGAATTACCATGCAAGCGTGTGGCACTCAGCAGCTGGTACCCTGAGCAACTACCCAGAAGAACAGTGTTGTGTTAATGCAACCAGCATTGTAACAGCTGTTCCAGGGTTTCCTGTGGTGCATATGTGGTATGCTGTAATGTGCTAGAGGAACTGTTTTGAGAAAGCTGACTTGAAACTTTTCAAAGCATATTTTTGTTATTGTAGGTGATCTGGGTAAGCGAGGTGAAGATTGGTGGCTGGGGAACTGCTGAGCTTTGATCTGAAATCTGTCACTGGTCTGATGGGTACTGTAGAGAGAGCACGCGGAGAAGTGTGGGGGAGTGATTAACTGGTTGCCCAATAATTTAAGCACATGAAATGCAAGAATATGTTATCTTAGGGGGTCTTTCATGCAGTGTAGAATGTAACCATGCAAAGAATGATTTGCTCTGGCGTTAAAGGTGGTCTGAAGCACGTGGACACATAATGATAACATGGTAATGGGTAGTGACTTGATACGTGTGCACTGCACATGTAAAGGTTCTCCTTAGGTTGCTGGTTAGAGTAGCGGGATTCACGTGGTTGACTGAGCTCTTCGAGAAGGGTCACTGTTGAGCAATAAGTGGCTAGAGATGATGGTGTATGTTTAGTGTTGATTTCAAACACTCAGCAACAGTCTCCAGTTAAATAAAATCAGTGACATGAGACAAGTTGAAACCAAATTACATATACTTACTTGCAGGAGAGGCAAGTTTGTCCAATTATTCTTATTGTCATGTTGATTTATGTACAAAAAAGCTTGACTACTTTTGAGACATGTTTCTTATGTTACTGTAAATCACTTCCTTGTAAAACGTAGCCTCTTACTGTTTTGCTTACCGAAGGGGGGGGAAACATGGAAAACTGACTGCTGGCTAAACAAAACGTAAAGCATTAATGAACGTAGTTTGTTTTTTGATTTCCATATTTCTCTACAACTGGAGTGGAAAACCAGCTCAATGTGCAGTACTGTCTAATTTTATACGGATGTAAATATAGGCTGCTGCATTGTGAATTACAACACTTGTGTAGCTATGTCATGAATTGGCTGAAACCCAATTTTTTTTGAGGAGTGTTTACTTAATGTTGGTAGTGTTTAGCTTTGTGATTTGACTCTGTAAGTACTGGCAGAAATAAATGGTGGGTGTGGGAGGTCAGAAAAATCCTGTAGGGTTGCAGCATCTTGAACCGGGTCTGTTTCAAAGGAACTTTAGATTACACCTGAGATCTGACTTACGACTGAAAGGAGCAGTTCTTCCTGCTTACCTTGCATTACGTGTGTGGTTTTTCTGGCTCCAGAAAGCCAATTCAACTTATTAAACTGGTAGAAAATTATGGTTTTTCTTTTTTTTTTTTTCCTGCCTGGCTTTTCTACTAATTTAGCAAGAAATTTAAGGAGATCACAGGAAATTCTAGGTTCATGAACCTCAGGGCTCAGGAAAGACTGGTGATTGTGCAAGAGCATGAAAAGAGAGCCGGTCTCTTTCAGTGAGCTATTCAGTGACTTAGCCATTTTACTGAGCTGCAAACCAAGTGGTCCAGGTAATCTTATCAAAGCAGTGGTTGCTCCTTCGTATCTGTATTTGAAAGCTTTGACTTAGCTTTAAGTGAGCTAGTGCAGGTAACCAGACACAACTTAACTCACAACTATAAGGTACTGTGGGTTACTTACTCTGCTTTACAGGTTATTAAGTTTTGGGAATGGTGAGGAAATTAACCCGCTTAGAAGTCTGTACCTCAGCTAGGCTGCATCCAGAATGAGAAATTAACTTATTTACATGTGAGCTGGGCAGAGGTACTGCAGCTATCAGGGTTATTTGTACCCCTGAGAGTGGCACTGTGGAATGCTTACTTCTGTCAGGTTGCTTGAGTGTTTGGAGTGTGTTGGGAAAAACACTGCATTATTTTGTTGGGGGTGTGCTGAGCCATTTCTAAACTACATGTGACAGTAACCCCATTAGTGAGAGCTTATAATGGAAGGTAGGTGTGAGACTGAGTTCTTTACACTCCCTTGTGTCTATGAGAGTTAAATGGTGTGGGTTAAATTTCTGAAGTCCAGGTTTCCTCTGAAGTACAGTGAAAATGAATGGGAACTGGATCTTTTTTGGGCAGATCCTAGTTCTGCACCATTTTAAGATAAATTGTAATTCCATGGATAAGGTCATCTACACACTTCGAACCTGGAAGAGAGAAAAACAAGCTGCTGCTTTGAAGAAGATGCAAGTCAGCAGTTATTTCTTTGTTTTGTTTTTCTTTTGAGCCAAACAAAGGAGTAGAGTTCTAGCTAATTTCTGAACACTACAACAGGAAGGTGTTTGAGTTTTTTTTATTTGGTGTTTTGAGAGATATCTTTGGCTTTCTGTGGAAGAAAAAGCCAGCTATTGTTGAGAGGCTGAAGTTCTTCCTGGTAAAAATTGCTAGGTGTAAGGGTGATGTATATGTTGTGTATATTTGGTGTTTGTTTCTGTAGTTCACAGAGGCTTTTGTGATCTTGTTTCAGTTCTTTCCTGTATTCCTTTAGGGCTGGGATGACACTGCTGAGTTTTCATCTGGCTTTCAGTGTTTGAAGTGTTGAGCTCCAGTTTCTGTTTTCTTTCTGAGAGTGTGTTTGGGTGAGCTGTCTCATAGTTAGACAACTCAAACACTAACAACTAATAGTGCTGAATTTTAATTCTTTTTTTCCTCCTTCTGTGACTTTAGCTGTGTTAAATTATAGGATGACTTCGCAGCCAATCTTGTTGCAAACAAGCAAGGAAGGTACTTTGGGCTGATGTAACTGGTAATACCTAATGTAGTGGTACAGGTAGTGTACTGGGTTTTAGTCATACTGTTGTTGCTAGTCCATATTATACATCTCTTTTTCTGCTGCCCTGATTGCATGAGCTCTCTTTGTAATGGGTAGAGATATTTGCATTAAAAAAAAAAATTAAAAAAACAAAGTAACTTTAAAGTATGTGGCGAGTCTTCTTGTTTCAGAGTCCAGGATAATTCAGGGCGGTGTGGGGCAGCACACTGTGGCTATGTCTGAGTGCAAATTTCTAGTTTCAGGATGCAACTTCATAGATAGGCTTGACTTCAGTGTGAATACTTGTGAGAGAGCCTGTTTGCAACAGTTTCTCTGTGTTTGAATAAAACTTTTTCCAGCAGTGATCAAACAATAAAGGCCTGATGTGGGCCCTTATACTTCCCAGTAGGTGACTGAGATTTTTTTTTTTATTGCAGTTGTACCGCAGCAAGTCACTTTTCCTTCCCTCTTCATCCTCCTCTGCTGTACGGCTTCCTTGTGTGCTGAATTCTTGCTGTCCCTTGTGGTGGGACAGGAGGAGCAGGACAGAGACCTCCAGTCAGTAGTGCAGAGAGCTGGAAGCAGGAGCCCAGGTGGCCAAAACAGAATTTTTGTGCTTTTGTCTGAGCTGTTTGGTCTCAGAGGTGGTATGTAAAATGCCATGGAGGGCCTGGACAGCATTGTGCTGCAGAAATGAGGAAAAAATGGTTGAGTATAGAAGAGTCTGTGTGTGTTGCAGGCTCTTGCAGTCTGACACTTGGGTGAGTGTGTTGTTCCTCCGCAGGAACGGGATTAGCCAGCATGAAGTCTGTTGCCTAAAGCCTGCCATCTCGTGGCTCTAGTGCTGAAACATCAGTTTTATTTCTACAGAAGTTTTTTTGCAAGCCCTTGTACACATACTTCTCGAGCATGATGGTAGTTGCATATGCTTGTATGTGATCTTGGAAGAGCATCTTTTAAATTTGAGAGTCTCCG
The DNA here is from genome assembly GCA_002844005.1 of Limosa lapponica baueri. NCBI lineage: Eukaryota > Metazoa > Chordata > Aves > Charadriiformes > Scolopacidae > Limosa > Limosa lapponica. The sequence continues at coordinate 58,166 of KZ505939.1, forward strand.
TTTTTTAAAACTGTTGATTTTTACATCTGTCTCATTTTGCTGAGAAGTATTGCTATTGTTTCTCATAAGCAGTACAATGATTTTAAAAAAAAAGTGAATGTATTAATGCTTTAGCACTTTTGAATCCTGTTCTTAAGAATCTTTATCCAGTTCTCCGTCTCCTCAGTTTAGTGTTGTGAGTTCTGATTTTTTTTTTTTCACATTGCTCTTTGAAGAAGTAAAAACTGAAGAAAAATGTGCTGTTGTCTTATTGAGCCTGAATCTGTCCATTTCTGTAAAATGTTCACAGTTTGATTATAGCCATCTAAAACATCTCTACTAAGGTCAGTAGCATATAGAAATGTGTGTATCCCAGACAGAAAAAGAACAAACTTCAGGGTTGGAAAACTTGTGTTATACATTTTAACACAGCTGCTTGTGCCATCGAAAAGTCAACAGTCATTTTGATTCCTGAGTATAGTTTTACTTTCCCCTATTTTTGATAGTACTCTCTTGTAGAATTATTTGTGAATGCTTGATTTAGGCTGAAGAGTGTTGGTTTGTGCTTATGTGACATTACTTTTCTCATTGAACTTATTTGTTTGTGTATGCCATTCAAGGGAATAAACTCCTAGAAACTGTTTGACCACTTGTTTAGACAAGAAAAAAATATTTTGAGTGGTAATTTGAAAGGCTTGTATCTTTTCTTTCATAAAGAAAAAGACACTTTTACCTCTGCACCAGTGCAGTTTTGGTAATGTCACACACTGTTGTATAGACAGGATGTGGCTATCTTTCCTCAGATCTGTGAAACTTTGTCATTATGTATGATTAGAAAGTTGCTGCAAAGCAGTTCACTATCCTACAGCATCTGTTTATGGAAGACTGGCTTATACATAGTGAACATCAATTTTCATCGAGAAGCTTATCTGTTAATTGGAAGTGGACTATTAGCAGCCCACACACAGTGGATCTGCACAAGTTCCTGCCTGGATAAAAGATAAGCGAAGATAATGTACTTGTTTCTACTCTATGGGAAGAGCCTTCCAATGGGAGGACTTTTTGCCTTTTAAGATTCTGGTGAAGGTAGGATATTTTTACAGAGACTAGCTAAATGAAAACAAGAGATGCCTTTAATATAGTTTCCCCTTTCTGTGTATGTGCCTCAGACTTGTTTGTCACTCTGGGTTTCCCCTGTATTTAGGTTTCTGCAGCCCAAGAGAAATATTAAAGTATTGTTATATAAGAAAGCAGAAGCAAGGAGTTGATTTAAATTAGAGTAAATTAAGCCAAGAAAAAAATATTTTTTGTTGGGTGTCTTTCAAGTTTAAGATTCAGTTTGCACCTTGTTTTACCAGTCAGCAGTCTACTATGGAGGCATTTCTAGACTTACTTACCACTCTCTCTGATTTATTCCAGCTACACAAAAAAGGAATCTGATCTTAATGGAGCCCAAGTCAAACTTCGGGAGTATGAAGCAGCCCTCAATTCTAAAGAAGCTGCGCTCGCCACAGCCCTTGGTGATAAGAAAAGTCTGGAGGGAGAAATTCAGGATTTGAAAGATGAAATTGTACAGGTGACAAGAAGAAATATTTAACCATCAAGCTTTTGTCAGCAAATGAGATGTTTTTATGTATAATACATCCATAGTAAGAGCTGTTATTCTGGTAAAATGCACCTTTGTAGCCAAAAAATGGAGGTAGGCTTGTCATCTAGTTCACACCTAGACCAGACTGGTTCACTGTCAACAGTGGAAGCAGTATTGAGTGTCTAGTGCTGTTCAGTTTATTAATAACATGAATGGTGGAATAGAGTACTTTTAAAATTGCAGATTCTTCAATTGCAAGGGATAGTACTTATTTCAGAGTAAGCAGGTCAAGAGTCAACATAAACTTCACAAACTGTAGAACTATTTTGAGGGAGAGACTGGCTTCACAGATACAGATAACGAATAACCGACAAGTAACAACTTGTAATTCTCTCTGCCCTCTTTTTGGTTATGCCTGTGGTTTTCCATCTTCTGAGCATCTGATAGAACAAAGGGCAGGGGGGAGGAGGGGGAAGTCTTGTGCTGGTTTTGTTAACCCATTGAATCAACAGATGATTTGTGACCTTAAGCAACACCACCTCAAGAGGATGAATTGAGGAGACCAGGAAAATAGTAATTGCCATGTAGAAAAAGTGAAGTTTTTAAGCAAAATTGGCAAGTAGCATTTTAATCCTAGTCACCAGTGTAAAATTTCTAGAACTCACCTGTGGAAGCAATTGCAAAGGAGGGGGGAGAAGACATTAGTGGTGTAAATACTGGATTTGATTGTCAATTTCAACCGTAACATGTAGTTAGCTGTACTTCTAGGTAACTGAGGTCACTGTGTTATGTGAGTTCTGCTACATAATAATTGTTGTGTTGATTCTTTTATTTCTTTTTCTTAAAGTTTGAAGCCTCTTTGGGTGCTGCCAGGGACCAGCTTGCAAGTGAAACCTTACTGAAGGTGGATCTTGAAAACCGTTGTCAGAGTCTTATTGAGGAACTGGAATTCCGTAAAAATATGTATGAAGAGGTAAATGCTTTAGTCTCAAGAATTCACATTTTTAAAAGGAAGACGACAACAGGAGGGTCATTCTAGAATACTAAAATAGTTTAGGTTGGGAGGGACCTCAGGAAGTTCATCTGGTCTGAATTCCCACTCAGAGCGGGGTTTAACTCTTCTAGCTGGAAGATTTCCAGCTTTTTTTTTTTTTCCCCTGGGAAAAATGCTGTTAACTCAGAGCTTTTGTAATAAAATAGCTTAATGCATCATTTTATTTCATGTTAAATTCTGCCCGTGGTGTTGCAATGTATGTGCCATTTCGTAGTAATGAGAAAACAGGTTAATAATTTCTCACATAATGCCTTTATGAGAAATAAAGTGGAGAGCGGCACTCAGACAGATGCTGTGGACTTGTACTGTTTTTAAATTTCAGAACTTTCTAATAGGATGCTGTTGAATAATGAAAATAGAAGTTGATGCATATTTGAGAGCTTTTTCTTGCCACTCTCACTTGCAGTACTTCAGGTTCTTCAGGAGGAACCTTAGAGCAGTAACAAATGTACTGAACAATACTGTCTTTTGTTCCATGGGCACATTTCGTTGCTAGTTTTATTTTCAGCTTTGTTCATGTTGTTGGAATCCTTTTTTCCAGAGGCCATGGGCGAGCATACAAATAAATGGGGAAAATCCTGGTTAGTGAAAGTGACTGTTTAATTTCACAGTACTTTCGTTTTGTCCAAGCATAGAAAGAGGGGTGTGTATTTCTAACGTATAATCATATTGAGGTGTATCTGTTGAAAATGCAGACAACTCTCAGAAGGAAAGGTGAATTTATGTGCTAATGGTGTTCTAGCTCTTATTTCTATGACTGGCTATTGCAAAATAAGGTACTATGGAGATCAGACTGAGGAAATGGCCCTGGGTTTCTACTGAAAGTTTCAGTGTCAAACAAACTGGTCTAATGATGGTCTGCAAGGCTAGGTAAATTCTGCATTGCTATCCACTCAGCACATAGCCTTCTAAAACTTTTATCTCGTATTTACTGAACGTTAGTTTTTCTGTTTTTCTTAGGAAATCAATGAAACAAGGAGGAGACATGAAACTCGCCTGGTTGAAGTTGATTCTGGGCGTCAAACTGAGTATGAGTATAAACTGACCCAAGCCCTTCGTGAAATAAGAGAGCAGCATGATGCACAAGTGAAGCTGTACAAAGAAGAGCTTGAACAGTCTTACCATGCCAAAGTGAGAACACCTTTTCATACAGTTGTCTGATGTCCTTTAGGGAAAGATACCTTAATTACTTGCATTTCAGAGGATTTTATTATGGATCTTGGTTTAAAATTACCATGCTTTTGAATGTGAATTTGCATTTTCGGGTCTCATTTTGGGAGTAGGTTTAATCCTCAGAAAGTACAAGAACATAAGAGTATGAAGCACTGTGTGAAGGTGAACTGCGGGTGGGAGAAGTGATTAGTACTGGGATTACTATGAATTCAAGGAAAGTTTATGTGTTATTACTTATCAGCTGTAACATAGTCTTGATGATCAATAAGTTTTATACAAAATATCTGACACTTTATTTCACAATAGGGCTTGCTGAGAAGACAACATCTTGAGTCCTCTGATCTTGTACAAAACATGTAGAAGTTCCATCACACTCAATGATTTCTCCTTTTTGCTCCTCTAGAGAGGAAGCATACTCAAGCTGAAATCAGTTTTACTTAGTAATTTCCTTCCTCTATTATGATTCAGCATTTGTGTGAGGAGGGATCCTGATGTCTCAACTGAATCGGGTTTCTGTGACTGTACTTGTTGCAGTTAGTATTTTTAAAAACAAGGGGGGATGTTACAGCAGAAAAGTTGATACAAACTAAATTTATTAGCATAGTTTTCAGTCTTTTCAGTCTTTACAGTCTTAGCAGTGTGCAGTTGCTTATCTTCAGGGCTTCAATCTGACTTGAAAAAACTTATTTAAAAGAAGATCTAGCCAAAATATTATTTTTTTTGTTCTAAAAATCTTTTCATAATTGAGGCTTTCTTGTTCCCTCTCTTGAGGTATACTGTTTGTGTATTTTTGGACTCTTGTTATTTTTAAAGTTTTTTTTTAGATACCACTTCATCTGCAACTACAAGTTCCGTAAGTCTGTGGTGCTGCCCAAGTGGATGCAGTAGTGTTCAGCAGGAATGATGTAGCCATTAAAAATCCCATAAAAATAAAAGAAGTATTTAATTGTTTGACCTTGAAGTTGTGGTGCAATGAAGTGGTAGTGACTCATGGCACTGGTACTGTAATCTGAAGGCACATTACCAATTCGCTTATGTTGGCTGAAAATTAACATAAGTTTGCTTGTTTTTAGAGAATTGCTAATTTCAGTTTAGCTTCTACTGTCTAAGCATATTCAGAAACAGTACTACAGTAATTAATGTATAAAGCTGAACATTGGCCAGCATGAAAACTGAACTTAGCAGTTCAACTTCAGTAATGTTTACAAGGGAGACTTCTAAATTTTTAATCCTAGAATAAGAATTCAGAGGACTGTGATTTCAGGTAGGGTGATCCAGCATAGTGAATCACGGAATTGTCAGAGTTGGAAGGGCCCTCTAGAGATCATCTAGTCCAACTCCCCTGCTAAAGCAGGACTGCCTAGAGCACATTACTCAGGGCTGCATCAAGGCAGGTCTTGAAAATCTCCAGAGAAGGGGACTCCACACCCTCCCTGGGCAGCCTGTTCCAGTGCTCTGTCAGCCTCACCCTAAAGAAGTTTTTCCTCGTATTTGAATGGAACTTCCTGTGTTCCAGCTTGTGCCCGTTGCCCCTCGTCCTGTCGCTGAAAACCACTGAAAAGAGTCCAGCTCCACCATCCTTCAACCATATTTAACCCCTGAAGAAAGAGGTGTTTCATTGCGTTAAAGCTTCAGAGAGGAACTTTGTGGCTTAGTGTTGTGTGTGGTTTTTAGTGACTCATTTATCTTTTATTAAAAGTTGCTTTGAAACTGATGTCTTAATGATCTACTGCAGCTTGAGAATGCTAGACTGTCCTCTAAGATGAGCGATTCTGCAGCTGACTCAGTAAGAGAAGAACTGAATGAAAGCCGCATACGAATTGATAGTCTGTCTTCCCATCTCGCCAGCCTTCAGAAAGAGGTAATAAGCTGTTTGTGACTCTTCAGCCTTGCTAATTACGGTTGTTTTTTTTTTATTAAAGGACTTTCTTTTCCTTAACTTGTAAGTATGTTCAGCGTCATGACTTCAATTTGACTTTTGCTGTATTTTTGTATGCTTTTTCAAATTCTTTAATGTCTCCTTTCAACAAAATTGAATTTTTTTGTGCAGAATCCTGCTACAGAGTATTTGAAAGTTCGTGCTGTTCACTGGCTTTTGCAGAAACTTTTGTGAATATATAGGACAATTTTAGACAAGAGCTCTGTATTAAAAGTTCTTGACATTCTAAGAAATTTAGCTCTGTTCTGTAGTAACTGGAATGCCTGGCATAAGATTCCACAAAACGATATCCAAAGCCAGAGCTGGAATATGCAGTCTCTGTTTGATATCTCTTTCCAGACTCGATCCAGTTTGCATCTAGAACTCTAGGGGGGGAAAAAAGAAGTGATTTTTACCAAGATTAGGATGAAATACAAGACTGAGGAAATACATCAGATAACTTGACTTGAGCATTTGTAGAGCAGAGTCTTGAGCAAAATCTAATTATATTTAGATCACAGATTGAGAGTTTTGTCTACTTATATCTTATTTCTGTCTTTGGATTACCATCATCTTTCTTTTGGTGGTTCAGTCAACAGACTGAGGGCTCTGAGGGTGTTTTCCTTCTTACTTTAGTTAATTACCTGTGCTCCATTACTTATTTGGGAGTGACAGCTAGGTTCAGAGAACCTGCTTCTGAATTTGCAGAGGTGTTAGTTGTTAACTTCAGAGCTATCAAAATCAACTTCTGCCAGTTTGACTGTTAATTGTCCACCAAACCCCCAATTTTGATGCAGTGGCATTCCTTTTTTTTTGGTGGTAGTGCTAGTGATGTCAACTAGTACAGTTTTCTTTTCCATTTGCTAGCACTAACTTTATTCTCTTAGTAGAAGACAAAGACACTCTGTTATCACTGATGCAAAGTCTGGTTTGAGTTACCAATACTGAGCTCTAGTAGTTTCCACTGGGATCTTCCATGTGACACTCAACTCCTTTTATTACATTCTTTATCTGACTCTTAACAATTAAAACTGATTACACTGGTCCTCTGTGTCAGCCTTTTAGACTGCCTATTTTTGTTGTTTCTGGACTATGATGACTTCCTAAGTAGAGTGCCTGCATAGCAAACTTGGTGTCTTAACCAGACAAGGTGACTGTGAGGCACTGGTTCCTGTGTCTGTCCTTTAATTAAAAAAAAATCTCAAGAGACTGTCAAACAGAAGAAAGCACGCTCAAGGAAAGTAAACCTTAAATCTGTCATGATTTGGCCTTCCTTTGATAAGTGTTTCATTCTGTGTAGACAATTTTAAGTTCTACTGGCTTTATGTGATTTTTAAAGTATGTGAGAAATTAGCTTTCTTTGTGGAGCACTTACCACTGTACTCAGCAAGCTTTGAAGGCTTTGATAACAGGTAGACAGGCTTTCACTGACAGTCTGTATGCCTTTAGAGGAACTTTCTCCCAGAATTCAGAATTGGCAGCAATAAACTGAAGCAGGAAGTAGACATCTGAAAGCTAAAGAGCAATTACGTACCACAGGATCTAAAGTACGCTCAGAGCTGTACTTCGATTCTGTATCCTGTCAGCACATCTTAAGCTCAATTTTTCTTGACTGAGTAAATTCAGGTGGTGTAATATATCTCCGGATCTCAGAAAAATGGAGCAGGGAGTTGGTCTTCCAAAGCATGTTGTAAGTTTCATTGAAACTTAAGGTGTTACATTTGTAACTGATGAGGTGGAGAACAGGAATGTGAATAGAGGTGAGTTTGAATTCAGAAAGGGGGGAGGATGCTTGACCTAATGTTTTGATTTCCATGTTGCCTGAGTAGCAGAGTGCATGGAGGTTTGGGTGAGCTTTCCTTTGCACCACTGATGTTTTCAATACTTTCTAGTCTAGAGCATGGCAAGATAGAGTGCAAGAGCTTGAGGAAAGCTTGGCCAAGGAACGGGAAAACTGTCGCAAAATACTGTCTGAGAAAGAGAAGGATATGGCAGAGATAAGAAATCAGATGCAGGAGCAGCTGAATGACTACGAACAACTTCTGGATCTTAAACTGGCACTTGATATGGAAATTGAAGCGTACCGGAAATTGCTGGAGGGTGAAGAGGAGAGGTATGAAAGAAAGTAGCAACAAATGCTGGTATCCTGTGTGCTTCCCTTACTTGTCTTCTCTGTTAAAAGGCAGCTCTTACTGGGAATGTATTCATTAGGTGCTTTACTATAGTTTCCAAGGCACTGTTTGGTTTTTGCCCCTCTCCTGCCTGACACATTTACTTGTACTTGGTCTCCACGAAACCAGGCTGGCTGAGTATCAGACCAATATCTCTCAAAGGAACAAACACCATTCTTCTATTAAGATTCAGCACCGAGGACATAATGAATTGTCATGTGTAGGTCTATTTGGTGCCGCGGTTAATATTCTTTTTCAGAGTTAATTACAGGGTTATTTAATTGTTAGCCAAATTTCTTTAAGTATAGAATTATTTTAATAAAGTAATAGCTGTTACAGTTGCCCAGCTTATCAGCCAGCAGCATTTTCCACGAGTAGAAAAAGTTCCCCAGAGTTCAGCAATACTGTGAACTTTAGCCTGATAAGCCACAGCTGTTATTTAAAGTAGTTTGATACTTCACTGTTTTCTCAATGACATCCTACCGATCCAAGCTGATTCCTCTCAAGTGTGAGCAAAAGCTCTTCTGCCACTGGGTTTTTGCATAAATTTCCTACAATGGCTTAAATTCCCCTAAGAATTTTTTTCTTTACTTGATCCATGTACCCAGGAATGCAGTCTTTAAGAAATGCATAGAGGTGCCTTTATGATTTTAATGTAGTAGTCCATCAGTATTGTATTCTTCCAAAGCATTAATGAGTGGGTTGACAACTTTTTATCCAGTTCTCAAAAAGTACCTAATGCTTCACTTTTTCATGTAACGTGCTGTGTTTACTATAGAGCCAAAAGGTATAGGAATATAATTCCATGGGAAGAAGAGGAGAGAGAAACAAAGTTTATTTAAAAAAAAAAAAGTGTGATGTATGCATATTTCTTCCTTTCTTCAATGTAGATTGAAACTTTCTCCAAGCCCCTCTTCCCGAGTGACAGTTTCACGGGCTTCATCGAGCCGTAGTGTGCGTACAACCAGAGGGAAGAGGAAGAGGATTGATGTGGAGGAATCTGAAGCCAGCAGTAGCGTTAGCATTTCCCACTCGGCTTCTGCCACTGGAAATGTCTCTATTGAGGAGATAGACGTTGATGGAAAATTCATCCGCTTGAAGAACACCTCTGAACAGGTTTGAAAATGCACACACATCATGACTTTACAATGGGCTGGTTAGAGGTAGAAGGCATCCTCAGCACCCTTTCAGCCCTCAGGCTTCATGTTGGCCCTGGAGTTAAAGCATGCTGTGTAAGAGGTGGCACTAAAACTAGTGTGTCACAAAATAAGCTTTCATACAGTATTCTGGATTGATGATGACTTCTTCTTAATGATATTTTTTTAATGCTTTTCATAGCAACTGTTTTAATGCTATGTTCCCTACCCACCAAACTGTTGCATCAATCTTAAAGAGTTCTGCCTCACATGTGATCTGCTTGTAAAGCTTTCGCGATAGCATTGTCACTGATAGGAAATAGTGCAAGCAGACATTAGGCTACTTTAGAAGCCTTTTAAGAATTTTCTCTGCCTTGAAAATCCCCAAAAGAAATACCTACTGATGCAAAATAAATGTCTACATGTAATTAATTGCCTGTGTCCCTTGTACGTGCATATAGCTCCTCTAAACCATAGTTTTCCTTCGTTGGCTGCATCTGCGTGTTTTAGGAGCCCTCAGTTCCCATGCCAAAGCCACCTTTATGATGGCTACTCAGATGATTTCATTCTATGAGTAGGTTGGAGTTTGTACTGGGAGGAACAGACCTGTTTATCAAAAGATACTTCATTTGAGTGGCAGTCAAAACTTTTCCTTACTTTACCCTCAGAATGATGTTGTTACATTCAGTTCACTTTCCCCCGATTCCCTCTTCCCCTTCCAACATTACTTGTAACTTCTGCTTAAGAAAAAAAAAAGTCCTATGCTAGATGCAGTTCTGCAAGTCATCAGAGGAGGAGCTGGAGACTGGGGACTATAATTTCTTAAATCCTTTGTCAGGGAGAAGAGAGAATTGAGCACTGACTTAGTGGGACACCAGAATTACAAGACTTAATTTCTTGCAGCCTTGATTTCAGAGGTCTTAAGTAATTCTTGTCTTCTCCTGTGCTGTCTGTGCCTCAGCTGTGTGTAGAAGTGTTAGCTACATGCTTTGTGTTTAGTGACACAAAGGCCTTTCTCTAATGTCATTGGATCCTTTACCTTCTCTAAAAGGCAGCTCATCTTGATGTTTTAGATGACAAAGATTGGTCTGGTTCCCAGCGTCTCAGTCCCCTGTAATCAATGAAGAGATGAACAGACTCCTCCAGAGATACATGTGTATCTTAATTACCTGCCTGGGGTGTTGGCTGAGACACTGACATCATTTACTGAATGGAAGAAACCTTGAGAACTGTCTTGGTCTAGACAGCTAAGCATTTAGATGACTAAATTCAGACATATCAAAGACTACTTATATTGAGTCAGGACCTGCCAATTTTTTGAAGTTTTTCAAACTCACAGGATTTTTTCCCTCCACACTTTGTGGAGCACATGGGTCTGTGCCCCACAGTCCCCCCCCTCATTTAATTTAACTACACATTCATTCTTCCATGGAAGGACCATCAGTTCTGTTACTAGTAGCCGTGGGTGGGTTATGGTTATAGTTGCTCAAATCTAGACCCCTGGCAAAGTGCTGTTTGTAGTGCAGTGTAATAAGCTGTACTTGGGGATTTTTCACAAGTGTTTGACAGGTTTTATAGTTATTTACATATAGTAATATATAATAATATATAAAATTAATATATACTAATATACAAAAATATGAAATACAATATATAGAATACATACAAATAGATAGAAAATATCTAAAATCCTCTTTAGTGAGTGTGGTATGTTTTGTTACAACGACCAGCTGAATGTCAGCATCTATTAAGATAAGTAAGATTAGCTTATTTTAAGTGATCCTAACTGTCTGTTTTCAGACTCCGGTGGCAACTATTTAATGTTTGGCAACTGTTGGAGGGAGAACTTAAAAGATCTACTCTTGTTTTGAAATAGTTATTCTGTAATAATGACCTGTATATGTTTTTCTACTAGATTTGCTAGTGCTTTTCAAGTAATTGATAGGCAAAAAACAATTGAAAGGAAAAATACTGTAGGCCTTGAAAAGGAATAGAAACATGTTTTAAGAAGACTGACAGGAATAGGTTGTTTTCTAAGGAGCCTGCTTGTCCTTCTGTGCTCCAGAAAACATATTGAGTATTTGTAAGGGGTTTCTAATATTTATTTATATATTTTTCTGGACTAAGCTATAACAAAATTGATGGAAATTATAAACACTAGTTAATAGAACATCAGAATTGAAAAGTGGGATTTATTGAGCTTTAACTTAAATTTGTCTTATCTCTCATTTCAACTAAAATTATTCTAATTGCATGCTGAAGATGAAGTGATAATAAATTTTTTTACTGAAAATTTTATGCCTTTTATGTAAAATACCCTATATGTAACAGAAAGTGCTGATAGAATTTTTTTTTCCTCTTTTTTTATTAGGATCAACCTATGGGAGGTTGGGAGCTGATCAGAAAAATAGGAGACACTTCTGCTAGTTACAGATATACCTCAAGATACATACTAAAGGCAGGCCAAACTGTTACAGTAAGTTGTCAAGCTTCAGCTGTTCAATTGAAATGGGCTCTAAGACAAGTTGTGTGTGTGTCAATAAAATGCAAGGTTTTTAGTTTTGTCCTTTCTACATACGTGTTCAGAAAATAATCACCTATATTTCTATTGGGCCTTAGTTGTATTTATTGCTGGGAAGAAGTAGGACGGGAGACTTGTTCTTCAGAAACTTACTTTCTATATGGAACAATTATTTTGACCATAAACAGGTGCATTTACATGGTCAAAAGTCTCTGCATTAAAAAACTTTGGGGTGTTTTATTGTAAGCAACTTTGGAAGTGGGTAGAGAGAGACTTGTATTTTCTTAATTGAAGGAGATTCACTGATGTCACTTAAATGGAATACATTAACTCAATAAATAACATGGTAATGTATAAGAGTAGCAAGTAACGTTTGTGTGTGATCTCTTTTAACAGATCTGGGCTGCAAATGCTGGAATAACTGCTAGCCCTCCCACTGACCTCATCTGGAAGAACCAGAATTCTTGGGGCACTGGTAAAGATGTGAAAGTTGTACTGAAAAATTCTCAGGGAGAGGTAAAGTACCTCAGATGTGTTTAAACTTGCCTTTTTGTGGTGCCATCCCCTGTAAAGATGCAGGTAGAACGGTGTTAGGACTTTACACATGGGCGCACATGAGCGTTTAGTAGAGTTTTCTCTTTTTGCTTTTCAGCCATGCATACTGTAACCCCATCTGTCTGCAATTTAGGAATGCAATCTGTTGCAGTGTGTGAAATTTTTTCCCTATATTGAGTATAAGTAATAGAGTGACTTGTTCAGACGCTGCCCTCATGCCAGGAATTGGGCAGTGCCTTAGAATATGCTCTGAAAAGAAAAGATTTTAGTGAACTCTGCAGTGATTTGTCTTTTAGTTTTCCTTAAAACTGTGTGTTTATGAGGGGTGGGAAATGTTACAGTGAAACTCACGTAAAGCAATGAAGCATTATTTCTAGTGAGATTTAAAAACTTGGGTAGAACAGTAGCTATGACATCTTGCAATTAAAAAATATTTAAATATATAATAAGCAAATTTTGGAAGAATTGATGAGTGTCTTGTTATAAAGACTTTCTTATCATTAACAGATTTAAAACTAAGGTGTTATGAATGCTGTTTATGCACAGCAGTACATGAAAAGTATATAGACAAAATCAGTACAAGTAGCTTTCTCAACAGCTGGAACTCCTGTTTATCAAAACCTAAGTAGATTAGCACTAGATCTTTAGAGTAGTCAAGTCTGAAAAATAAAAATCTGTTGCAGGAGGTTGCTCAGAGAAGCACTGTCTTTAAAACAACTATACATGAAGGGGAAGAGGAGGAAGTTGAGGAAGAAGTAGCTGAAGCTCTGGAGGAAGAAGACCTTCACCACCAGCAGGTATCTTATTTTGGGTTAACAAGGTTATTTACGTTGAAAAAATGCATATATATGAAAGTCAGGAATCTTTGGAAAAATGTCATACCTGTTTGGGTGTGGGAGGTTTTTTATTTCTGTTTTGTTTAATCTGTAATTTAATGAAAGCATGGAGCTTTGTTATTAAAACCGGAATAAAAAATATTACTTCACTTATTCCCTTGATAGAGAGAAGTAGATTTTTCTTAAAGCAAGGTTTTAAGGCTGAAAGATTTGGAGGTCTTTTTTTTCTTAAACTCTGTTTCTGATAAGATTTCTCCCAGGCCAGTTGTTTACGGTGAAGTTTGGCTTAAGCAGCTACACCTAAACTTACCTAAAATATTGAGAATTTTAAATGCCTCACTTTCTCTATCGTGTCTTCAAATCTCCTCTGTCAGAGAAGGTGTCTCTTGCATGCTGAAGAAATGCAACTCTGAAAGCAATGGAAAGGTGTAGCCTTGCAGTCACAATATAAAATGTTTTGAAACATAAGGGGTAATACTAAGATATAAGATACTTGATTGTTCATGTTCTGAGTTTTACCCATTACCTTACTGTTTTGACTAGGTCTTCTGAAAAAGAAAAATAGGAAATGTAACAAACATAAGTTCTGTAATGCAACCTTCAAGTTTGCTACTTTGCCTAGGAGTTTGTTACGCTTCAGTTAGTATGTATCTTTAAAATGGTTAGAAAAGATAATACAGGATAGTAATTACCCGTGGGTATGTAAACAGACAAAAAATGGAGAGAGTTGGCTGTGTTGGAAATTACATTTTTTTTGGCAATCAACCTTTTTGGCCTGTAACTCAATCATAACTTTGTGGCATTTAGTATAGAGTCTGGTTTTTATTGCAGTTATGCAAAAAAGTACTGAAGCGTATCCAGTTGCTCTTGTGGTTTCTGGGATTGTGTAGTTCAGCTAAAGTGGGTGTCTGAATAGCTTTACTTACAAAAATGTTATCGAGAGATTAGATATCTTTAGATAAAAAATATCAAGGTACTTTGATATGCTCCCTGCAGTATTTACCACCTGTCTAAACTGAACAATGCTTTTTGACTTGGGATTCAAATATGATAATTATTTGTGTTTTTCTGGTACCTGTGCTCCATTACCTCTCATGGAAAAGGATATCTAGCATTCTTTTACTTAGATGGGGTAATAGGTTGTTCAGCTTTGCATGCTGACTCTTGCTTAGAGCAGGCCAGGCCAATAATTTAATATATTAAAAATGTACAGTATATTATTTTGAGTTGCTAAATCTGTTACTGCTGGATTATTTTTTTCAAAGATGACTTTCTTTTCATCACAGGTGGGCCCAAGGACATCTAACAGAAACTGTGTGATCATGTAAACTTCCAGTCAGCCAGGTTCCTCAAATCATGGTAATCCTTGCCTACAGAGCAGAGCCTTCTTGGAAGCACAACGTATTTTTGTATTTTCTGTATGTGAATTTTTAAGCTGCGAATCTGATGGCCTTAATTTCCTTTGCCACTGAAAAGGAAGTTTTATAAGAAGTATCTGTAACTTTCTCGCAGGATGTGAATTAATGACCCTTGAACAACGTACTGTTTGAAAACTGATGTCCCTCTGCCCCAGATTTATATGCCAGTCTTTTTATTGAAACCTTGTTGGAATAGAAATATTCCACTGTTTTGGGGATCGATTTTTATTGGAACCTTGCTGGAATAGAAATATTCCACTGTGCTTTGGGGATTGATTTTCTTAGACTACACCTAGACTAGCCAGTTGCTGTTGACCTCTTTATATTTAGGTGCTGTTGGGGAAGGGGAAGGGATTTTCGATACTATGAACTCTTTTGTACTGGAGACTTTTTTTTTTTTCCTACAACACAATCAAGCTATACAACTTTGTTTTTAACAGAAAAGAACAGCTTTGTTTAAAAAAAAAAAAAAACACACATAAAAAAACCAACCAACCAAAACCAAATTAAAATAAAAAAAAGGCATACAAAAAAACCCCCCATAGCCCAGCTGATCATGTAAGCACTCAGAGGATGAAGGATGCAGTAAAACCCCTTATTGGTACTCTTTTCTTTTATTTAGATTTCTTATTCTGGAGGAGGATTCATGTTAAACGTGTTAGTTGTGTTGCTAAGATAGTGTAACCAGCTTAAATTCTCTTACATAATTTTTTTAACAAATAGAAGGCTGTTTTAATATGGATTGTCTTGCTTGTTTACAATTTGTAGGAACAAAACCACTTTTAGGGGTCTAGTCTACATTTATATGGAAAACAATTGTAATTTTGTCAATGTGGAAAGTTTTTCTGTCCTTTCTGCATTAATCTAATGTCTGAAAAAGCTTTGAATAAAGTATCTCTGTTTAAGATGTTATCAAGTAAAGCTTTTGCAGTTTGTTTCTTCCTAGAGCTGAGTTAAAGTTGAATGAGTGTTGATTACTTGGAGCTGATAGGCTTTGAAGCTGGTGAAACATCCATGTAAATGGAATGGTGGCAATTGACTTGTAAAGACTTATTCCAAATAATGGGTAACACGTTTCACTTTAAGAAAATTAATTCTTTAGAGCTTTATTCAAACACTGTTGCATAACTTTCTGCATCATCTTTGCTCATATATTAATTCTTACCGGACTGGCTTTTACTACATTACACAAGTACTGGGCTGAGCACTTCAAGCATGGCACAATAACATAAATAGAAACTTAGAAATACTTTAAACAGTTATCTTCATCTTAATCTAGAAGTATTTTTAAATGCATGGCCAGAATTTTAGAAGTTGATCTGAACTTTTTTCTAGCAGTTGTCTCATGACAAATTTAAGACTTTTTTTAATGTGTCTTTCATCTTAGGTAAGTTCCCTTTTCTGGTGAACTACATAGTAGTGTTCCAACCTTGTGCTAGCAGAAAGTGGAGACAGGTGGCCAAGGGGTTATACAGAAGGACGAGGTTTAGAGGAACTGCTTATTTTGACAGTAATGCTGGTTTAAACAACTACATTAAACCCCAGTGTAATACTTGATTTAATTTTCCATTTATATTTGAATGTTTACATAGTATAAATATTTTTATCTCTTAAGCATCACTCTGTGACATTCTGAATGCTCCTCCATTGATCTATAGGAATAATGGTGTTCTATTCATTGTAGTTTCAGATGTTGGTAGGCATACACCATATAAATGAATGTATATGTTGTAGGAAGGCGTTAATTCCATTCATTGTTTGTTGTTTTCAAAACAAGTAGCACAGGCTAGCAATGTATTCTGGTAAAGACTTGATTGGGCCAGTTAGATAGGAATGTTAATCTCTCCAATCAGTTGTAAAGAAAAATACTTGCATATAGGCATTGAGTACCTAACTCTTAATTCATAGCAGGAACCTGCCAGTATAATCAAGCATTCTTGGATATAACTTTCGTAGAGCCTGTTTTTTATGACCAGGATGATGAACAGTGCTGTAACTCTTACCTGAATGCATAGCTAGGAGCTGCCACTTTTCTCTGTAAAGAGAGGTTTTACATGAGTCTTGTGAATATTCTGGTAAATCAGCACCCTTGTGATGGATGGCAATGGGAGAAATGCTGATTTTTAGAAAATCATTTTGCTGTTAGATATTTCTGTAAACTGGCATAAAGAGTGCTGGGAAACACTGGTGCCCCTTCTGGGGGAGCATGTGCACGTGTGCGTTCACTCTAAACTTGACTGAAACATCCTACCACCAGGTGGAGATCTTACTATTGAAATATTAAAAAACCAACCCAAAACTCCTGACGCTTCCCTGCGAGTTCCACAATAACTTTTGAAAGTTTCTGCTCTGTTGATCAGAACAGCTTCTCTTCTCCTTTCTCATCTTCCCGCACTGAAGTCTAGAAGCATGTTTTGATTACTGCAAGGTAGAGTGGACCTTCCATTGCTGTACTGAAGAACACCAGCATCAAGCTTGTGCAGGGGTATGCATTGTGCCACTGTATGCAACAAATGCAAATTTTTTTATGGCTATTTTTTTTTCCCCTCTGTCACACCTTGTCTAATGGGAGCTCTTGTTCCTGTTAGTTTGGAACTGCATTCAAAACACAGTACCTTGGTTACTGTCGTGATCTACACCAGTCTGGGTGAGAGAAGGCATGCTGATAGATTTGGTAAAGATACCTGACCACTGAAAAATGGGCCAATTGGCTATATGCAATGTTATGTCAAATGTGTTTGCGTTTTCTGAAGGGTGGGTGTTAAGTAATAAGCCAGAGAAGAAGCAAACAATATCCTAGTCAGCTCTGTAAATGTGTTCAACTTGTGTTCAAAATTTTGGTAGGTCTTTTTATTAGTACTGTTACAGTAGTGTGTAAAGATTGTTTTTAGGTACATTCAGTCCTTTCTAGAGTTGGCAACAGATAATGGGTTATCATTATCTGATACTGATTTATCAACTGTGTAACAGGAGACACAAATTGCATCATCCTGACAGGTGAAAACTGTTCAGTAACCTAATGCTAGCAACTAGAAAAACCCTTTATCAGAAATGTGCCTGCTCAAATACATTAATTCCTGTGAAAACCAGAGTAAGAGTCTGTTTAGGAAACAAGTAGTTTGACTTCTACAGCACTAGTACTGTATGATGAACACTCTTGAGGGAAGGTACGCATTCCTGTCAGCTGGTCCTGTTTCTATAGAAGTTTGAGTTTTGGGTCTGTTCACAGCAAAAGCAGCTAACCTGTAGACTGCATTCTTTTTATAGTGGTCAAGTTCATTAATAAACCCCCATGTAATCGACTGTAGCCCTGTGGTACAAATTATTTTCCACAGTGTAGCCACTGTAGCTCTATGCTTCAGATTGTCTTATGCCTCTGATTTCTTTGCCCCTGCTGCATATACCTACATCATATGAGCCCCAGTAGGCAGAAAAATATAGAAGGAGAAATTAATATATACATAATGTAAGTACCTTTTTTGTTCAACATATGCCAAAGAAGCAATTTAAAATGTTGGTCTTAAATTTTCGTGGATAAACTTAACTCTTATCAGTATATCATTTTGATACTAACTTGAGGGTTTCTGGAGTGAAAAGGGTGCTTTATGGGGAAACTCCAAATCTGTGAAATAGTGCCTTTTGTTTTCATACTGCTCTGTAAGCAGCATAGGTACTTCTAGCAGGAAAAAAAAAAAAAAAGACTGCTGCTTTTGCAGAAATGGCTACATGTTAATTGACTAAGAAATATTTTTCTCCAGGCAAAGAAAGTAAGTAGTTGATGGGGAATAAAAGCTTTTTAAAGCTCATGCCCCAAATAGGAGAACTAGTACTAATGGGTGATTTTTATAAAGGGAATGGAGGCTACATATGATGGATGTGAATGCTTATTTAGCCTTTCCTGGTATGTGATGGTTAACCTCAAGGAAACATTGGGACATTTAATTATTTATAATACTCAACTAGATCCATCAGAGGATGATGGCAAAAGTTAGCTATTTTATCTCAGATTTTGCTTATTGTGCATTTATTGCTCTATGTCCTTTGCTGCTCTCCTCTAGTTTTCTTTTATAGGTATGCATAAATACAGGACTTGTTCTGTCTGTGATTAACCCTGAAGACAAAATTTACATTTGGTGGCATCAATAAAGGCGTATTTCAGCTTAAGTTGATTGTTTGATAGGATTTTGCTACAGTCATCAATTAACTCTTGGATGTGAATTTTCATAGCTGGTTTGACTGCCACATTTATGAAAAGATTATTGGCAAGCAAGACTGACCTCCATAATGTAAGTCATGGAGTGAAACTGTAACATTGGTTTTCTCTACAACTATAGCGTTTTGTTTCTGAAGGTGTTGTAGATAGAATGTCAACATCAATTCTTTATTTTAACAAGTTTTATTGAGAAAGCATTTTGTACACTTATGATAAAGATGAAGATCACAATCAGTTCTTACAACCTTTTAAAATCAAAAGGAAGAAAAAATGTTTTGTAGCATTGCCACAATGAGGTGTAAGAGGCTGTCAGTAAAAAAAATTCAAGACCTGAAAGCAATCACAATTACTAACAAACTTTGCAGCTTTTGAAAGATGTGACCTGTTTTTTGAAAAAGCTTGTGGAAATCAAATTTGAAATGTGAAATAACAGCAATGAATTAGTATGCAGTGTGGTGTCATCATCAGTTACGTTACATACTATATACCGATACTGTAGGCTTTATTGTTTTATGGGCCTGCTAGGTATTTATAAAGCTAGGGGCCTTTGTTTGTACATTTTGCATTGTCTAATAGTTTTTAAAGATACTTCTGAATATCCCAAATGCGGTATTTGGCAGTAAATAGGCAATACTCAGTTCTGCTTGCAAGGAAAAGGCTTTTTTAATTAACCAGCTGTGTGTTAAATGGAGCTTGCTCTCATAAACAATAACAGATGAAGAGCTTAATTATTACCAGTTATTTTTTTAAACTTACCTTCAGTTGAAAGGGAGGACTTTTTTGCCCTCTCTTAGTACGTAAGTGTTTCTCATAGTAGCTTTTAATTTCTCTTTCCGATGGTATCCATTGCACCAAAGGCATATATTGGCCCCAATTCCCTTTATGTACTGAGTTTTCACATTTCCCTGTGTGAATTCCTACTGTGAAACTGATGCAAAGCAGTTTTTAGTAAATGACAGTTTGAAGTCTCAATCTGCTAGAATTATACAGT